>JBAJFG010000172.1:5178838-5195458 GCA_037903475.1 Ancylostoma caninum
TCAGAGTCTACCTAGCCCGGAGGTAACGTGGCACACGGGTCCGAGCCAGAGCGCCGCGAAGCGGCGCTCTGACTCGGGGTAGTTTTTTTTTCAGAGTCTACCTAGCCCGGAGGTAACGTGGCACACGGGTCCGAGCCAGAGCGCCGCGAAGCGGCGCTCTGACTCGGGGTAGTTTTTTTTTCAGAGTTTACCTAGCCCGGAGCCGCGAAGCGTCGCTCTGGCTCGGGGTAGTTTTTTTTTCAGAGTTTACCTAGCCCTGAGGTAACGTGGCACACGGGTCCGTGTCAGAGCGCTGCGAAGCGGCGCTCTGGCTCGGGGTTCCTTTTTTCAGAGTCTACCTAGCCCTGAGGTAACGTGGCACACGGTTCTGAGTCAGAGCGCCGCGAAGCGGCGCTCTGGCTCGGGGTTCCTTTTTTTTTCAGAGTTTACCTAGCCCTGAGGTAACGTGGCACACGGGTCCGAGTCAGAGAGCCGCGAAGCGGCGCTCTGGCTCGGGGTTCCTTTTTTTTCAGAGTTTACCTAGCCCTGAGGTAACGTGGCACACGGGTCCGAGTCAGAGCGCCGCGAAGCGGCGCTCTGGCTCGGGGTTCCTTTTTTTTTCAGAGTTTACCTAGCCCTGAGGTAACGTGGCACACGGGTCCGAGCTCGGGGTTCCTTTTTTTTCAGAGTCTACCTAGCCCTGAGGTAACGTGGCACACGGGTCCGAGTCAGAGCGCCTGCCAAGCGGCGCTCTGGCTCGGGGTTCCTTTTTTTCAGAGTTTACCTAGCCCTGAGGTAACGTGGCACACGGGTCCGAGCTCGGGGTTCTTTTTTTTTTCAGAGTTTACCTAGCCCTGAGGTAACGTGGCACACGGGTCCGTGTCAGAGCGCCGCGAAGCGGCGCTCTGGCTCGGGGTTCCTTTTTTTTCAGAGTTTACCTAGCCCTGAGGTAACGTGGCACACGGGTCCGAGTCATTCCTTTTTTTTTCAGAGTTTACCTAGCCCTGAGGTAACGTGGCACACGGGTCCGAGCTCGGGGTTCCTTTTTTTTCAGAGTCTACCTAGCCCTGAGGTAACGTGGCACACGGGTCCGAGTCAGAGCGCCGCGAAGCGGCGCTCTGGCTCGGGGTTCCTTTTTTTTCAGAGTTTACCTAGCCCTGAGGTAACGTGGCACACGGGTCCGTGTCAGAGCGCCGCGAAGCGGCGCTCTGGCTCGGGGTTCCTTTTTTTTTCAGAGTTTACCTAGCCCTGAGGTAACGTGGCACACGGGTCCGAGTCAGAGCGCCGCGAAGCGGCGCTCTGGCTCGGGGTTCCTTTTTTTCAGAGTTTACCTAGCCCTGAGGTAACGTGGCACACGGGTCCGAGCTCGGGGTTCCTTTTTTTTTCAGAGTTTACCTAGCCCTGAGGTAACGTGGCACACGGGTCCGAGTCAGAGCGCCGCGAAGCGGCGCTCTGGCTCGGGGTTCCTTTTTTTTCAGAGTTTACCTAGCCCTGAGGTAACGTGGCACACGGGTCCGAGCTCGGGGTTCTTTTTTTTTCAGAGTTTACCTAGCCCTGAGGTAACGTGGCACACGGGTCCGCGTCAGAGCGCCGCGAAGCGGCGCTCTGGCTCGGGGTTCCTTTTTTTTTCAGAGTTTACCTAGCCCTGAGGTAACGTGGCACACGGGTCCGAGTCAGAGCGCCGCGAAGCGGCGCTCTGGCTCGGGGTTCCTTTTTTTTCAGAGTTTACCTAGCCCTGAGGTAACGTGGCACACGGGTCCGAGCTCGGGGTTCTTTTTTTTTCAGAGTTTACCTAGCCCTGAGGTAACGTGGCACACGGGTCCGTGTCAGAGCGCCGCGAAGCGGCGCTCTGGCTCGGGGTTCCTTTTTTTTCAGAGTTTACCTAGCCCTGAGGTAACGTGGCACACGGGTCCGAGTCATTCCTTTTTTTTCAGAGTTTACCTTACTCTATATAAAGCGCAGACCCCCCCATCGCCGCGCGAGGGATGACAGGTCACGCTGTCATTGATCCACTCGCCTCGCCCCACCTCTTTTGCCCGCCGCCACGGGCTCAATTGCGAAAATTGACACGCCCAATGACACGCCCATGTATATGTATGTGTACAACATGGAAATCTTCAATTAGGACGTCCAATTTGCAACGAAAACGGAATATCTTTGATCTTTAAAGCAGAATAGGAGAACCAATGATGAAGCGAGTGTGATTTCGCAATCAGAAACGTGAATCATCCAAATACAGCAGAGTTGCACGGAAATTTTCACCGCACTCCTTCTAAAGCATTAAGAAGTACTGACCATTTGGATCTAACGGTCAGGGGAACAAATGGTGCACTCTATGAGCTTAGTATTGTGCTTACAAAGTAGGAATAGAACTTTTACGCACTTTTTTCCTGTTACAACCTGATTGTGCCCGAACCATAACGATTTGGACTTCCAGCGCTATCACAAATGAAAAAGACTTGACCAAGTGAGGATCTGTGTTTCTACTCATAACACGCACCATGTGGGAGCTCTTTATATTGAACATAATAAGAGTTAACCTCCAAACTGTTTAGGAGCTATGCAGTTTCGCAGAAAATCACTGTCATCCGCGAAGCGCGGCGAAGCTGCGCTTCGTGTGGATGACAGTGATTTTCTTGAGTTTACCTAGCCCTGAGGTAACGTGGCACACGGGTCCGAGTCAGAGCGCCGCGAAGCGGCGCTCTGGCTCGGGGTTCCTTTTTTTCAGAGTTTACCTAGCCCTGAGGTAACGTGGCACACGGGTCCGAGCTCGGGGTTCTTTTTTTTTCAGAGTTTACCTAGCCCTGAGGTAACGTGGCACACGGGTCCGTGTCAGAGCGCCGCGAAGCGGCGCTCTGGCTCGGTATGAAAGATTCTCCAGAGTCGATTTGTAAATGTACTGACAGAGTTGTTGACTGGTAATGACTATGAAAGCAATTACTGAAACTAATTTCAAAGGACTCAACTACTACTCCGGAGACAGAAATGGACTTGAATAAAATGAAAGTACAGACCAGTATGCCCCCAAAAACAAATTCAGCAAGGAGCACAATCATTTGTCACTCACTTTGCTGCTCCCACTCAAGCCGTTGTCTCTCCGACTCCGCCTCAGCTTCCCGACGGATACGTTCTCGTTTTTCCTGAAGACGAGGACATTTTTAACAACAGAAACATTCTTTAACCTAGACAAAAGTGTGAAAGCGTTTGAGCAATACTGCAACGGAAAGGCAAGGATTTTCCGAGAAAAAAAAAGGTCAAGAAGTGATTGTTGCTAACAACTACACCTGGTTTACTCAGTCGAAAACAACACTCTCGCCTCTTACATTATATGGTTTCTTGGTATGATCAGAACTGTCGATCGAGCATAACAAAACGGCCTCGTTCCACAACACAAAGGCAAAGGATTCTAATCTACCGATGAAGTCATAGCATGGGTATCCATGCACAAACGTGCTCTCTATTCTAATTACTGGAAAGGAACACCTCAGCTCTCAAAACAAACTCGATAAAATTGATAGTACTGAGGTGTTCCTAGGGAGAAGTTCCACGAAACAACCGTGGACTCTGAAAAACCTACAGGATTTGTTGTCTTGCTGATGAATCCTGTGGACAAATCTGATAAAATACGAAATGCCAACAGAACTACTTCCTTACACTGCCGCTATAGTCCTCGAGGACTGTAGCACCTTGCGTCGCCGTCGCCGGCGACTGGCGATCGCCAACATCGGCGGCCGCCAATGTTGGCGACTGCGGCGCCGGTGCGTATCGATTATGAGATGTCGCCAACATTGGCGGCTACCGTCGCCGGCGACACAAGGTGCTATACTCCTCGAGGAGTATAGCGGCACGCTTAGACTCACCTGGATACTCTGGAAAATCTCAGATTCACGCTTCTGAACGTCTTCAGCCTTTTGTTCTGGTGTTAGTTCGCGAGGTGGCCTCATTTTCACGCCTTAAGCACCATAGAATATTGGAACTGTTAGCAGATCAACAAGCCAAAAAAAAACATTGTAAAAGAAAGAAAGCAAACGTTTTCGCATAGTATGAAAAACCCTGCCAGGAATTATCAAACTGATGTAGAATTCACAACCGAAAGACCCTTACGAGCTTACAGCGAGTGCCGATGGAGTTGGCGAATTTGTGGACTCGTGGACAGCAACCAGTCTCTATTTTGCGTTGTACAGTGCGTTTCATAAGTATAGACGCACCCCAGAAAACATTGGTACACAGTTCCACGTAACTTTTTGGAGAAAACCACGTATGCCAATCGAATGAGCATGCCCAAAAACCCTTGCTTACGTCGTTTCACCCGAATTTATGGAAAAAACTGGTAGATCCAGCACTTTCCCCTCATAGGGACCGTTTCATAAGTATAGACGCACTTTCAGAAACCGATGATTTCACAGAGGGAACTTCCTCGCAACAGCAGATGTGTAGCTGATAGGTCTCCGGCGATTCCCAAGCAACTCAGAAAACATGGATTGGCATAGATTTACCCATCCCTTCCAGCAAATGGCTATCAAACAGTTCTTAGTACAGGCAATAGCATTTTTCAGGTTTGTTGTGCTGGAAGATATTCGGTTCTGGCCATGAATGTCATCTGGTAAGATGCCGCAGGAATGTTCGATGTTGCTAGTATTAGAATACGGATAGTACCGTTAAATAGGGCTTCTCAAAATGCTTATATGTTGAGCGACTGGTATAGGTCACGCCGGTTTTTCGATGGAAAGTGAGCTTTCTCCTTCTGTGCGCTGCAAGAAAATGCAATAAATGGACCCTAAAGGTGCTCTTATGATTTGAGGAATTCGATTATGTAGAAATGGAGATAATATCGAGGATGTCGTTATGAGAGGAAACATCTCCAACTTTGGCAGCGCCTACTTCCAAAGGTGCTCGTTTTGAAAGAGTCTGGCTCTCCTTGTATGTCACCCCAGCGGCGTGCATTCATTATAATAAGCTCCAAATAAAGCTTTCCTCATCCTGTAAACTCATTTAAACATAGCAGGGGCTTTCAAAAGATCCAAAGCAACCAACTCGTTTTTTCGACATGCCGATCACCATGTTCCTTCCGGGTAAACAAAGCTGTGAAGCTTTTTGGAGCGGGATAACCCCAGGTATGAGATGAAGTCAACAATGTGCAGTGGTGATGCAGCGGTTGAATACCTTTTTAACTCATGCACTGCATGACGGAGCCGACACAACGGCTCAGACACCATTAATGCACATCATGTGCTTCGAGTTCAGGAAGGGTATGCGACGCCGTTTTTGATGCGATGTCTTCTTTTGCATACCAAAATTCTTCCTTCGATTGTAGGTCTCAATATCTTACACATATTTGCAGGTGGATACCGAAGAACCTCTCCCCTACCCGGAGATCCTGCGATTTCAGCAGCCTACAGCATGCAAATCTTTTAGCTGCCCCTGCCTCGCTCCAAAACATTGTGATCCAAGTTGAAATGCAGATTTACGTTGTAGACGCTTATTAGTTCCCATCAAAATATTGAGCCCAATTTCTCCCTTGTAGATAAAATTTATTTGTATTTTCTCATAGACTGCGTCTATACTTATGAAACGGCACATTTGATTGTGATGTGCCGAACCTATCCCGTATTTTCCGTAATCACTAGTGAAACAACGCAATCTTAGGTTTTCTGGCATGCCGAATCGATTGACGTTTGTAACTTCTCTCATGAACCTGTGATGATCTAGGTACCGGCATTTTCTGGGGTGCGTCTATACTTATGAAACGCACTGTATTACAAACTTATCGCATAATATTCAGCGCTTTCCTGGTAAAACTTCCAAATACGACAAAAAAAAACACTAAATATAAAACACTAAATATCGTTACGGCTAGCCATTACAACAGCTCAGGGCAGCTTTTTTCGGCACGCGGCGCTTCGTTCTGCTGTTTGCCCCCGAGTCCATAAATTCGTCAGCTTCATCGGCGTCCACTTTATGTCCAAATCCAATAAAACACACCGTTTGCCAGAAGCGAATCCTGCCATGACGTAGTGGGAGCAGGCATCGTAACGGGTGCATTCTGAATCTATAAACGGTGCATATCACAAACACGTAAATCTACCATCCTGTCAGCAACTTTCAACCACCTGCACGACAGCTTTCGATGTGAGATTCGGGGGCCGAGCGGGAATTGGAGGCGGAGGCCCGCGAAGTTCCGCTTTCTGGGGCTGAGGTGTCGTGAAACTTGACACTGTTGTTGATGTTACTGCTATAGGACGAGGAGGAGACGACCCGTTGGTGGGGGCTAGAATTTCAGATATTAGGCAAATTAACTCGAAAACTCAGGGAATCGATAATTAGCAAAAAAATGACACAAACAAGTACCATTTCCATTGGGAGGTAGGTCTCTTCTGACAGGTTGGAAAAGTAAGGGGTGGGAAGGATCAAAAGAAGCGTCCGAATCGTCATAGATGGAATCCTTAATAAGATTTTTTTCATTGCAATTCTTACAATGAAAAAGAAAGCGCTAACGATAGTGACGCTAATAACAATTGAACATGTTTCCAGAACTCGTACACAAATCTAGCACAGAAAATGTGGCGCTGCGAAAACATGCACTTCTAGATCTCCAAAGGTAGCAATATTCGAAAAATAATATGTCTAAAGTTAATCATTCTTGCTAGACTGGAACGAAGTGAACAAAAATAAAGGCAAACAGTAAAAGAATAAGAAAATGCGGCACTTCAGAAAAAATGGACATTTAGAAAAGTCCTCATCGAAACGTGACAGCAAGTGCAACTCTGAAGAACTCGAGACACGTCACACAAAAAAAAATCGAATTTTGGTTATAGGAAACACAAGATTGTAGAAACAGTGCCCTTACCGTAACCCCAACACGCATTTGTCCTAGTTGTGCTTTCAGCGCCTCTTCGGGCTCTTTGACATCACTGTCTGCCTGACCGGTTAATTCCTTCAGTGCACGATTATGTGCTTCTTGTCGAGCCTAGGAAGAATTCTCTTTTACTTTTTTACTTTCAACATGATATGCGAGAAAGATACCTCCTCTTCCAGAATCTCCTCAATCGATTTGTCCAGAGGATGGTCGCCCATAACCCAAACCCACACCTCGCCATCAGCTCCAGTTAGCCATCTTGAAAAGCTCGTTAATATCACAGTTCAATCGTCAAAAGCTTTTCTGGAGCAAAGGAACATACTTGATTCCCTTCTTGTTCGACTTCTTTTTCGGAGCCCCCTCCCGTTCCAGTCGCTCTTCGTTCGCTTGCCATTTTCTTACCTGGAAAACCAGTCACTCAAGAATGAATGTCACCCAAAAATGAAGGTAGATGGACCGGTAATGCAAATTGTATGACTCGATTTTTCCATGGTCATAGCCATTCAGAGAGGAAATCGCAAGTCCGACAACGCTTTAGTGCATATCAAGTGCAAAGTTGAGCGGAGGGCTTTGATAGCCTCAGTTTATATCTACAGTACAACACTAATGATGGTTTCACAAAAAAAAAATTACAGTTCAACAGTCAGTTGCACATCACAAAAGTGTATTATATCGTGGTCGAAATATTAGCAGATTCCATATTTGATCAATATGCTGATTCCTACAGAACACATCAGTTCTTACAGAAGAAATAAGAATCGAGGCATGTACCAGTTTGGCGTAATCAAGAGGACGTGATCCCCTGTATATCATTGCAAAATTCAATTTATCGAAAAAAATGAGACATAACTTATTGTGCATCGGAGTCCGGTCCAGTCGGATGACAAAAGATACGTATTGATCCTCGTTATCCGATGATCAATATGTATTTTTCGCCGACCGGATCGGACTCCGATGAAATAATTACAGCTTTATGGTCAATGCTGTAACCACACATGGCGAAAGGCCATCACATGTTTAACGGTCAGGCCAAACGCTCGAATAAATATGCATTTCCTGTCCAAGGTTTTCCCGACTTTTTCACATAGAATGTAAATCATTGGAATTAGTGCGGCGAGAACATACACAATCTGTATCTCAAGTACAACAAATGAAGTGAGAATTTGTCCCTATTGAAGCGTTCACATAAGCAGGAAGACATACTACTTCGTATCTTTAGATTTCATAGATTAGAAAAAGAAAACAGATTATATTACTACTAAACTTGATATTTGTCTAGGCAGATTATTTTAGCTCGGTAGCCTGTGATTCTTTTTTCATGCGCAACTACAATCAATAATGGCGCTACACGAATTTCAAATCATTACTGAAAATGAAGTAATTATTTTAGGGAGGTGACTTCGAACAAAGCTAGGCTTATATCACATACATTCGTAGAATAATCTGACGGCGAGAAAGTGACTAAACGTAGCTGTCCTGCCCACCCTGAGCATCTCTACATATCATGGATAGTTTCGACTCATCTTCACAAGAACTAAGAAAAGAACACGGGCATAATGAATGGCATTAGTGAGGAAAAACAATGGAAGTCCAACAACGACTGAAAAACGTACCTGTTCAGCTCGCATTTGACAGAACAATAACTGCTTTTGTGCATCATCCAACGCATCGAGAAGTTCCTTATCAACATGACCCTTGAATGAAAGACTGATTATAGGAACTAGGAAGCAAAGTGGAACTAAATATAAGACTCACCGTACTCAAGATTTCCGAAAGTATACTCATTTTTACAGTGTTACACTAGCAAATGGGCACTGGCCCTACAGCTTCGATTCGCGGCTGAGTCAACTGAATATGGCAAACGGAGAGGTATGACTCTGAAAAGGGTAAGCAAAATGGGTGAAAGTTGAAAACAGATGTTCTATTCTTAGAAAGAAAAGGCATCAGACATATAGTTGGAATCGAAAATCATTGATAGCGGTGTAGCATTACAATAAACGCACGTTGAGATGTACTAATACAAAAACGCTGGTACAAAGGAAATGAGCAATGACTGTCCAATGGAACAACTGTGCGCAAACAGCACACATTACCCACGAACACGTCGGAATATCACAGTTGTGTAATTGCACTACTACACTATTACCCATTGAAACAAAACATTTTCAGAGAAAAAGGACGAGCTAGTGCGTAAACAAATAATATTTCGATAGCGTATGCTCGCTGTATTGCTCTCGAGATGGATAGACACAAAAATGTGCATGTTGTTCACGTTGTCCGCGGCGTGCGCAGAAGAAATTTCAAACATGTGTGATGTTCTCATCGCGGTTGAAACCCCCCTAAAATTTTCCGCATATGATCATGAAGGACGACAGGACGGATCACATGGGAATTAAAAAAAAACTAGCTATTGAAAATTATAAGCAGAAGGATACTGATTAAATAGACGACTGAATACTGAATTCAAAAAACTTGTCAGACAAGCAGAAATCAAAACAGCAAGTTTGAAATCTTCCAATTTTAATTTATTGTTTCAGCGCCGGGCCAGCCGAGAACACTTCATGTCTTATGTTGCTCTAATATCTCCCTAGAAATGTTTACGAATCGATAGTTGCACTATGAAATGAATTATGGTGTAACCATCATCCACAAAATAACAAAGGAATTCAGACTTGTGCGAAAGTCTTTCCTTCTGACAAAAGCAGGATGCAGCAACATCAATGCAAGCTGCAATGAAGTTTCCGCAAGAGAAGTCGATAATGTTCGCACTGATGATGAAGAGGCAGATTGATGGACAGAAACACAAGCAGAAAGGGCCGAGCCAAACACCACATGAAGTTCCTGATGGAACGAAACAAGCCTGTTAGAGAGCATTTGGATCAAAATCATATTCACAACATGATTTGCTAACAAAAATTCTAACCGAGGCTCACTCTTGTCTCTTTCGACCAGCCTGAGTCTAACAACCTATCATCGATGTCCACAAGCTGGCAACAGCTGCTCGCGAGGAACGCGGCGAGATTCGACAAACGGGCGCTGGGCATCCACCAGCCAATTCCGTTGAATGCGGCCAGATTCCGGAAGCGATTCCGCCCGGGATCCCATAACAGGATATTCACGCCATCGATCACGCAGCAAAAGAGCTGCTATATTTTATCCTCCCACCATGCGTTTTGTTCTCAATGAATAGAATGATGCCAGAGACAGCAAACAAAAGGGGTTATGATCAAGTATTGTTCGAAAAAAAAGGAGAGAAATTGACCATCACATAAGGAAACTGCTTGAATGTGCACCTTAGCTTTGGCCGTAACGCCCTACACAACTCCTTATTTGAGCTCTTCTATGGGATGAAGGTTAGAAAGGGTCCAAAAACTATCGTTCCCTGATTTGAACTCGCCTTCTGCAAGCCGTTCATATACGAAATGCACTTCAAATGGGCGGAACTCTTCTCGCCTACAAAGCTAAACATCACAGTTTAACATTTTTTCCTACGAATGAAGACCTAATGTTTCTCAGAACAGAAAAAATAAAGGAAAGCCGACACATGCATTACGATACTTTCCTCGCAAGTGCAGCCAGAAAGTCGTATTACTCCAGCTCAGCTTTTCTGTATCGAAGATATAAATAGGAAGATTTGTTCCCTTCAACGAAGAATCATTAATAATTGGGTAACAAGGAAAAGAAAACAGTGTTCCAGATAAGTTTGCCACACGGGTAAATCTGACTTTTCTGGAAATTGATTTTCTCATGCGCAATATATGCCTTATACTTGAACAATAGTTGGGGTTGTTAATCGGGAAAACACTGACTTGACGGCAGCACTCACCTAAATCTTCGTTTCATGGCATTAGTTATTCTCGTTACTACAGTTTCATGAACAATCTGTAAATGAAAAAAGGGGCAGCTAAAATGAAAAACTTGCACGCGTATATGCCTTACCTAACAGCTGTGTACTTTCGCACACAAGGCTTCAAGTGAATGCTGCCGTGATTTCCATGAATTTCAGTTGCTAATCTACTTTGCATGAAAAACAGAGGCTTACTTCGTAAAGCCCTCAAAATGCTAACCTATGCATAGGCTTGAAGTTCATAAGCTTCAATAAATGTTGCGCAGACGCTAATTTTTGATGGCGATTCAAAATGTAGAAGTTTCTAGCAATCAGTACCCGCCATATTCGACACAAGATGAATCCTGGCATCCGTGTAGCAATATGCCAGCCACACAACTAGGCAAGAAGCGAGGCAACTGGCACCATTGTGGTGTTTGTCTGTGATAAATGCAAGAAAAGGAGGAATTGTGCACGTTCGTGGAAAAAATTATTAGGCTGTTGTTCAGGCTTACCTTCACTGACGTCACAGAAGAAGGCAACAATGAAGTGAAGATGGACCCTCGATAGTCATCAAAACACCTAATATTAGCAGCGGCCCCCTTCGGAATGCGGGACCTCGGGGCTTTCTTCCACCCACTGAAATGCGAAACACATCAATACCAATTACTCATTAGGCGGCGACATTTCGATGGTAACGAGCATTTATATGACAATTACAGAGCGACTCAAACACAAAACGAGGTATAAGACGACAACTGAGACACTAATTACTCTCGCGCAGAGTAAGAGAAACAGATAAAGGCTTTATAGTGCAAATAATTTCTGAACAAGCAGATGTTTGCTTGGAAGACATGTTCCCGCAATCACACTTGATTGATTTCTTATGAAGACAAGACCTCTATAAGTAACCGATGAGTAGAACCACACTAGAGAACATCGAGCCTAATTCTTAGGCGATGTTCGTTTGCCAAGGCCCAGTTCGTGACCCACTCTCTCCAAGACAAATCAGAACAAACTACTAATGCATATCCTTTCAAAAAAAGGAGTCCTTTGTATGAAATGATATATTCGAGCAGGGATCCCATTTTAAACTCGACAAAATCCTGCTTTGAACTACAGGCAAGAGAGCAATGCAAAAAAGCCCACACCACATGGAACTATGCCTATTAGCGTTGTTACCCCAACTTCTATTTTTACTTATATAAGATCACTAACAAATCCTTTCATTTGCAAACGGGTAAGCGAAAATCGAGTACACCTAGGCACTAGCTGAAATAGGAAGACCTATGGAAGAAAAACTTGACAAGTATAAGAAGAGCTAGTATGAAGACATTCTGCACAACTAGATATAAAAAAATTGGAACATGAAAGGATATTGAAAACGTAGTGAAAAAAAACAGAACGAATTCCGTTCGCTGGAAAAAGAAAAAAAAGGAAAAAAAAAAGAAAGAACGAATTCTTTTGGGAGGGAAACGCTCTATGACAATTCTTCCTTTGAAAAACGAAGCGCGCGTGAATTTTAACAGGTTCCTCCTCACGAGCGCTTATGAACTCATCGAGCTTGGGTAGGCCGCCGCGGAGGACGCCAAAAATAGCTGACTTTTTTCAGAGATGAAAATTTCCGTGAATGCTGCCCTCAACAGCTCATAGCCGGGCCAAATGAACCAAGCGATCGAACTAGCTGAACAATATGTTTCTCCCATCAGGCAAGGTCCAAGCAAATGCAAAAACAGCGTTTAACGAAACGTTGTGGAATCCATGCTCCTTCATTAATCTTACCCTTGCTGCAGGGACCGACTGCAGAAATGTAAAATTCATGGATTATAGAATACATGTACGCAGGCGATACGAAGACTGCTGCTGGAATTGGCTATCTGTGGACCGCTTCTGCTCCATTAATCACGTATGCCGCAGAAAAGGAGTGGTGCACTTGACATCTGCCAGGCTGCTAAATTACTATTCATGAACAACTAGAAACGTATCTGACGTTTCACTCCACCGCTCCATTTCTGAGTCAGACGAAGAAAAAGAAACTGTTGAAACAAAACACCGAAGCAATTCTTAACTGTGACGTTGAACTGAGAAGATGCAGAGGAATGAATCTAATTTTTATGGTTGCAACACAACTTCTTCACCTAAAACGTCTGTACCCAACTAAGAATTACGCATTTCCGACTGAGAATATTCAGTAGTTTGTACACCTCCACATAAATATGCAAAAACATAAAGAAAAAAGAGACGAAAAAGATGAAGTAGGTAATAGGGAAGTAGATCTGCAATATCTGGGAGGAGGAACTTGGGTACCCGCAGCCGCTGGCGACTGTCAATTACTGCCAGCTCGAGCGCTCGCTGCTAAAGCGACTGTAAATTACCACCGGCTCACGCTGTAGTTTCTTAACCCCGCCCACCGCCGCAACACAATCAACCACCGCGCGCGGCATCCGCGTTGCGATGAAGAAGTGTGAATGGCATCTAAGAGATCCGTGAAGCGGAAACCCCTGTGATTAATGGAAATTAGCGCTGATAATATTATGATTGGCCAGATATGACAAGTAAATAGTGTGATAGTTCAGATATTACAAGTAAATAGACTTTAATAGAGATATTATCAGTAAACAGGGACTCTGAAGGACAACACTATTTTGAACTGTTCTCACGAGGAATTTTGAAAGCGTTGCCGCGCAGAGGAATGATGTTTTTTTTTCTCTGAAAATAAATCTGCCTTCGCTGAGGTTGCTGAACTGCCCAGTGCTCTACTTTCATCAAAACCATAATTAGGAAGATTTCGATGCAGACTAAAGTCAACTTTCTTGCGACACCTTAGAGTTTGCCCACGGCTTCTGATCCTTTGAATTTTTTAGACCTACTAAAGGAGACGTTATTTCCATTACTATTGCTGTAGTTACCTTCTCTTAAGAATATAACTGAATTAAATCATTGAATTGAAATTGGATTTGAAACACACTTACACTTAGATTCCCGAGCAGAACGAAAAAAAATAACAGAGTCTACTCCTTATTTTATCAATGGAAAAATGAATATTTAAAACTAACACCAATAAGTTTCACATGTTTTCCGCCTTGTAGTTGCAGCCCATTCGACTACTGCATTCTTGGTTCCATGAAATCAATATTACCAAAACAGTTATAGTGCGGCGATCTAATGGCATTGTATCCATGAGGTACGCCTGCAGGCACAGTACATATCTGCGAGACATTTCTTACACCTCATCTGCCGTGGAGTAGTAGTCGATTCGAATAATATCACACACGCTTAAGGACTAGTTGTTAAGAATGTTGAACGCTCAAGTTCTGGAGGAAAACACAATGAAAAGGATCAAAAGAATTGAAATACATAAATTTCTGGGTCACACACAAGTTTCATTTCCATTACTCTTTTTTTCGGCGAACTGACAATGTATGCAATCTGGTATTAGAATAAGTGTAGTAATTAGGGGAATGCGCATATACATGAAGGATACGAGAGTACGGACAAAACACAAAGCAAACTGTACGCGAGATAAGCATGATAATTTAGAGGGAGTCCAAAAAATCCAAAAAAAAAAGATTCAAATCGTTGTGCAAATTTCAAGAATTTTTTGACGCCCATAGCAGCTCTTCCTAAAGTGAACAGTATTGACGCACTGGTATTTCTGGAATCATTACGCTTTCAGAAGCTCAAAAGCTTCTACACACAAAATCAGTTAACTATCATGATCACCATGTAAAACCCATAACTCAAGTAAAAGCCTATTTCTTCTGCGGCACTTCATCAGAATTACTTTACGATATCCTCTTTAACTCATTTCGCCTATTTTGTGAGCCCCTTCCATGTTTGTACGCGCGCGGCAGAATGGGCGGGGTCGCGACGATTTGGGCGGTGCTAGTGCTATGCGCAGCACCAGTCAGCCGCGGCGCTGGCAATTGCCTTGGAGCGCGCGAGCTGGCATTAAAGTACCAGCCGCCGCCGGCTGCGGGTACCCAAGTTCACTCACCCGCAATATCTGGATTAAATACAGCATGAACCGAATAAATTGTCATTGAACCGCAAATAGGTCGAAGGAACCGACCAGCTGGAAATGCTATGTATGCCAGATTCAATTATGAACTTTCCAGAACATTTCCAACGACTAACACAAAATCCTGACAGTTTCCTTAGACAAGAATTTCTCTTCTAATCCTTAACAGTAGCAAGCCCGGAACCAGTAAGTGTCAAGGGCTCACATCCAGACGCTTTTAAAACAGCACACTGTTTCCGTGAATTTGCTGCGTGTATCGCGCAATCCCACAACTGGATGTGGGTTCTACGTCATTCAAAACCTCAGAACAGGGCGAAATTACGAAAGACCAGTTCAAAATCGATGACATGAGTTCTAGCTTTTTGCCAGCCACCAATTTCAAGTGCTAACTTATGTACCCTAGAAAGAATCCATATTACTTACCGAATGTTCGCATAAAACATTTTTCAGTTTACTACAAGTAAATAATGGGAGATGCCGGATACAACATATAACAAAAAAAGGATTGCGATCGATAAAAATAAACGGCAGCCTGCTGCGAGAGGCAGTGGGTCAATAGCTGTGCCGAGAGGTTTTTTAACCTTAATTATAGTGATGGATGTTTTCGCAAATCACTATTACTGCATAGCAGCAGCCTGGTCCCGACTGAATCAAGTTCGGTACAAAGTAACTACTTACTTAAATTGCAGATGGACAGAAAAAAATGAAACCTTTAGAGATTTAAAGGACTAGATTCTAGCCAGTAAAAGGTAAAGGGGCAATCTGACTTTTGCCTGACAGTGGCGAAAGCAAATGAGCGGCAAAAGCTGTTGCCCAGCGGCAAAATACTCGCACTACCACTGCCTGCCGCACGTCGCTTAGTGCCGTCGCGGCAAGAAAAAAAAGTGAGCTAGTAGCCAGGTCCATGCCACAGCGAAGTCGCTGGCTTTTGCTTAATCATGGACGACAGTCGCGTCGGCAAAACTCAGAAAGACATCATGGTAAGAATAGGATTACATATTGGTCTTCTGAAGCTCTCATACAAAAGTGAAATGGCGGGCTTCTTTCCTGCGAACTAGTTCCTGATGAAGCTTAATCCCTGTGAATAACCATCATCGAAAAATTTGAGTACGGAGGCCTAGTCCATCTCAACTTAGAGTGGACGGCAATGGCGGTGGCCCATTCGCGGCCTCGAAAACGACGCAGCGCGACCGCGCCGCGCGCCCCGGGATCGGTGTCGTCGCCGCCGGAATGCTATATATAGGGTCTCTTCTTCCCGATTTGCTCAAAAATCCTTAAAATCGAGTAGAAAAGCTGCTAGAAATTGCATAACAGCAGAACACGGCGCGCGGCGCGGTTGCGCGACGTCCTTCTCAAGGCCGCAGATGGGCCAACGCCATTGACTTCCCCTGTATCTCAATTATTGTTTCTGGATTTGCCTAATTCAGTCCTGGTAAAGTCTCAGGAAAATTAGGCTAGTTTCACTGGGCTAAAAGCAATTAACGAATGTGGAGGCAAACCGCTTTATTGCCGTCGTTCACTTTGTGGGTGCAGACTTGTAAGAGCGCAGTAGCAACAAAGAGAAGCACAATAGTGGGGTACTGTTACCATAATCTCCAGCATTCGGATAGAATGTTAAAAGTCTGTCTGTCACTGTCATACTGTTACCATAATCTCCAGCACTCGAATAGAATGTTAAAAGTCTGTCTGTCACTGTCATAACATGTTTGAATTGCTTCGAAAAGTAGTAATGTAAGGAATTAAATATGCGGTAGCTACTTTTCCAGTTTTTAATTTCTTCCTGTTCCTAATAATTTCAACTCAAGAATATTTCTTACTTTATTTCCGAAATGGCAGTGGTCGCGGTTCTCGGAGTGACGGAGCGCCTACCTTTTCTCCCCTACATCTGCGTCCGTTACTGAAAGACGGGAATGGGGAGTTAAAGTGAGTCATGAGTCA
>JBAJFG010000370.1:600000-977500 GCA_037903475.1 Ancylostoma caninum
TTTCTGCTGTGAAAATGTCCTCAGGACCGGATTTGTACTCTCTTACTGTTAAAGAGGCATCCAGGACTAAAAAAGACTAGAAAGACCGCCCACGGCCTTCAGGTTGAAATTCGGGAAGGCAGAAGAAAGAGAAACAGGGTAAAATAGCCTCTGTATTCATGGATTGGTCCTGATCGCGGCTCCCTTGGCGCCCAACTCGTACATATCATATAAGCCTTAGCTCGCGAATATCCACAGGAGAATTTTCGTTAAAAAGTGTTGTCGTAATAAGTTTATTTGAACCTACTAGGGCTTTCAGTTGTGGAAGCATTACATTTTACTCTAGTCCCTGAATTCCAACAGATCAATTTTATGTGACCTCAAAAATCCGATTGTCCACATCCAGATCAGCAGAAACTCAGGCGATATGGCTAGGCTCAATGGAAGAGCTTTAGTAATCTGTCTTGCCATAAAACCCCCGAAATCCTGAAATCCTTCATAGAACAAGGCAACTTAATGCTCTATTTACTTCCTGGCTTTGTCGAAAATATATAGCTTTTCAGATATTGTAACCTACCATTGATGAAAGCTCTGCAAATGTCTGCGACGTAATCCTACTTACATACCGAGAGTGAGCCGGTAACCTGTATTCATATATCCACCAGCTGTTATCCACGGATTTTCACTTATTGGTAACACAGACCGTTATTCGAGCTTTTAATGTCGGATAGTGGCCTGGATATGACAATGTTCAGTGCATTTTTTAATTAATTCTTAATGGAGTGTCAACATTAACAGTACAGAACTTACACCATCCATTCAAGCGCATTTTCGATTAGATTTCACCAAGTACTTCAAAATTTTAATGTGCTCTGCGTAAGAGACGGTTGTGCAGAGAGTAGCCTTCATGACCAAAAAAAAATTCTTTTTTTTCTGAATTTTGATGCGGTTTTTCTAGTCATATGACAAAAATACGTTAATAATAATAATTCAATAATTTTTTTGGAGCTATTTTTGTATGACTGTGATCCCATTATTATCACAATTTTAATTTTTCGTGGTGGTCTGACAACGAATTTTGTTTGCGTCGTCAGGATAGAAGGCGGTATCGAAACTGGTTTTCACTCTTTAAGAGATAAAATTAAAATTTGTGCTCCATTCCCGTGTTGTATAACAACTCCACCGCCAGTCACATTTCCTCCTATTTCCCGCATAGCCTGGTTTCCGGCATCACACCATTCCTAGAATCGCCATACGATCAACAAATCGATTTTCCAAACTTCCTGTTTTTTTTCCTTTGTGTTCAGCGGCGCAACTGTCTTTTTCTCGAACTGTCTCAGAATGTGCAAAGATAGAAGTCATTTGACCTAATCTTAATCTTAACTTCGATAACAGAAAAACTCGATTTTATACCATGCGCATAATGCAAACTGCTCACAAGGGGTCTATGTACAAGAGGCCCGGCTCGCAGATCGGAATGAAACCTATCTGGCTTGAAAATTTGTTTTAGAAGGTGCTACAATGTATTTATATTTCATTACATTACTCCCACCCCATCACTACATGCGTTCCGGCACTGCGTCAGTGACGGGGTGGTCGAGTGGGAAAGGTAATGAACTGTTAGGTAGAGGGCTGAGGGTTTGAACTCCGTCATGAGCATCCGTTTTGCTTCTGGTTTTTCGTTCCTTGGACTCCAGGGCAGTAATGAAATACATGGTGTAGCAGCTATTCAAACAAAGATTCAAACCAGATAGGTTTCATTCCGATGTGCAAGCCTGACCTCTTGCACCTCCCTTGTGAGTAAGGTGAGACCTATCAAAGCCCTAGTTCTCCAGTGAAGCACTCAGTGGATTGAAGAAACCGACAGAGCTCAAATGTAAAGCTTAGGACTTTTACAGGAATACAGCATCTGAAATGTACCTGGAGGAATGTACAATAACTATAAATGGTAGTAGAGAACCTCTTAGGAAATTTTCGCAATGGATTGGAAATCAACGCTGCTGAGTGCATATAAAGTACACAAATCGCTGCAAATAACAACTTCTACAAAGGATCCTTTCCCAAGTTCCCACAAAAGAGACTTTACGGACCATTGCCTCTTACTTTTTCTTCTTCATTTTGCTTTCCTTGACTATTGTATAAAGCCATCACCACAGATTTAATTTTCTCATTGACCTTGCCCAACACCTTGGGAACAGGTTTGCTTCCACTTTTTACCCAGTCTGCTTGTCACTTAGCTTGAGATATCCCTTACTCCACTCAGAGTGCATTGCATGCAACTTTAAACTTCAAAAGAGACTTTAAAGTAATTCAGAGATCACACCAGTGTTAATGGGCCAACATTATTCAGCTTTATTTGTTCACTTTGGATCATGCCATAATGATATAGAATTTTGGAAACGATAAAAAATCACAGACGAAAAGTACTATTCAGCAATTGCACCTTCCGAAATGACACGGTAATCCGAAGCATTCATCGACAGCGTTGTCCTTGTTGCAGCTCTTTTGATTGCACAGCCCTCGAAGTGCATCAACAAACAGCGGGAATCCGGCAGCTTTGAAGCCCTAAACTCGTAGTTTTGGGAACAGTGCCCATCTACGTTGAACATTAATTGTTTTACTGAGTAAATAAATAAATACAATAAGTGTGCTCCAAACTAACCGCTTGACAGTCGCATGTCTTCGTGATTTTATTGCATGCGCCTTTCAGACCACCGCAAGCAGCGTCACTTTCGCAGCTAGAAGGGAAGTTATTTAGAAGGTAAAGATAGAGATCAACGCACGTGGGCAAGCTCACAGCCAGAAATCCAGACAGGCGTTGCAGTTGCACTTGCCCACGAATGCTCCAAGGCACTGACCACCGGGGCAGTCCTCATCACCGTAGCAAACATCAAAGGCCTTGCAGGTCTTCTGGAACAGATAGTTGACATCATAAGAATTCGAAAATGTCATATTTAGATGAATTATTACTAGCAACGTCATCTCAACAAAATTAGGAATTCCTACACAAGCTTGCACTCGAAGACCAACAGCCTTACGACCCTAAGACCCTTACGAGCCTGACCAGTTTTTTTTTTGGACTTCATTTATTTGTGCACAATATTAAAGCTATTTGACAAGATAACTCCATTTTTCTGTCCAATTCTAGAGAAGCGGATGGGCTAAAAAAAGCGCAACAGGTACGCTGACCAGAATAGTATAGCACATCTCGTGCAAAACTACCGAAGAGCACTTGTACAAGCATCAACTTTTGGAGAGCTTGTGGGTGGGGCAGAGGCGGGACTGCGGAGTTTTCTCATCATGTGCTCCCTTGCTAGTCATACATGCAGCACAGATTCTAGCCCGTTAGTGAGTGGATGAGCAGCTCTTACGGGGAGTACGAATTTGCTCGGAAGGTACACTTTCAGAAGTGAATTATTCGAAAAACGCCTCGGCCCCGCCCCCAGCTCCGCCCATAAGCTCCACAAGAATTGGGCATCGAAACAGAGCTTTTTTTTCAGCATCTTTGCACTGATCCACACATACTGTTATGATCAGCAGCTCCCGGAGATTGTTATTCCCAAATGTGTATTGTCCCTTAAAAGAAAATTTCACCGCAGAATCGCCTTAGCTGGCTGAGTTCGCCAGGGGCCTCGCATCACAAAATAGCCAACCAATCCGTTTTTGAGCTCCGAAATTCGGAAAGCTTTTAAATGGGACCAAAGAAAATGCAAGTTTATCCTTCTATCTACTCCTTTGCTGGGGTAGCTTAATACATCAAGGTGTGCTTCCAGCAAGCGCACAGGAAGGCATCTCGTACTCTACATAGGTTGCTCCACCGAGCTTCTTCTCAAATGAATACGATCAAGGATGTGGAAGTTGACCCTTTCCTAAAGGTGCCTTCTCACCTTCAAAAATTCATGATACATGGGATATACAGCTTACTTCCTTTTTCTTGCATATGATTCTTAATTGCTAAATACAAACATCTTGATGTGATTGAGGAACGCCTGCACAGAGCTCGTCCCCCATTCTCACCCAACCCAATCTTATTTCGAAACTAACACTTACTTTAGCAACAGTAGTCGTTTCCACGGTGGTCTCTTCCATCATATCCTCATCTTCATCCTCATCGGCGCTCCTTTCCATTCCTGAAAGCATCTCCAATAGCTCTATGCTATGTTGTTTCAACCCTTGACCTGACTCAGAAAAGTCTTGATATAATTCGCAACAAAATTGAGTCAGGAAAAATAAAATTAGTACCAGAAGCCTCGACATCTTCTCGTTTCTGGCGAATCGATGTCGTAGCTTCATCACTGGGCTCTTCTTCCACCATGACGGCTCCTGATGCCTCGAGGCGAGTCATCTCTTCCTCGGTAAGTTCTCCGGTAACGACCAAGACCGGGTCCGTATCGAACAAAGGATGGCAGAATGCTGGAAAAGAAAGGCTTCAAATATATAATGACAGAAGGTTCCTTTCAGCAGCTACATTGTCCTAATGCATATAGTTCCGCATTTCTTCCACACACATAATTGATTTAAATAGAACAAGCATGAAACCGAAGTGCCGCTCAACAAGTGCTGGTACGCACTTTTTGATCGGGACCCATTCAGGGAGAGCTTAGCGATCTCAGCCGAGAATTTTTTGATGGTGTGGCAGGGTTAATTACGACCACCATAAAATAAGGAACAGCAGCCTCAAATGATTTCCACAAATGATTTGACGAGAAATTCAACGAAAACTCTTCTTTCTTTTCGCGACGATAATCCTTAGATTTGCCAACTTTCCCGTTTCTCAGCGGGGAAGGTGGCCAATCTCAAGATCATCGTCGCACTAACCGCTCTCCTGATTTCCACAGGTATATGCTCCCTTTCCAGGAAAAACTTCATTGCATGGAAAACATTTTGCAGAAAGTGCTCTACGAATCACTCAAGTTTCTTAAAATTATCCACATTTTGATACAGTGGAGTTATTGCTTTAGAAACTGGCTATAATTGAAAAGGTGGCTAGAACGAAAAGTAGCCAGAACACTGCCAATGGGCCTTTAACAGATAAGACATTCGATAAACAATAGGTATTATGAATCTGATTTGTGAACTGACCAGCCTAGCGGTTGAGTTTAGGCATTTTCACTAGCCTTATAACCTTATGAACCTAAGCTGCGGTGTCATGATAACAAATCCATGGTTTTACTTCTCTAGCGACCAGTCACTCTTTCTGTCATCGTCAATTTCCTGAGACTAGCAACATGAAAAACCTACAATGTCTTCCTCACCCTACGCAGCAGCTGAACATATACAACTACTGAAAGCTGAGTTGAAGCAAAACTTACCAGTAGTAAGTGTTAGAGCAACGAGTAGTAGCATTTGCATTGTGGTACAGCCAGAGGGTTAGCAGCCGGCAGTTAGTGACAAGAAGGTGCGAATGCCACCTCGATGGGCGGTTCACTTCGATTTTGGATCGTAGATCACATCCACCTTACCTGGTGGCGCCGTAGTTCCGAATCAGCTACTACTATTCTAACTTTCGTAGGCTCACACTTATTACTGATACATGTCTTCATCTTGTGGATACGACAATGAGATGGAACTGCGATGAAAAAAAAAAACAGAAGTTGCCACCTTTCCGTTACAATGAGTAGTTCATGCAGGAAATCACTTTGGTGCACAACAGGAGAGTGACTTCTGGAACTGCTTAACGATCATTCAGCAGATGTACGATTTTGGAAGGGATTTCCAAGCCCAATTCCACGGTAAAACCAGTCACGGCAATTCCAGGCGATGCAGCTCTGGAGCTGGCTGGAGATCAGTGTAGACCACCTGTTTGAACGAGAGACACACTCCCACTCTGGCATTCTGGCCCTAAACATATCAGAGACACGCAGAAAACACTGCTCTCTGATCCTTTTTTATCCGAATGGCCCAAGGATTAAGTAGAAATAGTCAATTGTAAATGTTCCCTGATATGCATTCATGTTCCTTCCCAGGGAAGAACTTTGTCGACATTTTTCACTATGCAACAGATAAAGCAAGGGAAAGAAAGCTTTACATCCAAGACAGATTCTTGAGAGTGTCTTCCTTTTTGGAGAGATAGGCTGCGTTACACATTTTTGGAAAAGGCTCATTCAAATACACTCAAGGTGCACCAAAACACAGACACTACATGGTCCCAAAGTGACAGATCTTCAGGTTGCTCCACTCTAGAAGAGGGTGAAAAATTCTCATTCAAATTCTATCTTCTGCATTTAGATATCTCAAACTGCAACGTCTAATACAGCCAGGGTTTGACAAATCAACATGACCCAGCGCAAACGATTTCGTCAGGAACCTGGGCAAAGGGGAAGGGTGCACCGTCAGGCAGAGGACTCATAATATTTTCGCCAGCAAAGTACTCATCTTTAAAGAAAGCCCAATTGTTGGGATAATCCGGATTCTTCAAAGAGTTCTTTCTCTCCCACTGGTTCCTGTTACAAAAGACAATAAATAGTGAGAGAAATCTATCAGGCACAAATCACAGTCACAAATCACAGTCAACAATTGGGCTTTCTTTAAAGATGTGTTGCAGCGTTAGCCATTCGTGGCCTTGTTATGTCTGGAAAAAAGTTCCTCTAGGAGACAGGGTGACAATCCGTGCGTCAATCCCCTCTCTTTGAAGATTTCGTGTTGACCGTTGCGGCAACTATGTAGTACCACAAGAAATTACACTCCCAACAAGTTCGACCCCAAGGATTAGTATCACCGGTGCACGTCAAAAAACTCGAAGAGGGGTATACGACACAAGAAATATGTATACCATTGTGATCAGCGTCGCCTTAAAGGCAAGGTCTGGATAAAATCCCATCTTCCGAATTTCTATTGGATTTGTAGCTTACGGCGACGCCTTGCACGAAAAGTATAGAAAAATCCCTGAAAAGGTGCCACAACAAACGCTTTCCATCGACCAATTTTGGTTTGGGGTTTGCGGGTTTGCGGCGTCCGTGCTTTCAGTTGACGTTATACGGCGCGCCTCCATGCAGTTTACTGTTGCTTCGTAGTAAAAAAATCCATATTCAAAGGACTTGTGGTCCGTTTGATGGGGTGGGGAAAGTTTCACGAAGTGTTCGTTAGGCTGTATGTATCTGAGCGCCCATCGTTGTTCAGTATGCACGCGCGCAGCTTTTGTCGGTTGGAGCGTGTTTTCCCACGGGCACCGTAATCCTCGGACATTTTGTCCCATATCTTGCGATAGAGCTTATATGGAGCTCCCAAACTTGAGATACATGCTAGACATATGGTTTGGACTCCAGAGAGCAAAAAACCTGGGTGGGCAAGATTTTGACCGGACCTTGCCTTTAAGATTACCCTAATGTCAAAACTCCAAAATCGATTTTGAGCTGAAGCGCTGCCCCAATAGGCGGATGTAATCAAAATCTGCATAGAATTTCGCTGCAATCAGATCGTCTTCAAGAATTTTAAATCTCTTCGAGCTCTTGGCGCAGTAAACATTGTTTGTTGCGAATACTTTTAACAGGGTTGCGATCAATTTATCATTGAAGCAACCCTATCAATACAACTTTTTTTTTGAAAAAATCCTCCACTCTCACAAGAAATTCATTTAATACACAGAAGTCTAGAGTACAATAATGAATAGAATCTTATATGATACAGAAGCTCTTCCATCATTTAATAAAGCCACATAATTGTAGCTGGCTAGCACATGCACCTTCCAGGGTTACATGTCAATACAAAGAAGTCCACGTCTTCCGTTGCTGCCGTGCACATCTTCTGATTACAGAACTTCATCAACGCTCCAACTTACAGAGGGAAACCGGCAGTTTTGTACTCCTAGAAAGGAGTGTTATCAATAATCTTACAACTCATCAAGCTAGAGGAGGCCTGAAAAGTCCATCAGTGCTTACTTCATTATAGTCGCCTATTTTCAGGTTCTTATTAGAGGCGTTTTCCAGGCCACCACAGTCAGAGTCGCTCTCGCACCTGAAGATTCCATTTCATAGCTTTTTTTCCAAGGGGTCCATAATCTTCACGAAAGGCAAGAAATGAAAATGGTGAGAAGAGGCTTTTTACAGTGAATAACTAAGAATTTACGTATTTGATTCTACATCTCTATTGAAGTTTTTGCTGTCTGGTACGTAGAGTGAATCATATGCCACAATAGTACCAAAAAATAACCCTATTTTATGCTCAGCAACATGTTTAGGTACTTGTACCTCCAACTATGACTGACGATCTCCGCACGTGCACATTTGCCTCCTTTTACAAATGATACATGATGCTTTTCAATTTCGATCTCTAGTACAGAAGTCTGGGCCACGTGTCAGTGAACATCCTTTCCTTCTTAATAGTCCTCGCAATTCTTCTCTTTTTATTTCTGTCTACCACATCGTCTACTAACATTGTGTAACCCTAGAATTGTTACAAAAACTCTCTCACTCTCTCTCATACCCGTCCCGTTTCTCATTTCTCCCCCTTTTCCCAAATTTTGTTGTGTTTCAAAAGAAGCTCTCGCTAGTTTGTGCTTTCAATGGTTTTTGGATTTTGCTGCATTAGTTGCAACGCTGGTTCAGTACGTATTTCTGCTTTGGAGCATATGGAAAGGGTTTCTTGCAGTTTTCTCAAGATGCGCAAAAAACATCTCTTTCTGGAAAATACTATGCTCTTATTAAGAATCAGTGGAAAATTTCCATGAAAACCGGAAGTAGGGGATCACAAACATGCGGAAATGTCACTCATCCATATATAGCAGCCAGTTCAAAACGCGAGGAAAGATTTGTGGATCTGCACGTCATTTGCGCTTGCGTTCCATTCCTTTGTTTCATACTCGGAAAAGTGGGATCTCCGCCGTTGTGGGGACCCAGACGTAAAGTAAAATCAAAAAATACTAATTATACCAATAAATAATTAATAAAGTTATACAAAAACAATAATAAAAGTAAACAATCAAAAATAAACTAATACAAGATTTTTATCTGTATTAGTAAAGTAATTTCAAAAATTTGGCAAACCATTCCCAGAGGGAAGCAAAATTCTCTCTTGTTCGGAATTTAAAATTGGTGCCCTGAGCATTGGCAATACATTTTAAGTCGACGGGCTAAATGACTCCCATTTTCAGAGCATAGTGAGTTAATTTACTTCCATTTTCAGGGCATAGCGAGTTATTTTATGTGTATTAAGTTACCAAAGCACAAACTGCACAAAGTAGCCGGCGCTAATGTCCCCTTGTTGGTATACAACTTCAACCAAGAATCGCACGGACATCCGAATGTGTGAAATGTGCTACAGTCCTTGTCGAAAAGATAGACGGATTCCGTTACTGCAGAATCGTGGCGGGACCCGGACGAGAGACGCGGAGAGAGAATGCTCCAAGTGAGAGGGTGGAGGAGGTCCCGCCGCGACTCTGCGACCGCGATGCTGTGAAACCGCGAGCGCAATCTATCTTTTCGACAAGGACTGTACATCCTGTGTATGAAAAAAGCGGATGGGAGGATGAGCGGGTCGTCGCTTCGTTTTCCCTGCCGATTTCAGTATCAATTTGTCGACCCCAGAGGAATGCAAGGTTTTGTTGGCCCGGTGTGGGGATCGAACCATCGACCGTGTCCGCAACTTCCTTGAATACAGCATAAAATTAGTCTGGTTAACCAACTTCGTGGTAGCTTCGTACCATTTGCCATTAACGATCCCTCAACTATTGAAACGACTTCCTAGTCCCACATTGTCACACTTCATCCTTCACCGCATTTGTTGTTGTTCTTTGTTTGCCACTACTTCTGCTCTACAACTGCCACACTTACTAACGAGTACTAGTTATTTGTGAATGCAAATTTCTTCCACCTCACCTAGCTATTTGACGTTATGAAAAATCGTTTTCTAGAAATATGACGCTGTACCACTCCGTAGGACTCGCACATCAGCGGGTCGTATGAGTGAACGGTGTATTCTCGATAGTAGACTTTACTTCCCTCCCATAGACCGGTGTAGATCACCTTGGACTTTAGCCGGTGGACTGGGGGGAGGGGTGAAGTTCGTGATGAATTCCTAGAAAAGGTAAACCTTAGAGATAAACGCAATTACCACGGATAAACTCAATGATGAGTGCCAACCCTGGATATTGACCACTATTCTCCAGCAAAGAAATTTCAACCCAGAATAAAATGACGGATACAAACAAATCAGTAGAAAATTCATTTTTAAAACGACCAGAACGAATGTATTATAAATTATACCCGTAAGATGTCTTATACATGAAATGAGATCATATGCAAAGTTAACAAGAATGCAGAACCGTTACCGTGATTAACAAACACATATCGAACATTATTCAAATGCACATGAAAATATGTACTTGGAGGATGAAAAAGTGAAAAACGAGTTGTACATCTTAATTAACAAAATAGGAAATTGGACCAATTATGCAGGTGAACAATAAATCGAGACCTATGAGTGAGCGTTGAGGACAAAAAAGAAGAAGGCAAAAAAATTTCTGTGCCTAGAACGTGCTTATGTTGCGACATATACCACACCCGAGGGCAAACTCCTCGCCAGCAGGTGGATGCGGCCGTCGCAGAGGGCATGGACCTTCGCCGGGTGTTGCACGAGGTCCTGTGGGACATGGTGGAAACTGATTTCGGGGTAGACAGACGAGGCGTTGAAAATCGTCGTGACATGCTGCGCAAAAATGTGTTGTACCAAAGCTGAAAAAAAAAGAAACTCGGTAGTAAGAAGTAATTTCAATATATAAAAGGATTAACCACAAAGATGACTAATTTCTCACCAGAAGTAAACGGCAATGGAGCAGCAATATCGGCACTTGTACTCCAGATACTCAGCGCCATGTCGTCCACACACTTCAGTGCCAGCCGGAGCTGAACAGCCGCCACATACCAGTTCAGCGGCGTTGTATTGGAAAGATTGTAACGCCTTAAATGAATCAACTACATAACAATTTCTATTAGCTCAATCAAAGAACTTCGGCTATGATTCCTCTCGTCGAACAAATTTATGCGAAAAGACTACGAAACCTTGGAGAGCAGCAACAGAACATGAAACTCATCCTTTTCCAAAGTTTTTCTGATTTGATTAAGTTCTCCGGTCAGAGTCACGAGTGTTTCTCAATCACAGTGCACCTTCCACATCGTTCTCAATTACTTCCTACTAAACCTCGTCAAGGTAATATCAGTTTTTCCCAAAATGATTCCCGTTATGGCCCAACTTTGTGGATTCCATTCAAAACGCAAGAGTGAACTGACCCATCTCCCTCCCCCCTCCCCGCGTCAAAGCCTCCACCCTAGGGTACTCGGAGAAAAGATCGATGGGGTTCAGAACAGGTTTTTCATTATCCCCTCAGTAACACCGCCGCCCTCCTCTTCGGAATCGTTTTTGAGATTCTCACATGAAAGAATTTTCGGGAGTTCCTGGTCACAACGGCATACGTGATTCCCTTTGAAACTGCCAAAAAACCGTTTTCGATGGACCAAATCCTGTGGGGTTTGTGGGCGGAGCCGAAACTCTATCACCCGCTTTCTTGAGGGTCACGCTTAAAGGTCACGCATACAGTGCTCCTCCCATCCTCCTGCTAAGCGGACGCCAAGGAAGTCTCACAAACAGCGCAAACCTCTTCAAAAGGTGCGCTCCTAGGAGTGCTTTATTCAGAAACGCCTTCGTCCACGTCCAGTCGTGCCTCTCAGTTCCGTCCATGAGCTCCCCAAGAATTGTGTATCAAAGCAGGATATTTCAGCAGTCTTGCACGGAATCACTTATGTTATTGCGATCAACAGCTCCTTGAGATTCTTTTCACGTGAAAAGCTTAGAAAGATCCCAAGGGGGAACGGCGCCTCAGAGCAGAAATTGACAAATGTGTCAAGAGCAGAATAAGCATAATAAAACTGATTGAACGAATGTTGAAATGTGCACGACTTACCATTTGACAACGACTTTCTCCTCCAAAATACGCTTTGTTGCAAACATTGCAAAGGACATACATGTACCGATCCATCGCGTATTCCTCAGGTTTTCCAAAGTACTCACTAAAACCACAGATTGTACTTATATACATATGTATACAATACTGCCCCGAAACATTTCTGAAATCAATACCTCTGGGGATCGGTGAGAGCCGTACAGCCTAGCAGTCCATCAAATTCCAGGCGCATGTTTGCTTTTGCAGCCACATCAGCTTTCAATGCCAGTAGGGGGTCAAGGAGATCGGCGAGACCAGGATGAGAGATCTAAACAAATTTGCTAAGAAAGAATATTGAATGAAGTAAGTTTCACAACTCACCGGTACGTTACATAATGGGCAGTTCATAAACCGGAACTGTATCCTGGGACCGGGCCAGCGTTTCTCTAGCACCGCTCTTACACAGTGATAGTGGAGCAAATGGCCGCAGCCCAGTTGTACACATGGAGCAGCACATAAACGATCCGTGAAGCACACGACACATACATCGTCACCATCTTGAGCTGTTCCTAGAAATTTACACCGTGACGATGAAAGGGCATTCACATAGCCACTGTGGATAACATATACGTACCTTCACTGGCACAGATGAGACATGGAAGACACTGCTTTTCACCAGCAATTCCACCACATGGATGTCCACATGGTAGAGTTCGACAGCATGCAGTAGCCGAGTATCGCACACAGTCCGGATGTGAGCAAACACCAACAAGCTGGAAATATTGTAGTATACCTCTGAGACATCATCAAGGTTGGCGCTGGAAAAATCATTTCTAAATTCATCAAAAATGGTCAGTAACACCTTATTCTTCCAGAAAAAAGCAATGCTTGAGTTTCGTCGTCGTGACATCGTCAAAAGCGCTAACATGAAATACGTTATCCATATTTTACATACTGAAGACCGCTGAGAGGCAGGGCTCGGATGCACCACTGGGGTTACCCATGGCAAATGTGATAACTTATCTAGGTTTACCCTCCATCTAGTAGCCATCAACATGTCTACCCATGTGTGACGTTGTTTATACCCATGAGTAATCACACCCATGGGTATGCGATCACCCATCTTATTAATGATGCCATCTTGCCCAGGGGAAGCATGGATCAAATAAATTAACCTGGATAAGCAGAGTAAAGCCGTCAAAGTTACCTGTAACCAGACACATGGTAAAATGTTCACTAATACATAACTGTGTAAGACGATGGGTAAAATATACGCCATCAAGGATAATTTTCCCACCTTGACGCAGCTTCCCCGCAGTGTGTATGACAACGGACATTATTTTCCATGGTAACGCTACCAAGGCTGCGCAAATATTAATGCACTGCAGATTAACCTTTAAATGGGACATCACTATGGGTAGCACTATCCATAGATAGCAAATTACCTGGAGCAAATTCCAAATATTGCCTAGTCACCTTCAAATTTCATCTGCACTTGACACTCATCAAAAAGACAAAATCAGTACATGAGCTAACATATGCGGCAAGGATTATCTGTCTACTAGTGACAGATGAATTCTACTAAGGGCTCAGGGGCATTGCTCCTCTTACCATGGGTGAAATTTTAGACGGCCATGTCCTAATACTCTAGCTCTCCAATCCTACCGGCGCCAGATATGTGATACATATGAATAAATTACTTCATCAACCTGTTCTTTCGAATAAAACAGCTCTTCCAAAATGTTTGGTTAGTTCTTGTCAAAAGAGATGTTTTGCTGTTTCTTTTTTCAAACTAAGTGATTACCTGATTATGTGGATCCAACGCATTTCCACAGAATCGACACACTGAAGACGTCGATCTTCCAGCGGTAATAGCTGCGTTGGTCAATGCAGCAAATGGATCCGCGGGCAGCTCCACTAATCCATTCAGTGACTCTCCGTGGAACAATATCTATAATCAACTCACAAAAGACGAATGAAAAGAAAAAAAAATAGAGAAGACCGACATATCTGGGGAATACCACTCACCAACAGATTAGCAACTCTCATTCTTGCACATCCTTGATGAATATCAATCTCTTCCAAACGAGCTGGAGGCGGCGCCAGCGAGGTGACTCGATGTGATCGGTTTCTTTTGTGCAGATGCATAACAGAGAAGCACTCACGACATAACGCGCACTCACAATCCGAGCAGAACACCTAAGACGAAAACATTGGGAATGCATAAAAAATGGCGTGAATATCGCGAAGCACAAGCATTGAGCCAATCCCACCTGAGCTGGTGTCATGCCATCGTCATGATTTTCGCATAGCGTGACTGGTTCCTGACTTGGGGTTCGCACATCATTCCATTTCTCGCTCAAAGCCAGCCACGAACGATCACGAACAAGCGCCAGAGCAGCAACGGAGAGCCAGAATCTTGAAAAACGATTTCTGATGGCAAAGTAAAGACTTGTGAAAAGCCATGAAAATTGGAAGAAAACTAGCATTATAATATATGAAAATTTGAGAAAGGACCAAAGAGTTATAGTTAAACAGAGGTCATTTGACATGCTGATCCAGATTCAATTCCAGAAGAATTCGATTTTATACCATAACGCAATTTCTGCTCGGTGGGGGGGGGGGACTGCGCACCTCTCTTTGATTACGACAGAGCGACTGTAGCAAATGGGAAGGAAATGTGCATCTCGCCAGAAAAAAATGTCAGACACCAGTGGAATAATTCCAAAATTGAAATGAGCATATCGGTTTGCCTGTGTACAACTTCTGGAAAATTTTGTGGGGCATGCCACTGCAAAAGTGAAGTGGTAGGAAGTGGATGTGAAATTAAACTTAAGCATGTCGAACAATCTGCCAAGCCTAGCTTCGGAGAAAAAATATTTATGAAATTTTTAGGAGCTTGGATGTGTAATAGCACCACTATGCAAGAAAACCCTATTTGAGAGTTACGCGGAGCATTACTTAGCTATACTTTGGAATTATGTCATAAATGTGTTCGATTGGATTTTTTTCAGATACAGAGCATGTTCAACATACCTTTTCGAGTTCAGTATTGAAGGCACAGACTCCTTGTTCATACTCTCTCGTGAGCCAGATTTCGACAACGACGTAGTCAGCTGGACAACGCCCAAAAGTGCTGTTGCTAGTTCTCGTCGCATGCTCACCGACCAATCCTCGTTGAATGCGCCGGAACTAGAACACTTGCCTTGGACAGTGCAACAACACAGGCGAACAACGAAGGAAAAAAAACGAACAAAATCCAGAGAAATAGAACAAATATGAAGTACTGCCTACCAAACATCACTTATGAATTGAGCGGTCATCTTCCCGATTTCCGGTGAAACTGATCGATCGGTCCTCCAGCTGAGTGGTGCATTCGTTAGACAGCTCTGAAAAACAATTCCAGTAGTTAAAGCATAGAGATCCTGATAAGTTCTGAGTCTAAAATAAGGTACATTCATCGTAGCTGTTGTCACAGAATGTGCTGCCTTGTCTCTAACTTGAAGTACCAACGCCTTCGCCACCGGCACCAGTAAGTGTCGTAGCAGACGGCTGATATCAACGGTTGATGCACGTGCAGTTGGCAGGAGGCTACAGAGCGATGAAAGGCATTGTGTCTGGACTGCCTATAAAAGAGACCAACGCATGAACCACTGGTTCAGAAGTTCGGAAATCAACTGCTCGTTCACCTCAGGAGCAAAGGCAAGTAGCCGGCTTGCTGCTTGCAGAACCTGATGGCGTGCGGCCACGTCACAATCACCATTGCCAATCGCTCGAGTTTCGCACATGCGATTTGCCATAGCAAGCAGACCCACAGCGTAAGAATAGTTGCGCTTCCCTTGGCAGCACAAGCGTTCAACTTCCCTGTAAAAAAAACTTTTGAATTATGTACAAGTAGTAATGAAACGTGATAGAAGTAGTCGCTTTTACCTCTCCAGGGCAGCTTCAACTTGAGTGCACACATAGTTCTGCAGCGGTTGAAGCGTCACACGACTAAACAGCAAATCCACCACTCTTTCACGCAAAGCATCTTGCTGTTCACAGCTTTCGCCGGAGAATGCCTAAACTGAACTAACTTATATACCATACATAGAAACCAAAAACATATGAACTACAGAAATGAACCATAGATGTGCCAATAACACATATTTTATCACCTTGATCACCTTGATCACCTTGACTCCCGTTGATCTTCGGATGTACCGAGCGGGCGCCAGCAATCCTACCATTTGTCCCTCTCGCGAGCCAGAGTTGTCCAGTGGATTCTGTCCGTTCGAGGGACACGAAGAGCATTATATCTTTCCTTGAAGGACTTCGTGAGGAAGTCTGACCATCGGGTCGGTGGTCTTCCTGTCGTGCGCTTAACGTCCCGTGGAGTCCAGTCGCTGACGGCTCTTGTCCAACGGTGGTCGTTAAGACGCATCACGTGTCCGGCCCACCTGATCTTACTCAACTTGGCGTAAGCGGCAGCGTCCCTGATCTTCGACTGTTCACGAAGGGTGGAACTCCGTATTCCAGCCCTCACTTGTGTGAGGCGGGTTATTCCTAGCATCACCCTCTCGATGGAGCGTTCGATGACGTTGACCGCATTCTCATCCTGCTTGCGTAACGCCCAGGTTTCCGAGGCGTACGTCAAAGCAGGGAGAACCGTTGTATTGAAGAGGTGGGCACGGAGCCTGGTGTTCTTCGTCTTCTTCACTACGTCCTCGATGCTCTTGTAGGCTCCCCAAGCCGCTCGCTTCCTCCTGCCCAGCTCTGGAGCGAGATCGTTCATAATGTTGACTTCCCGACCTAGATATACGTAGCTGGAGCATTCGGATATGGTCGTTCCGTTGAGCGAGAATGGGGCATCCGGGACCCATCCGTTCCTCATGAACATCGTCTTCGTCAGGTTCAGTTGGAGACCGATCTTTCCACACGCGTCGTCAAAGTCGGCCAGCATCCGTTCCGCTTCGCCGATAGTTGGTGTTATAAGGACGATGTCGTCAGCGAAGCGAAGGTGGTTAAGTCGCCGGCCATCAACTTGCACTCCCATGCAATCCCATTCCAGTCTTCGCATGACGTCTTCGAGAGTGGCGCTGAATAGTTTTGGCGACACGGTGTCGCCTTGTCGAACCCCTCTCTTGACGTCGATAGTGATGTCGTCGTAGAATGGAGAAATCCTGGTCGTGAAGTTGCTGTAGAGCTCACGAAATATCTTGATGTACTGAGTAGGTATGCCCTGGTTGCCCAGGGCTTTGAGGACCGCCTCTGTCTCCACAGAGTCGAAGGCTTTCTTCAAATCGATGAACGTGAGACAGAGAGGCATCTTATACTCTCGCGATACTTCAATGAGTCTAGTGACCGTGTGTATGTGATCGATCGTACTGAATCCTTTTCGAAACCCTGCTTGCTCGCACGGCTGTCCTTCATCTAATGTCCTTTCGATCCTATTTAGAATCACTCGAGTGAAAAGCTTGTAGATGACGGACAACAGACAGATGGGGCGATAATTGCCGATGTCCTGTGGGTCTCCCTTCTTGTACAGCAGCACGGTCCTGCTGGTCTTCCATTGGTTCGGTACCTTGCATTCCGACAGGTACCGCGTGAAGAGCCTAGCCAAGGTGGTGATAAGAACTGGCGGTAGGTTCTTCAGATGTTCCGGTCGAATCCTGTCGGGGCCCGGTGCTGTACGATTCTTCACCGACTTGATGGCATGTCGGACTTCGGAAGGGAGAACTGATGGGACAACGTATCCATCCTCCCTTGGGTGATATTGGGGGAGATGGACGTGGCTATCGAAGAGATCCGAGTAGAAGTCGTGGATGACCTTCTCCATTACCCGTCTTGATGAAGAAATTGTTCCTTCTGGGCGCCGGAGGGCGGTCATCTTGGTCTTACGATTGGCGAAGTCACGGCGGGCGTTGCGAATGCTTCTTCCTGCCTCTGCGGCTTCGGCCAATACTGCTGCTCGTCTCTCTTTAAGGTCTTCTTTTATCGCTTCTCTGCACCGTTTTGCGAGCTCGGACGTCAGTTGGTAGTTGCCTGCGGCTCTCGCGACTCCGCGCTGGCGTATCAGCTCGAGGGTCTCGTAAGACAGTCGTCTTTTGGTGGATCTTGAGCCCTCGGCTCTCCTTGCGCTGTCGCAGAGATGTTGAACAAGCCGATCGTATTCTTCGTCGATGTTGTCGACAACGGCATCTTCCCAAAAGCCGGCTAACGAAGTGAAGAGATCCCAATTGATGACGGATTTGGGAGCCCTCTTCTTGAACTTCGCGGCTTTCTCTCCTTTGCGCGAGAAGAAGAATCTTGCACGAAGGAGGCGATGGTCTGATCCGGTGTAGAACTTCGGTACAACACCGACGTCGGTCAGGCAGAACCTTCGATTGACGATGATGTGGTCAATTTCATTATGGTACTCTCCACCGGGTGACTCCCACGTCCACCGTAGGGAGGTTGGCTTCTGAAACTGTGAGTTACCATGGATGGTCTTCGTCGTCATGATGAACTCAGACAGCCTCTCTCCCTGTTCGTTCCACTGTAGGCCGTGGGTACCGATGTGAAGTTCCTCAGGCGTTCTCCTAGGGCCAATCTTGGCGTTGAAGTCGCCAACAATGACCTTGTAGAAAGTGTGGTCTTCCCTGTAGAACTTCTCCAAGTCCATGTAGAAGGCCTCGATTTCTTCATCGTCGTAGCTGGATGTTGGAGCATAGGCGACGAAGATTGTCAAGGCCGGTATTGATCCACATCTTCTCAGTCGCAAACGTCCGATTCGGGTTGTTAGCTGTTCGAACGAATCGATGTTCATGGCCAAGTTCGTGTTGACGAGGACACCGACTCCACCAACTCCTCTACTGTCGCAGGTTCCAAGGAACAGTTCTTCTCCAGTGTCGAAGGTGGCGTTCAGTGGCCGGTGTCTCCTCGTCTCGGTCAGTCCGATGACGTCGTACCTGATCTTCCTGGCCTGCATCATCAAATCCTCGATAGAAGCCTCCGATGCAAGCGTGCGTGCGTTGAAGGTACAGATCGTCATCATAGTCCTTCTGGTTTTAGGCAGCCTAGATAACCCCTCGGACCTCGTCCTCACTGGCGCCGCCGTACCAGTGACTCTTCCGAGATCAGGGGAACACTCTTTATTATTGCTGTGTCGAGCTTTAAGAAAAAGAAAACCCTTAGGAGATAGCTTGCTGGGCTCTATTCCCCCGCGGGTAGCTAGGGTAGGATTTCACCGGGAAGTTAGCCGGGCTTCCCGGGAGTGGACGATGGAGCTTATTTGTTGGAGGCGACTCCGAACCGCCTCCCTTGTACCTCCCAGTCACTTGAATGCAGGGCTTTTGGTCGGATAGATGTGCAGGATACAATCTGCAGACACGCAAGTACACTCACGCACGCATGCATGAACACACCCACGCGCTGGCAGAAGGTATAGATCGTTCCGACACTGCAGAGACAGGGAGTCCATCCCCTGAATCCACCCGCGTCTCAGGGCAGGCACAAGGTCGCGTTTGGTCCGCGATTAGCCCCCTATCCGCCACCTGGGGACGCGCCACGTAGCCTCGCGACTAACCGGCTGGGATCCCTCTTATGAGGGAGATCCGTGGAACACATATTTTATAACCAGTCAAAATAAGTAGATGGCAAAAGTGACGTTCTTGCGTGGTGTAAAACAGCAACGGGTTGCCCAGGAGATATTGCTGCAGTTTATCTGGCTTTCCAAGTTACATTTATTTATTGCAGTCATTCACAACCAGTCGGCACTGGTATCACCAGGAATGAGCGGAATTCCGGCTTCAGAAGCTCGGAAGTTCCTGAATTCTGACGCTATGCCTGGTACTGACTTCCAGATCTCCGGATGATTGAGAGTAGTTGAATTACGCCAACTCACACATGCTGCTTTCATCTCTTTTAATTTTGCCAGACCTTTAGATTCCCATAGATTTCTGGTCATGCGCAGCACTTCTGCTCATCTCTGGTTAGCACCACAGCCATCAATATCCCTCCTCCACCTCGCTGACAGCGTTGAATGCCTCTCAGCAAAGACTTCGTTGGTTGCACCTCCAAGTCTTCCGACAAGTGTGGACCAGACGCCACCGAGATTCCAGAAGCAATTTCGTTGCTGGTAAAGTCTGAGGAATCGGGATAATGAAGGCCTGGGATACGGCAAGTCAATGGAACACGGTGGGTGCGACATCGTAGTCCATCCAGCTCCTGTAGCCACTGGCTAGCGAAGGAAGAGAAATGCGCATTGTTTCTCAGAAGGAAACTGCTAGCGCACGAAATCGTCGACATTAGAAGTCAGCTGTAACTACCGGCCCTGCATCCAGCAACCATTGTCCAGCAATGCTGCGCAAATCCCACCAGCAGTGCACCAAGGCCATTGCCACACTATTTCTCTGACAATCTAGCGAATTCCAAATAATATGTATCCAATCATGATATCATGTTGTAATGAATTCTGGGACCGTAGTAAAGTGTCATGGCGGGAGATCAACTGCTTGCACAACTCGTCGCCACATTTTGGGCGAAGATCGCACGCGCGACGACATTCCAACACTGAGGAATGGAAGATCATCACCATCCGTTGCGGTGCTGCGAGCACGTATGTGGGAGGCGCTGATCTCATCGCCCTGGAGGGCGATAATCGCCATCGTTTGGCGACTAGATAGTGTGCGGGAGAAGAGACGCCGAGAGAAGTACTCGGAGCATCTCACTCGAAGTATGGTGATAGTGTGAAGGTACTTATGATCAGGTGCGCGAATTGCACAGAATGCATCTGAGTCTACGGACTCAGTCATGTTGATTTTTGCCCCACAGCACAGAACAAGCTCAACGTGTACGACTTATCAGAAGCACAAAGGTGCTTCTGGTGCTTCTGACAAGTCGTACTCGTTCTAGTTTGTTGGAATCAATGATTCATAACTGTCTCACACGCTAAAACAGCCCCGGAAGTGATGTGGGAGTACGTGAAACACCTACATTTCATCACTTTTCATGTACGGCCCGTCCGACTCACCATGGCGATGATCATCATACTCCTCTCCAACGCGAAATGCGATCATCGCTCTGAAGGTGATGTGCGATGATCGCACTGGACACTTTACTACGGGCCCTGGTCCCATTCTTCTTTTCTGCCAGTTTTCGAAGGCTTCCATTTAGATGCAATGAAATAGAGTTCACATGTGTCGAAATACCAACCTGAGCGGAAATCGCTTGGAACAATGCGAATGCATCATGTTGGGTATTGTTGAAGAACAGCTGATGAGAAGCCGATGGCCGTATAACTTCAGTTTTTCCTTCAGCCAAGAAGCCCAGCACTTGTAGCTGAAAACAAAGCCAATCTTGGTCCCATGTTGATAAGAGCGTTCTATTTTCTATAATTTCTAACCTGTCGAACACGCGATGCATTATGTGGTCCTTTTAACGAGATACTGACGTGAGTGACGTTCGCAACGCAACACTTCACCCATCCACAGAAATTCTAAAGATTCATAATTCTCCAAACTAAATGCCAAAAAGCCCATAAGCACAAATGTTCACCTGGTCCAAATTTTTCGACATCAAATCGCGACGCGATCCATCAGACATAGCAGCTCGAAAAGCTATCTGCGATGTACGGCAGGCTTCATCACGAGAGTTGTCTATGAAAAGACACAGAAGCACCGGTGAACATCCCTCGAACGTCACATTTAGTGTCCGTGAGCGGCTTTTGTCCTGAACAACCATTGATTCCGCGAGGCCATCATTATTGTCCGCGTGGAAAATTAGCTGCACCTCCTCTCCGCTTTCCCAAAACGTCTCTGGACTGCCATCTGTCAAACACACAACCATAGCCTGCCGAGAGCTGGCTTCTATCCGAGTGTGGTTTGTCACATCTCGCATTTCCTTGAAAATAGAAACTAGGAACATTAGGGAGAATTCGGAATAGCAAAAAAATAAATAGGAAAATTAGACCTGGGTAAAAAAAAACTAGACCGAAGTTGAAAAAAATCACGCAAAACATCTATTACATCAAGCCCAACAACAATCCATGAAAAGCCACGCGAAAAGTTTTGAAAACGCGAACTTCTCCGGAGACCAACCTTCACGTCAACATTTTCGTTCACTTTCTGCACCATATTTGACCGATCAGCTGAGTCTGTTATCCAGTTCTCGGATATAGACGGCTCCGAAAGAACTCCTCCAACTGTGCCAAGGATGTTGCAGGTCAAAATGAGAAGTTCCTTCATGAAAACAATTAAAACGAAGAATAATTATGAAAATGTGCTGGTATTCTTCTTACTTGCTCGTGCGCAGTCAGTTGAATAGTCCATGCCTTAAAACACAGTGACCGTAATCGAGCATCAACGCCAGACGACTGTAGGATAACGGCAATGGTATACAAAAATGCGTGAAGATGTTGGACCATTTTCGCTAAATAAATTTCCATCGTTAAGAGTAAGGACGGATAAAGGATATAGAGAATTAAACACAAACAAAATACAACGAATAAGAAAACTCGCACCGGCTAATGGCCCAGCTAGGAAGCATAACCTCCATGGATGCGGTAGAACTCGCACCGGCTGCGTTGAAGAGATGTCAGCAAGTGAGTTATAAGACGAGAGCGCAGCCAGATATTGAAGAATGATGTCAGAGACGCTGAAAATTTGTGGAAAATCAAGTCAGATTTCCTAGAAGTGAAAAATACTGCAAAACATATCCTTATGTTCACCAAAATATTGATAATAATGATAATGCAAGTGTCAAAAATGGGTTTTTTCGCCTGAAGCTTTCATTTCCGATTCTTGAATTTTAAGAAAAATTTGGTAATCCGGGCGATCTCCTATTGCCTCATAGTCTTATAGGGCAAGAGAAGCGCATTCGAATCGGAATATAAATTAGGTAAAACAAAATGAGTATGTGGATGGAGGGAAATTAAAAAATTTAAAAACACGGCACAAATTTATTCTACAAATTAGTCAAGATTGAAGGAACAGCTAAGTGTAGTGGCGCGAGATTGATAACCAAAATTCAGTTAAAAAAAGACAGAAATGCTTGAAACTCACCTCGTTTCAGATGACACTAATCTCAGTAACCAGTTCCATACTCGAAATGCATGCGAAAAACCCACTGCTCGGATTATAGACTGCTCACATGCAGCTCGAAGCCTACAACAAATAGTTTTTTCTCAGGAAAATATGAAATAAAAAATTAAAAAAAAACTGCAGCTAACCTCTTCAAATCGTGATGTTCTACAACGAAGGCTAGCACAGGCCGCTTCAGCATTTCACCAGTGGTAGGTGTATGATGCGAAATTAGAGTTCGCAAAGCAGCTGATGGTGATTGCAAAACCTACAACAAAAGAATTCGAATATTAGCTCGCGGCTTTCAACAGAAACTGAATTAGCCTTACTTCTCTTGTATCGCCCTCATCACTCCTCGTACCATCCATAGCTAACGATTGCATTGGAACTGCAGGTGGAGATGTCGGCAATGCCTTGGGGCCTGGATCAGAGGCATGACCAGTTTTACTCAGCGATTGAGACAGAAACGAGGAGCGCGCGAACAGCGCGGAATCCACGACTTTCTTGCCAATGGGTCCACTCCTACCCATAGCCGACGGACTCGGGGTTTGGGTGGGGAACAGATTTATTGTCCATCCAGATGTTGCTGCAGAGGAAGCCTTAATGATCGGAATTCAATAAACCGAATGCTATTCAAATTCACTTCATTTACACACTTAGCACATTAATAATGTTTCCTTATCATGACTTATAATAAAGGGCTTAGTCTGTCACGTGTGTGTGTGCGTGTGTGTGTCAGTCAGTGTGTGTGAAACGAAATTCGAGGGCGTGGCCTAGACCGAAGAAAATGTTCTACACCGGATCCACTGTTGCTGTAGGAGTGCGGTGTGATAAGGGTGCGATAAGGGTGCGCCGGCGTCCAAAAGTGGGGAAACGCCTGGAGTCGGGTCCAACGGTGTGATAAGGATGCGCCGGCGTCCAAAAGTGGGGAAACGCCTAGAGTCGGGTCCAACGGTGTGATAAGGGTGCGCCGGCGTCCAAAAGCGGGGAAACGCCTGGAGTCGGGTCCAACGGTGTGATAAGGGTGCGCCGGCGTCCAAAAGTGGGGAAACGCCTGGAGTCGGGTCCAACGGTGTGATAAGGGTGCGCCGGCGTGAGTCGGGTCCAACGGTGATAAGTGCGCCGGCGTCCAAAAGTGGGGAAACGCCTGGAGTCGGGTCCAACGGTATGATAAGGGTGCGCCGGCGTCCAAAAGTGGGAAAACGCCTGGAGTCGAGTCCAACGGTGTGATAAGGGTGCGCCGGCGTCCAAAAGTGGGGAAACGCCTGGAGTCGGGTCCAACGGTGTGATAAGGGTGCGCCGGCGTCCAAAAGCGGGGAAACGCCTGGGAGTCGGGTCCAACGCGCCGGCGTCCAAAAGTGGGGAAACGCCTGGAGTCGGGTCCAACGGTATGATAAGGGTGCGCCGGCGTCCAAAAGTGGGAAAACGCCTGGAGTCGGTCCAACGGTGTGATAAGGGTGCGCCGGCGTCCAAAAGTGGGGAAACGCCTAGAGTCGGGTCCAACGGTGTGATAAGGGTGCGCCGGCGTCCAAAAGTGGGAAAACGCCTGGAGTCGGGTCCAACAGGTGATAAGGGTGCGCCGGCGTCCAAAAGCGGGGAAACGCCTGGAGTCGGGTCCAACGGTGTGATAAGGGTGCGCCGGCGTCCAAAAGTGGGAAAACGCCTGGAGTCGGGTCCAACGGTGTGATGATAAGGGTGCGCCGGCGTCCAAAAGTAAGGGTGCGCCGGCGTCCAAAAGTGGGAAAACGCCTGGAGTCGAGTCCAACGGTGTGATAAGGGTGCGCCGGCGTCCAAAAGTGGGGAAACGCCTGGAGTCGGGTCCAACTGTGTGATAAGGGTGCACTGGCGTCCAAAAGTGGGAAAACGCCTGGAGTCGGGTCCAACGGTGTGATAAGGGTGCGCCGGCTTCCACAGATAATAGGAATTCGCTAGGCGGGTCTATTTCTGCATGAGGGATACGCTTATCCTGTCTCGGCGGACCCTCCTACCTAAATCACCTAGATGTACATTGTTTCCTTTCATATCCGTGTTCTCTTCCCATTCCGTTTGTGTCTGAATGAACCACTCCTTCTTTTCCGTTTATATACACCGGTGGACCTCTATCACTTGAATTACCACAACAACCAGTTGAGCCTAAATCATTTCAAGATAACATTTGCACTGGATCGGTTACACTCACTTCTTCATGTCCACTAACTCCGCTTACATGGAAGAGCATAATTTCGTTCCTATGGGGGAAAGCTACCACCTATGGGATCAAGTGTTTCTCAGGAGAGCGATAGAACTGCGTGGAAGGATGCAGATCTTATCAATCCATTTACACTTTTGTGTTTGGTTTCAACGTGCATGTGCAGTATGCGAGCGAAGCGAGCATTAATAGAAGTCTGGAAGTCCGGCGTTAGCCGGACGGCCAGACTGGTATAAATATAAGCTCTTTTTGTTCATTCGTACACAATGACACCATGAATTTCAACTATTAGCTGATAAGAAAATTAGGAAAAGACTAATTAGTGTGATCTCTTGAAAATCTCGTGAGAAGAACACTGACTATGAGAAATATAACTCCAGGACTATTCATAAACGACGAACCTTGGAATCGCAATCCAGTGATGAGTTCAAGTCCAAAAGGAACATCGCATTTTGTCGCATAATAATCTCTGGACGAGAGTCGAAAGCGTTCGTTGATAGGCGAAACTCACGCCATCGTCGCGTTCTTTCCTTTAAAGAGTATACATAATTAGACCTCCTACATGAAAAAAAAGAAATGATGAGAAGAAGTGAAAGTTAGAACTGATTGTTCGTTTTACCTCTCTCCAGAACAAATCCTTTGATCGGTTCTAATAAGAAAAAATGGGACCAAGACAATAATAGTCGAAAATGGCAAAAATGCCTCCAAATGTCATCAAAAGGGCTAGGAAATAGGTCGAAAATGTTGAACAAAAGAAAAAGGTAGAAACCAACTTAGAAAATCCTAAAACTTACTTGTCGATGACCAGCTGGAGTTTTACGCAGGTATTGAGCACGACAGGTAGGACACAAGAGGTACCTAAACAAGGGAATTTGATCGAAAGGATAGCTTCGAGCTCGATCTGAAGCGAAAATATGTGGGAAAGGTGACATTTTCCTATCTTAATGTTTGAATTATTGTTCACAATTAAGATCAAATTAGAAACATACCAAGTTGAAGCCGCGCGTCCACCACTGCCACAATCACCTGACCATCCAGATGTGAATTTGCCAGATGAATTGTAGCCATACCTATATGAAGAGAACGACTATGCAGAGAATCATATGCTACTAGGGTTTAAAAACCGGTTAAAGCAGTAATGTTTTACGGACGACTCAGTGGATGAGTAAAATTGCTTCGAAAAGCATAAAGAACTTGTTTTAGCACAAAAGCAAAAAGTGGAGCAAAAGAAAAAACATTTTCTGCAAGGAAACAATTAAGAATCTTCAGAAGGAAAGTGAACCACTACCTGCTTCATACCAGCCACTGTCTTATGGGTGATGGTAAAGTTTTACGAAAAATAAAAGCTATAGTGTCAGAAACCAACCCTTGAGCATCTTGTCCACATCCTGGATGATTCATCCGCATGTGTACCGTCACAGGTACTTTAAAGCTGCAGTCACACAACTCACATCCTCCCCCAGATGCCTGGAACTTTCACAGATATAGAGTACAACAGTAAGAAACGCTAAATCTTCCGAACCTCTCGTTTCCTCGTTACGGTTCCGAGAGCTTTGCCACCTGCTGGAGGTACGATGAGATGTTGGTCAACGCTAGTTCTTACTGCAGTGCAGACTTCAATCCATAAACGGACGATAGGCTGGAGGGCGGCAGGGGCAGCAGATTCACGAACATCTGAGTTGCTCCACAACTAAAAGAAAGCACATATGTGGAATTGCATATACATACAATTTAAGCGCTCGCGGAAAGCCAGCAGTTCAAAGTTTCAGCAAACAAAGTAGTGAATTATTTACTTTCGAGATCATAAAAAATTGTTATCTCATGATACTGTAAAACAACCTACATTCTGCAGATGCTGATGAAATTTCAGGTAAGCTGCAGCAGCCATCGCATCTTTGACAAGGTGTTCGTGCCACAAAAATGCTGCAAACACTGTGCGACAACATTCTGCTACAGATGGTCGCAGAGCCGAGGCCATGGTGGTCGTTCTACAAAGAATGACTCACATACTGAACACAGAAATTAAGATTCCTAAGGAATGTAAGCTCCAAGGTAATCACCCTTGCTGTCGTGCAGGCGGCGACCTCTCCTCTTCCTCATTGCCATTTATGGAGAGCGACTGTGACTGAATGGAGCTGCGGCCAATGGAATTCTAAAGCAGAATGGATAGACTTTACATAAGTTATATGTTCCAGATATTGCAACAACAGGTTCTTCTAAACCATCAAAAATGATGCTCCCACCAGAGCTTCGATACAATATTGAGATTACCGAGGGTAAACGTGTTGACGCTTGTGCTAACTATGGGTAAGTTAGGATTGTGTCAACACGTGTATCCTGGGTAATTTCATTGGTGCATGCGGCGCAAGAGAGTAGTGATTGAGGGCTAAAAGCAAAAGAAAGAATCCGAAAATTGAGACAATAATAGAACTAGTAACACAAATAATAATAATACAAAAATCAATACAGTAATAACATCCAAACACTCCGCACCTCAGCCAGAATGAATTGATTTGTATCGGCGACTCGTACCCAAACACCATGTTGATTCGACACCCATCCACTTCCTTCGAGCTCAGTACGTCCTTCCAACACCGCACCTTCTATTACAGCGTCTGGTGATGGTCGGCTGTACAGCTGGATGCGCTGGGAGGCATCAAGAACATAAGTCTGAAAAAAAGCGTGGTCTGTCGCTCAACTGAGAACAAAGAGGCTATGGTCCAACCTCATTCGCCTCAATAATAACGCTTTGTTGAGTGGGCGAAGTATGCAATGTGGGTGGGTCCTCTTGTCGTCTCACAGGCGGTCTGTCCACCACATCAGTCGCAATTGGTATCAACTCACGGCGAAGATGTTGGTGATATGCGAGACACCAAACCTAGAAAATACAGTATTTCATACATTGATCATATACTTATGCAACTTGAGACATTTCAGGATACCTATAATCTGTTATATTCCTAAGATCCAACGCTATCATAAAAATGATTTTATAGAGATGAGATGGACATGTTCATATTTCTCCACTAGAAATCGCTTACATGGCAGGTGGGAGAGGGGGGGGGGAGGGAGGGCAAGATGGATGGACAAGGTAGAGAAAAAGGTCACACCATAAGAGAAAATAAGCAAAAAACTATCTAAAAGGTGGAAACCAAAAGCAATTAGCTAACTAGATTAGAGCAACCAATTTCTGAGCAATTGGTTATAATACCTATAAGCAAACATTACGTACGACGCAAAGGGATGGGAGGAGTGCGCGCCCGAGCATGGGTCCCCGAATTTCTGAAATTACTTTTTGAAACAGGCAAAAATACCGTATACGCCTATTCTCACCGTTTATTTTCATTACTATTTTTAAAATGTTTATTATTAATTTTTTAACATGACAATTAACAATCTTAGTAATTTCACTATTTCATCTGGTCCCGAATGTTGCGAAGTTGCCACTTTTTCCCACGCCCTTCCTGCCTCACAGCTCCTGCGCTCGGCACTGGTTTTCAGCAATTGAACGATTTTAATATACCATAGAGAAATTGGGTACCTGTCCAGAAACGTTCCCGTGGCCGTAAAGCACTGCTGTCTCATCCGTTAATCGCAGCCACTTGCCATCTTCGTTCTCGATCTTTTCGATGTATGAAATCGTACCACCCCTGAATCATGTGTATTGAAGTTTCAGGAAACAACAAAGAAGGTGAAGAAGGACGGAAGAGTGAAGAAGGACGAAGTTAGACACAACATATTATAGATATCAATCCTCAAAACATGAGCAAGAACAATACCTGGGTATGGTGCCGACACAAGGAGCTGTCAGAGATGTGCCTAGACGCATGCGAATCGCTTGAAATGGCAATGTTGCTGGAATAGCTGCTTTCGTAGCTCTAAAAAGGTATGTCAGTGAAGAGCAATCCAGAAAATCGAAAACAGGTACACCAGGACCGTGATGATTAAAAGAATGAAGTGAAATACCTGCTCAGTTGCGCTGCACGATGCTCTCGTCGCCGTGTATTTTCTTCTCTTTCTGATATCTGAGTACAATGCAATGATAAAATATCTTGAATCAATATTTTTAAATTAAAATCAGTAAAAAAATATTCCTCACTTCAATCAAATAATTATGGGTCAGTTCACAACCGTCAACTCGACAAGCAACGCGATAGCTGCCAGCTACAGTAGGAGTCCACTCGCCTTCAAAGCTAAACCCAGCAAAATACGTTGAATTAATGAGAAAACGATAAAATTCACCGAACATTTACACAACAAGACATTCGCAACCTTCCACTTTCAGCATGGTGTGCCACGTGCGACACGGACGGTCTCTTAAGCACGCGTTTGTGCTCAACCGGTTGTACACGCGGTGCCACGCATCGCAACACTGGTGTCGACCGGAAGAGCACATTGTCGCAAATGTGTTGAAAGTATAAAGGCAATAGTAAAACTACCATGAAATGAACCAACTTCAAGAACTCGTCGCGCACGAAAAAATGAGCACGCTCCAGCAGAGATTTCTAAAAAATTAAAGGCAAAGGGGCGAAAACACTCACGTGCAGTTGTTTTTGTGCTTCAGATTGATCTTTTCCCTTACTACCGTAGCTTTCGTAAAGCCAAGGCGGATCTCCTCATACGAGTAATTCAAATATGCTGGCATGGCGGATATTGACATGTAACGGCAGCGATTCATGAGCACAGGTTGGAAAGGGTTCTTCAAAAAAAAAAACAATTCTGCATGAGACATAGTAAATATATGCCATATTTAGTCCAGCCCTACCTTCTTGATCAGTTCCAACGATGGCAGAGCAGTCGAAGCGAACCTGGCCGAAGCGTAAATCGAGGCATCACCGGCTGTCATTGACACTTCTACACACATTGAAGAGCACATCACTTCACGATCGAACTGGTCCTTGGTGGTGAGGCGGATCTGAATCCATAGATGAGTAGCATATTTACAAATGCTAGAAAGGGAGACTTCGAATGATTACCTTTATCGGTTTACCAACAGCCATGTCCGTTTGCACAATAGTGAGCTGACAGCGAGCTGGATCTACTACTGGACCTGAAGGAAGCCATCGGGCTAGAAATCCCGCAGTGGACGTCGAGCAAGCAGAGAGGAATTCACGCAGGAAAACCAAGTCTGAAGTGGGAGAATAAATGGACACTAAGCAATAATTCTCCATAAACAGCAGAATCGGACCCACTGTACCAAGATCGTATGCTTAAAAAGAACTAGGTATTCCACCCACCAGCCGACTGTGCAGATGACGGCAAACCCTTCTGCACCAGCTCATTTAATGTCGGAGCATGAGTGAGGCTGAGACCTTTCTTCAGCAGTGAACCATGTTTCTCTAGCAAAACTCTGGTGTCATCCTCAGCCGTAGAAAAGTGCGTCAGCGACGATGCATCAGATGAAAGCTATAAATGAGACAATGAAATTTGTACTATTATACGTCTGAGGCGACGATCTCCTTATTGAGAGCACGTTGCGGGAAACGCTCTAATTTTCTAATTTTAACCAAAGTTGCGAATATTACTTTTTCCTGAACCTAACTCCCCACCCATACATTTCTGATTACTGGTTACTCTCTTGTTCAGTAGGAGTTTTCTTTTTTTTATCTGTTCTTGTTTGCTTTTTTTTCTAGTTGTTCTTTTTTATTCTTTACGGTTTTATCTCGCAGACCAAGATTCTTGAGGTTGTGGCACGCCTACAGGCGTATTAAATAAACAAATAAATAAATAAATAAACACATATTGATGACGAATAAAGCGAAATAAAAAGGAAATTGAAAGCGAAAATGTATGCAACAATGAATAAGTTTAAAAAAACGGGGGATGGCTACAATTCCCAATCTCCTATCTAATAAATTACCCAAATTCAAAGATACGATTGAAAATTATTACCTGAACCATGACTCTGCACGCGCTTGCTGACAACCAGGCCAACTCTTGTTCAAGCCTTAGATTTGAGTCTTTACGAGTAGCCGGATACCCAGTAACAGTGCAATGAAAGCCATACATCTGGAAATCCACGGAATAAAAGAGCAATTTCGATGGTAACATGAGGTAATCTCAAAGAAGACAATGAACCAACCTGCTCGGAGGTCACACCATCAACTTCCGCTGTCGTTTCTAATACGAACCAGAGCGAATTACCAGGAAGAAGCAGAGGTGTTGTCGGCCAATCCTTCGAACCAAAGTACCTTGAAATAATGAGTTAGAAGCTCACACTGGCTAAGGAGCTCATCTGTCTACCAACCTTCCCACCGGTACATAACTCTCCTTATTCACACCCATGTATATTCTTAGCTGATCATCAGCTTGCGCTGTTTCACACGATGGAGAGAACTGCACACAGAGGAAATGTACCGTCTCTTCGAAACCCACCACCTAAAAAGCTCATATTCTCTACTCTGATTGCGATTTAGTGATTGACTTTATTGAATTCTCACCAATGAATAAACATTGTTGGTCTTATACGGATGAGGGCATTCCACCGTGATCTGAGAGGTCTTAGCTTCGCAAATCTCAGAGTTGTGCTCGAACGACTCGCTAATGGTGCTGGCTTTCATTGTGGCGTTCACGCTGGATACCATCGGTATGAGCTGTTCCAGTACACATGCGATCTAAAGAAATTATGTTTTTAGTTATCATAAACCACTTTTTGCACCTCTTGAATTATGGACAGTTATCGTAGCTTCAAATGTTAAGTTTTCCGGACGAGATTTACTGCAAAAGCACCAAAAACACCCTTTTTGACTAATTTTTTGGACAACACTAGCGCTCCGCATTGGTCATTGGAAGGATGGAGGCAGCGACGGGGAGCAGCTGGTCATAGTCAACGCACTGCCTAGGTAAACATGACGACAGGAGCCAATTGAAGGGTAAATTTGGGAAGGTTAACACGTCGACAATATGCAGTTTTAATTATGCTACAGGGCCACTGTTGGGCCCTCAATGGGTGGAGGGACGCTTCCGTGTTGACGCCTTTGTGTTGCAGAAGCTTCTTCTCGGAAGACTCTTGAAAAAGTTAGGATTCGATGATAAAAATTGGATCAAATGCGATTGAAAACAGATAGTAATTTAGTTGTTTTATGAATGTACCAGTTATGGCAATAGTTATAGTTGTTGTGTTCTATTTTTCTTTCATTTTGTTTCGTTTTATCCTCACATAAGTGTAAACTTATGTAATAAATATATAGTAATGTCAACATTCGATGACTCAAAGGCCGTGCTAAACATTTATGAAACCAAGATGATAGCACCGCTCTGATGATAAGGAATATTCAGAAAACTAAAGTAAGAAGCTTGGACTGTGCAAAGCTGTGCAAAAACCAGCGCCATGTCCGGTTACCACCTAACACAAGGCGACGAACTACTCACCTCCATTGCTTTGTTAGGAAACAACTCCATAAAAACCATGACATGACCGGCAATCCGAGAAATGAGTGATCTGAACATGCAACATTATATTTTCCGGGAGCTTTTTCCTGGGAAGGCTTAGCAAAAAAAAGTGGGAAATGATCATAGAAATCGGATCAGATGCCAAAAAACTGAGATCTGATCACCATAAAATTGCTTCAGATGCGATCGAAAACAAAAGTAATACCAGCACAAGTTCAAAATCCGATGCTCATGAAGGATGACGACAGAAAGTGAGGCTACCTGAGCTCGTTTTTAGAGCTCACACTCACCTCGCACACTGAGGAATCAGCCCATTAACGAGAAACGCTCCAATCTTGTTTGAGAGCAAACGTAAGAGCATAACAAATGATTTGTGTATCTGGAAGGTGACCACATGTTATCCACTTTAATGAATTCAATGAGTAGTAATAGTGAAAGCTTACGAAAGAAAATTTCGTCAGAAACAATAGCTGACAATTGCTCACCTCATCCTGCGCCTCAGTCACATCAACCTTCTCTGACTCGACCACCGAATACAGAAAAAATGGTATCTGCCCTCGTTGCAGCGATGTACCATTTTCACTCAGTGGACAAGATGAGAAGGTTACTCGGGCACCATTATTCAGCCGTATATAGTTTACCCCACCTGCAATTATTTTTAAAGGAGTGGACAAATGTGAACGAAAAAAATCAACGCTATAAAACCTTTACCTTCTCCACAGTAAGTCTTTCCATTCTCAGGTGTCCAAACTTTAATAGCGTAGGTGACTCCAACAGCTAATGTTACCGAATCAGGTAAGAGAATAACGCCGGTGTCCACAGCACCTCCACTGCTCAGTTCACAGCTGGTTTTGCTCAGGAGCGAGAACTGGTCCCCGTCACGGAGAACGTGTATCTACAACATTGTGACTGGGAAAAAAAAGAAAAGGGCCTAAACAGAAGAAGAAGAGAAGGGTTGCATTGTGACTCTCCACGACGTATATATAATAAATAAATAAAAAATAATGCCAGAAAACTTCTCGGCCCACCTCGCACTGCCACGTCCGTCTCACTTGTTCCGCTTGCAGATAGACGCCAACTCCACGAAGCGCTATGCGACCACCTTCTACCCGTATACAAATAGCGTCAGTGGCGCCGTCTGACATATCCCAGGCACATACAGCGCTTCGTCGGCGGAATCTTCAAAAGATAAAAACTGCCATAAGAAGTGCAAACTCCTACACAATGAAGTTTTTTCTAAGGAATAAGACAATAAAGCTAGAACACTTGTTAACAATTAGAAACTGAGAAATGAAAAGAAAACCTTATAGGTGTTTGAACGATCGTGCTCGCAAGGGACTTATGAACATCTGGGATTGCCAGCTCTTTCGATAACTTAACCACGATGTCTTGGGCTATGTTTGACACATTCCAGCTGTCCTGTAACTCATAGTGAGTGGGGTTTGTCAGCAAAAGAGAATGAGTGAAAGAAAACAACAAAGACAAAATACACATATCGAAGAAAAAATATGTAGAAAACGCTCACGCTCGACTCGCTGAACGACTTTTCATACAGGAAGCGAAGAATATTCGGTAACGTCGTAAGAGTGTCCACACGTTGTTGCTCCATAGTGAAATGTGCAGCCAGCTCTTTCGACAACTGTGGAAACGTTACAAACTCAGATTTGTGCAGAAACACATCCACAAGCTGCAAACACTGAATTTGCGAAGAGCTACCAAGTAATCATACTACTAATTGCGTAAATACCATGGTGAAACCAGTGGCGGACGCAGGGGGAGGAGTGGGGAAAGGGGGAGGGGGCGCCCTCCGAGAGTGGGTTGCAGAATTTTTGAAATTACTTTATGAAGTGAATGAGAATCCTGCATTAGTTTATTTTTAATTCTTCTTTTTTTTGTTATTTGTCGAATGACTATGACTATAATTAATTATTCAATATTCAACTTTCTACTATTTTTCCCCGACGGGGTCTACCTCACTGTTTTTCCACGCTTACCCCCCCCCTCCTCTCTCTCGCGCCCATGTTCAGCATCCGCCACTGGCTGAAACCAAATGATCCCATAAAACGCACCGTTCTCCTCTTGGCTATGCTACCTATCACCGCCGCTATTAACGGATGTCCAACAGGGCTGGAAATAGCCAGAGCTAGGTGGCAAACTAGCAAATGTCGCGAGGGCATGAAGCAAGACGAGATTTCCACGAACAAATTGATGGCTTCGTTCAGAACAATAGTCAGGGCAAAATTCTAAATGACATACTCAATAAACACCAGAGCCAGTAAGTATAAAAAATTGGAGCAAAGCCAATAGCTAACCTCTTCCAGAACGCAGTCATTCGCTCGATCAAACATCGTAAGCAGCGCAGAGTGCAACAGAACAACCGCATCAGCAAAACCCATACAAGGCTCATCGTTGTCACCACTCGCCCGATAGACAAGCAGAACGTATCGACTAAAAACAAATTTGCTCTTAGACTCTGTAGACCGATGAGTAAACGGGAAGTAACCTAGCCACTAACCTGAGTATTCGCATAACTATGAGTGACGTAGCAGCAGCCCGCTCCGTGTACCATAGACGCTGATCGCCTTCGCAGTGAAACTCAAACACTCGAGAAAGTGACCAATCAAGGACTCGGAGAAGCGCCAGAAAAGCACAGGGCGACACGGTATCCATTGAACTGGACGAGAATAGTCGGGAGCTGGCACTGAGAAAGTAACACGATAGTAACAAAACCATCACAATAGTAGCAACGTAAAAATGTCGTATGAAACTAATATCACGTTTGCCTAAATTTGAAAAAAAAATTCACTGGTTTATATTACACAAAGGAATGCAAGCACGTCGGTTCAGATATGAAAACAAGCAAAAAATAACAATTCAAAGTCACATAAATAAATAAATAAAGTCAAACAACCACGATATTATTGTTCAGCGATTGTTTTTTACGTTGTTATTGCAACCCTTGTTGTTATTAATGTTATATTATGTCATTGCATGTTAAATGTTAAATTTCAGGAACTAAATGTACTTACTAATCATCAGGTTTTTCATCATCGCTCGAAGCTCCTTCACCGGATGGTGAGACGACCTTAACAAATAGAAGTAGCAAGTCAATCATTTAGAAGGCCTTCATATTACTTTAATTTACTAGACGGTGTACTCGGCTTTGCTCGGGTCCTCTATTTCTCCCGGCTATTTGAATCTGATGCCAACATTTGTTGACCCAAAAGAAACCTATCGAGATATTCATCACTTAGTGATCAGCCTAAATGACACTTCTTCATTCCGTCCCCTTCCCTCAAAAGTAAGGTAAAGTTGTTTGGCTGGTAAATTCTTCTAAAATGCTTCCCATAATTACGCTGAAAGTTTCGGAAAATCCTAGAAGACACGGTTTCATTGACTTGTGAGCATTAATACCAAAAAATCAATAAAATCGATAAATCGATAGTGCCGTACGAAACGGTTGTCATATTCGTGTTCAGCGTATTGACATACCCCAGCAGCGATGTCGTCACCGCGCCCGGGGCAAAATTAGCGAAAAATCGGTAAAATCGATAGATCGATAGCGCCGTACGAAACGGTTATCATATTCGTGTTCAGCGTATTGACATACCCCAGTAGCCAGGTCTTCACCGCGCCCGGGGCAAAATTAGCGAAAAATCAATAAAGTCGATAAATCGATAGCGCCGTACGAAACGGTTATCATATTCGTGTTCAGCGTATTGACATACCCCAGCATCCATGTCTTCACCGTCCCTGAGGCAAAATCAGCGAAAAATCAATAAAATCAATATAATCGATAAACGAATCGATAATCCCAGGTGCGAAGTGGCCTAAAACCTACGCCGGCCCTTAGGGAAGTTCCACCCTATAACAAGGAAGATAAAGATCTAGGACGAAAAAAGCGCACAATATGCAAATTTAGGCCAGGTGCCCCTTTTTTAAAAGACTCGTCACAACACTGCGTATCGACAACGCGCTAAGAGTCGACGCGCAGTGACAGAACCGTTTTCGGGAGTTAGCGACCAAATCTTTTAATATAGTAGGATATACGAATAACCTCTACCTGATAGTATAACTCTGGTATTTGCCCAACATTCACATCCGTGCCGTTATTGGAGATAGCAGAATTCCGAAATGTAAATGTAACGTCGTCGCATTCAACCACACGGCGTCCTGTAGCTCCACAATCCGATGACGGTCCACTAAATCATTAAACAGTTGCTGATAATTGCTAGAAAGAAAGAACACAATTCTGAAGGTAGTATCTGGCTAAAGTTCATCCCAAAGTACGTATTTACGTCCAACAATTCACCTGATCTTAGCGCTAACAACATGCCAATGATTCGCTTTCATGAGCACTGGCTGAGCCAACATAAGGGCAGCCGTCTCCCTCTGTCCACAGTCGTAGAGCGTTTCGTCAGATTCTGACAGCAGCTCTGCACACTGTTCGTCGGAGACATCACTCGGCAGACGGAACAGCTTTATCCTAGATATCACAAAACTTACTTTAAAATATTGGGCAAGAACAGATCCATTCGAAATTTATCTTTGCCAGTAAAAGTGCCTTTTTCCGGACCGTATTCCCAGAATTTATTCGAACTTATTACATTTCAATCTGACAAATGGGCAACTATTTCACCTTTTAGAATCGTTTTAGCATTTCCCCCTTTGCGGCTTTCTTTTTTCTTCAACGTTGGAAGTTTCTTGCTCGAATGCTTTTTTTCTGCCTTGAGAAAACCTAATTTTTGAAAATTTGCTGTTTCTTTGTAGCGCACTTCTGGTGCAAATAAATAAACTAAAGTAGTTCAATATAAATGTCTTCAACACAGCGAAAACCTACTTTGCAATGTATTCGCCACGTCCTCCATAGAGGCCAATACCAAGCAGCCGTATGTCCTTGTTAGCTTTTACTTGGATAGCCTCGATCGAGTGGGCGGAGTAGCCCCAGCCTGAACGGAAAAAAACCAAAATTGTACCCTTTCCCCCTATTCTCACGAAGGTTTGAAGGCTAGACTAAAGGTAAAAACATTGTCATTTGTGATGAAAATACGTTTCAGGAAGGAACAGTTAATTTAAAGAATGGCAAGTGTAGCAGCATGTAAACAAACCTCCTCCAGTAGACTCAAAACGACAGACAACAGAACGACCTCCAGACGGTGAAGCAGCATGATCTGGCGAGTTGAGGAAGTCCTAAGGAGGAAAAAATTTAGGCAATAAAAAGAAAAAAAAACTCAGAAAAAGTACAGCACCTCCCTCACCTTTTCGTTCCACAGCTTTCCTTTGGTGATGGTCGCCGCTGCGTACGTACAGCTGAGTAAAGAGATACCAAGCTGAGTTGAGGAACAATGAATCGGGCTTTCGAGAGGAACTGCCCATTCCGGTGACCGTAGGAAAGCCAGGGAATCCATGCGATCAGAAGGAACCTAAAAGTGCAAAATCACAAATAGAACGCTTAATTCCAAACAAAAATAAAGAATACTTCTTTGGATGTTGCCAAATGTATTGAGTTGGCTTGCACGCGCATTTCAGCAGCATTGTACGACCATAAAATGTCATACCGAGACTCCAAGCACCAGCTGAAATGCAGAATAAAATCATAATTGAAAAAAATGGTGGTTAATAATGACTTAGAACGTAGAAAGCAAGCCAAACCTTGTGTATAAGCCAGAAGGCCCTAGCTGATGATGCGCAAAGCAACCGTGTTTTCTTCTGATTGCCACGTACTCTTTGCCAACTTGTCGTGGGAAAATGAAGAGATCATACTGAAGAAAGAAATCTGGGCCATTGCCACTTCAAAATCAAAAGCAACATGAGTTAACACGTTCTCTTTCTTTTTCTTAATTTCGTAATTACAATATTACGTTATAAGTAAACAAAACCGAACTGAAATACAAATTAACCGCTACGTTCACGAGAACAAAAAAAAGAAAAGATTTGGCAAACATTTCTGCTTTCAAGCTGTTATAGGAAAAGGTGGTACGTCCCATGATGGAGGACATAATCTAAATTCCCTTCTAAGCAGTGGTATGAATCAATACCTGGATATACCGCCATAGGCAAAAAATGCACCATTGAGATTACCCAGGGTGAACTTATCAACAGCAGGCAAAATTACCCATCGTTAGCAATGGCGTCAGCACGTTTACCTTGGTAGTCCCAATGATGTATTAAGGCCGATGGCCATCATACAAAAGGTAATCCTTGGAAATACTCAAACAACGCTAAACATCGACGGTTCCAGTAAGGTAGACAAACAATAACCAGACTAGAAAAAAGGATAAACATATGCAACTGAGAAAATGTTGAGGCTAAGGGATACCACTACGATTATCCCTCCCGGCCAACTATGCTTTCCATCCCTCGGGGTTGGTGGATGGTACCGAAAGAGATAATGACGATGAAGTGCCAATCTGGCACTTCGGCAGGAGCCCTTAGTAATTGTTTACAAAACAGAAGCATCAAAATTTTTCTGTGATTAGAGGATGATTCCAAATGAGTGGCGCGTCCAAAAAAAGATTGATAAACTTAAATCACTTTTCCCTCCATCTCTTACAAGAAACGTCCTGGTTTTCTCCTCACCTTACTGGCCACTAACTGTGCATCAATCACATCTTCTGCATGTATCAACGCTGTGTGGCTGTGAATAAGGGTGGCGTCACCGACAGCTCCAATCCAGGTAGCGAACGATTCGTATCCCGGTCCAAATCCTGGCACACGGCCTGGTGTTGCATGCCAATAGTTACCGTCTTCAGGCGATCTGCAAAAGAAAACTATTATAGGAACAGGCAAATATCAGCTGACGAACAGATCCGTGAATACCTTATCAACTGCCCCATTTTATGTGCACCAAACGTGAAAACAGCTCCCAATGACGTTCGCAGCACTGTGTGATTAGCGCCCGCAGCAACTTGGACCACTTGCACATCTGGAGGTAGAACCACCTGAAGCATTTTTTATAAACTAAATGGCGAACAAATACAGTAGAAAAATTGAAGCACACACCAGCTGTGGCTCCGTTTTACTTCTCACGTCGCCGGTGCCCAGTTGTCCATGACAGTTCGAGCCGAATGAGAAGACACTCCCATCAGCAGCAAGCAAAATGGTATGAAAGTTACCACAGCTGACTGATGAAACCTGCAGAACACTAAGCATGGCTCATTAAGCGAATAAAGATAAAAGTAATTGGAAATCTTACCTTCACATTTTGCTGATTCTTAACTATGGTAACTCGCGCAGGAGCAAGATGTGTTCGAGTTGGGGTGTCACCAGCTGGACGTTGTTGAATAGATTCGCCGCAAGCTCGACATAGTCCACATCTGCAAAAAATAGTTAATATGATCTTTATATGGAAGTGATGGCTAGGCGCATCTTTGTGGCTCACCTCAAACAAGTTGTGTCGCCTGGACCGCATGTACAAGTCCCAGTTTTTCTAGTGAAAGCAGGCAATGGACAGGCTGAACCACGGGCTGAGCAAAGCCCACACTGTGCACAGTACGATGGGATATCCTGAATCATCGCCGAGGTACTAAGGAAAAGAATAGCATCAAAGGTGTTCTGTATGTGGGATGAATGAAATAGTGTGCCTTGTTTAAAAAAATAGAGAAGTAGGTAGAAAGAAGAACAAAAAATGGTACCATCATGGAATCACCACGAAAAGAAAAGGAAAAAGCAAAAAAAAATAAACATCAATTGAAAAAAGAGTAGAATTTTAATTATGCTAAGAAACAGATTATTATAAGAATCCCACCTTCACAAAAAGATGTTCTGAAGGTTCACAAGCAACCACTGATCCTCTACGTCTGGGTGACGCTGTAGATGATGACGGCGCTTGCTAAAAACAAGTTGTCTTCAAAAAGTCTGAAAGTGGGCAGAAATTGAGTAGACTCATCTTCCAAGAATTTTTGAGATGCGAAAATTAGGTATTTCAGGGTTGTGAACAGAAGTGCTTTTACTATTTCAAGGTTGTGAAAAGAGGTGTTTTGATGATAATAGTGTCCTCTTACGACCCGAGAAAGGAAAATAGGAAAAGACTATCATATTCCTTGATGGATACAAAGTTGCTATCCTATTCGTGAAGAGAAGTCACTGGAATTCATCGATCGAAGAAACCTCTGCATGAATAAAACCATATGCACATGTTTTTTTATATCTCCGAAAAAAAATTAAGCGCGACGAAAACATGTGACCACAATATTTAATGAAGTTACTCAGATAAAGCAACAATCAAAATAAAAAACTCTGCTACTATACATAAACAATTGGTATGATAGATCGAAATCACCTCTGTCCTGCCACATTGGTTGAGGTTGTTCAGACCCCATGTGTAGACATAACCCTGCTTGGAAATTGCAACTGCATGAGTTTTTCCGAGCGCGATGGAAGCCTGAAGTCTCGCGGTGAATTTCACAAGCAACTTCAGTGTGTTACACCTTACCATATGAGTTCCATCCAAACCAAGAACCTGACCAGTTTCGGGGTACACACTCATACCGTGTCGTCCGCCCACATACACTCGACCATTGTCAGTAACGTAGGCATAGCTTCCAGCCGCACTGCTGATCGACTGTGTTTTACGCCTGGATTAGAATTCGCATCGTTAAAAAAACATTGAAATTCATCTGAGACCATTTGCAAATGATTACCTATTTACTGTTGTTAGCCGCCTCAATTTGCCAGCTCTTCGACCATCATCACCGCCGGCAATCCAAGCATGTCCACTTCCTGCTCGAAACAAAACGTACTCTGTACCAACAGACATTTGCACAATGCTTTCCGGCAGAACCAGCTCCATCCACGTTGTTCCTGTTTCCTGGATATGAAAAAAGAATTTAATAACAACTACAACTTCACAGATACGCTCTATTTGTCATCTCAATCCACGCGTGGTTCCCTCTTTGAAATTCGCCGAATATTTGCAACGTGAATCAGCTACGGATTATTAGTGCGAGCTATAAAGACAGTGGATGCCTCGCACCGCCACTGGAAAAAAAGCCGCATTCATTCATATGCTGTTCAAATATGCTTGCATGATACGCGATGGTGCCTGGTAAATGCCTCCAAAGAAACTAAGCATGTCCCCATGACAGGCTACCTCTTCAATTTCTAAATTTCTAGAAAAAGACTCAAGCCCACCCTAACTTCCTAAAGGGAGGAAGATGGGGGGGGGGAGAGGTTAGTTGACGCGCTGACCGAAACTCATTTCTCAAAGTGACTACAGCCTTTACAGTTACGAAAAGTGAATCTTATCCACCAAAATTCCCTCAAATATTTCGCAGAGAGCTTATTTTGAACTGTGATTACGAATATCAACATTATTTCGCATGCCTCCTCGGTTTTTTTTTCGAAATTGGTGTTTTCTGCCAACTTCCTACCGTATACCTACGAAAGTGGCATCACAGTACGAAATGGATGGGGTATTTGCGGTCAGCACCTCGACAGCTCCACAAAAACAGAGTTACAGTACAACACGGACACGATATTTGTGTTCAGCACCTCAAATAATCCTTTAGGAGGCTATTTGCCACCTATTTGTCGCCCAATGTTAAGCGACGTCGTCCAGCGGGCAAGGAATGGCAGCGGAGGTATTTTGTCGCCGAGCGACCTTTGCCGCGCACATACTTTTACCGCGACGGCGGTGACGCCGCTGAGGGAAAAGTCTGCAATCCCCTGTAGGCAAAGTCTAGGTGAATTTTTTCCCGAAAAATTTGGGCAGGACGAGTTGAATAGTGCCATAAAAATCGTGTGGTAATTTATTTTCAATAGTTCATTTTTATCATTGTTTTTAAAATAATGATCATTAGTTATTTAATACTCAAATTGATATTTTTATTGTTTTTGTCTTCCGCCCCGGTCCCCAAAACGGCGGCGACCCCACTTTTTCCTACGCCCCCCCCCCCCCCTCCCTCCCATTTTCTGCATCCGCTACTGACAACCCCCCCCCCTCCCCTCTGGTTAGCCGAATAATGCATCCCTGATGTGCTCGGAGCAGTTTTAACACAAAAATGCATTTCATATAACGTATCAGAAAGGCACCAAATAAACATTGAAAGAGCGCCCAATACGAACACGAATACGACTGTGGAATCGGCACATAAAAAATTCGAAAAAGAAAATATTTAAAAACGAGAAAGGAAGAGGAAAAAAGACCGCTTTGATAATCACTTGAAGGCATATCTTTCGATACATTTGCTCACCTGTAATCCATATCTGATCCCATTGCCAGCGTAGTAAATTTTGCCAGATCGCGATTGCAGAAAGGCGATATCTTTTCCCAGGTGGAGATCAGCAGCTTGATCTGCAATGAGGTTATGCTTCAGTAAGTACCAGTTTTAAGCCACATTAAAGATCTATTTCTGAAGCCCAGCCGAAAAATAAGAAAGGAGACTAGCAGTGTTGGTGTTTCTTCAAGTCTAACTTCAAAAAAAAAAAAACTTAATTTAGTATCATCTGGTTGTACTGTTGACAGCTGTACAAAAACGGTTCAAGAGGTGTTTTCAGACCGTCTACACAAATTAGGTAAGCACTACAGCCTGTGCAGCTCGTACTGTCAGACACAACATAGGAAAGCAACTGAGACCGTAGCCTCAAACACTTACTATGTAAATACTTCGGTATAGTGAGTGGGAGTTGATATGGAGTGGTCTTCGTATCTCCCATGCAGCAGAACGAGACATCAGTAAGGCGAACAGAATGACGAGATTTTGGTTCGGCAAGGGGCACAAATGAGTCGTTCAGAGGTATAAGCTGAAATTATGAACGAAGAGCAATATGTGTGCACGTAAGCTAAATATAAGTAGTGGATTTAAACTCACATGTAAGGTTGATTGTGAGGTAACAGATGCATGATAGAAAGACGATCCATCCGAGAACAAAGCCGTTTGAACGCAATCCGTTGGCAAGATGACCTATAGGCGACGAATGGCAATGAAGTGTAAATAAATCCCTATCAGTACATCAGCTTCATTAAAGCTTTCTTCGAAGAAAAGTTGCAATTTAAAAGGAACTAACCTCCCCGATGTCTCTTAATGAATCAGTATCGATTACAGAGATACATGATGACTGCCCTCTTCGTAGGTATAGAGATCCATTGCAGAAAGTGAGTAAACAATTTCTTCTGAAGAAAGTAAGCAATTCCGAAAACAATTTTTGTCCCTGTGAGGTCGAACGCAAGATTGGAACTTACGTCGCTTTAATCTGGCTGTTTGAGGCGTACAATTTCCCCAGGACAGTTTCTTGCAAGCCGGAGCCGATCTTGTAGAAACCAACATAGTTGAGCACGTAAACATACATGCCTTAAATGGAAGAACAGATTTTGTTCCCGAAACCTGGTAAGAAAACGAACAAAATAGTTTGGTAGTGGTTGGATCACGGTCAAGCGCGGCAAAGACAGTCGATCACCATAAATATTCATCACATGAGTTTACCCAGAATGATACCGGTGGTAATCGCGATTACCCAAACAGCTCACCCCTTCTGGCACTCACTAAGAAGTTAACCTTCAGCTCATGGAGTGAAATTCGACATAAAGTTTAGGCCTAAGCCTAAGGCTATCGGTGAAAGGTGATGTAAACTATGAGTGCGGAGACACTACTCCTCATTCCAAGGGTAAAATCATTTAAGTGTGTCGGCCCTGCACGCAAATCTCAGTAGCCCAGCTTTTAGCCCAACAACGCTGAGGTCTGGGTAACCTGAGGCTAAGTGCGTCATTGAGATTACCCAAAGTAAGCACATTGACGCCCTTGTTGATAATTGGTAAATTTAAAAGGCTGCTGGCACGTTAACCCTGGGTAATCTCAATGATGCATGCAGCCCCTGGTCAACAACCCGCAAGCAATCAAAGGAAAATGAAGCCACAACATAGCCAGGAAACAAGCCAATGGAAGTAGGTGCTGATGCTTACCGTCGCAAGCAATCGAACCCTGCAGCCTCATGTCATCGTCTGGTGTATCCGATGGGGAATCATTTGGCAACGTTGGCAAATCGAAACTACACAAGACTCGGTGCTCATCCAGAGGACGCTCCGACCACGAACTATTTCTGCGGAAGGAACTATTCAAACATCATGTAGTTGAAGTGATATTCAACACTTCGACTCGTCTCATACCCTGTTTCCGTTCCTTTGTGAGCTTTTTGTTGGATCTTCACACTCAAGCGATGTAAATTCTCTGGCACTTGGAGGTCATCATAGGAAGAGTCTGTGCTCTGAAACCGATTCGTTTAGGAGTGTAATTTTGAATTTCATAGCCAAATCGTGGAGATGTGTTTCAGAGAGGAATCTGCAAAAAATGTGATGAAAACACCTGAACGAGAGCTCAGGAAGACCTCAGGAATGGCTTTAGATAATAAAAGTAGCCTACATAACCCAAAAAAGCATGTACTGGAAATATTTAAGAATGAGTAAACATCTCACCCAAGAGTAAATATGTGAGAACGTTCCCTCGAAAAATTGCATGGATTACCTGCGGCTCATTTCGTTGGGTGCAGATGAGAGCGTCGACAGCCTCCATAAGATGATCCGGCAGCCCGCTACAAACTGCTAAGGCAGCCAAACAGCTGGAAGCACGAGAACAGACGGATGGCGATCCTAAAATAAACTAAATTACTAATTACTAATCAACTAGCAACAATTTATTGTCCCTAATGGACGCGGGAAGTATCTTGGTCCAGAAGCCCAAATACTGACCTTCTTCGCGCAAATGCCGCAGCACTCTCATCATCGACTCCACAGATGGCTTAGGTTCGCTTCGTAAACTATCTACTGGTAAATTCTGAAACAACGAAAACGTATGACAAAGATCGAAAAATCTTCCAGGAAATAGCGCTGATGATTAGTAAATAATTGAGGAGGGTTATCATTATAGAGAAAAATTCCACGGTCCCCGGAAGAACCGTGGCGGGAGCGTTGGGAGGTGTCCAATGATTAAAAAACAATAATAATTCAATGAAAAGGTCTTTGCGAAACCTTGTTACAAAAATAGTAATATGAAAAACAGCCTCTCTACCTGCAACAGAGCCATCAGAGAATTAAGTGCTTGTACACATAATTCCGGATCTCTACGACTCAACTGTCGCAAAATGTCGAACACGCAAGACATACCGACACATACTAGTTGATCGGTCTGAATAAATGTACTTCATTTACTTTTTTTAATATAAATTATGTGGTTAACGTTTCAGGAATTTAAAACGGTTGCAGGAAGCATCCAAACAATACAGCCTCACCCCCCCCCCAATTATTACGTCAGTGTCCTAAACATCTGTGAAACGAGCCAGATGACAATAAGACCGACTATAAATTCCTAATTGCTGGAACGGTTACTGCTTTTTTTAACTGTGGCCGCAATGCATGTAACACTGCATGGGCTAAAATACTCGCTAGGACTAGATGACATGAACATGACCACAAAACTGTAGGCCTCAATCTCACAAAAACAAGTGATCAGAGCGGATTTTCTAAATCTATTCATCAAATTGTTGGAACATGGCCTAAAAACTACTGCCCGAACCTAGGTAGGTTAATGTTCACTCGTATTTTCTTCTCAGCACCTGTGGTAAAACCAAAATTCACCCCTTTGCACTACTGATCAGCAAACAAGTGTTTCAAGACCAAAATCATTTAATCTAAAATCTGGTAAACTGTTAGCGGAATGGAAAATTTAAGAAAACTGTGCTCACTATTCACCTTGGTATTGTCACTACGATCTACTCTATCGCGCACATTGTCTACATGATGGGAATCGTCGACGCCTTCCACCGTCTCCTTCTTTTCCAACAGATCGCCATATCTTGAAGTACAATCGAATCAGAATATTGAAAAAAATATTGCTACTGGAGAAAAACAAAAAGAAAAAAACTGCAGCAAAAGTTAGCGAGTTCCAGTGAACGGTTTAGCAAACTGCAGCCAATTTTACTAGATCAACAAGTGAACCCACTTTGCAAGCATCGTCTTTGCAATTGCAACCGTAGCAAATGACGATGGAGGTCCGACGACGTGAAGAGCAGCACATAATTCCGACGATAATTGAGGAAGCTGGCTGATTTCTAAAGAATTTCTCGTACTTTTCACGAACTAAACAAAAACTGCAGATAGCACATGGTCAGTGATTGGAGAAGAAGCGTTATGTAAACTAATTTACTTGTAGCATGAAACAGGGAGTCATCAGGGATGGCATTCATCATTGAGTTTACCCGTGGTAATCGTGTTTACCCCCAATGTTCACCCTCTTCTAGGCATTCGCTCACCAACAAGTTTACCCTCAATCCACGGGGTAAACTTCAAGGTAATCTATACCCGTCGAGATCATGACCAACAGTTCTCTTTTCAAAGCCAAAAACACTTCGTTGTAATGGTGGAAGGGTAACGTATGAATGAAAATGTAATATAAATGCAAAAAACAAACACAGAGACATGCAGAAATTGAAAACACCTCCAAAAAAGGTTAGGGAGGAAATGCTGTTGAAGGAAATTTGGCCCGAGGGGTCGTTATTCTTAGTGGCTGAGGGAGGGAAGTGGCAAGGGCGTCGATTTTTCTTTTATTTTTCCACGTCTAACCCGAATTCGGGAGTCATCTGGGACTGAATGTATCACTGAGGTTACCCGAAGTAAACGTGTGGCTGCCCATGTTAACAATCGGTAACTGGCGTGGTGTCAACACATCTATGTTGGGTAATTTCAATTATGCTTACAGTCCCTGGTTATATCCGCGGTAGTTGACCAGTTCCAGTTTCGATCAGATAACCTGATTAGCAGTGTAAAATGCAGCGTAGTGGGGTCGGGGCAGGAGATTAAAAAACACGGATCTTCGCCACTTTGGCACTCAAACCGAGAGATACTAAGAAAATAGGGTTTACAAATGGATTGTTCTCAAGCATTGAAAAGTGTCTGTTTTACAAAGTAATTTTGAAGGAAAAATAGCCGGATCAAGCTCAGTACAAGTGTATTTGATCAAAGGAAGAACAGCTGGAGCTCTAAGCGTCTCCCTATTATGGATAGGCACAAATTTTGCATTTAATTCAATAACTAAATAGTTCTTCTTCAGATCCATACGGCAGAAACAATAAATACCATGTGAACCCACCCGACTGCGACTCCTCAGCATCTTTGGACATCGGTATCCGCAGTACACTGCCCTTTGTCCGCACCGGGTAGTACTTTTTGATGAGCTGCCCATACTGTTCAGAAACTAGCTGCGACGGTGATGGCGCGCTCGAAGTGGAGGGTGAGTTGTCGCGGGGGACGAGTTCTCGAAGGAAATACGACATAATAATTAAATCTAGACCATCTGAAATGAGTGAAATTAGTTTAACATAAAGTATCCATTTCAAACCCTTCGTAAGAAGCAAACTTCTGTACGCAACCAGAGTGGAGACATGATCGAGCAGCAAAATGTCAGTCGTACAAACAAAATTAAAGCGTGCACATTTATCGTATTCAATGTGCAAATAAGGATAAAAACACAACTTCCATATAAATCCGGCATATAAACTGTCCGCTGTGGAATTTACGAGCAGAAATGTGTTATTCGACGCCGAAAGAGACATTGAAGATTGATGACATACATGAATGCGAGATGCGCGCTTGGTGCGCTAAAACGATTGCTAGGAAAATCATAGAAAAATAATTGTATTTCTGGAGAAGAATGAAAATCAATTTTCGGAGGAAAAGAATAGAGGAAGGAAAAGAATAACAAAACCTCCGAGAGAATTTATGCATATTTTCAAGAAATGTGGCAGAACACTAGAAATTATACGCTAATACGTCATTGCCCCGTAACAAAAGAAGTTCTCCGAAGTAAAACGGAAATGCGTGCATTCCCGAAAAACTTTCTCAGTATTGGTTAAAAAAAACAATTGGATATAAAAAAGACGAAAACAGAGGCAAGACATTGCGAAGGAACTCGTACAATCTATTTTCCATGTATTAAATCTAGTTATAGGGTATCATAATGCAGTACAGCATTCAAACATTGTCGCCAAATATTCTCCCAAATTCGTATACAAGGTGGTCCACATGAAATATGACGCAAAAAATGCCTTCACCAGGGCTTTTTTCGTCCAACTGTGTTTGAAGGAGCAGGCGTTTTGCTCCAAGATCGACCAGATAGCAAAACCCTAGAACTGAGACCGGACAGGCGGACGACCAAACATCCTTCGTCCAGAAACCCGCTAAAAATTGGTCTCATAACTCCGGTGTCTTCTTTTGCAATGTGCTGTTTCCCAGTCTTGTTGAGGAGTCTTTTCGGTGTGCTTAGCGTTTTCTTTGACCCAAAGGATCACAGCATCCTTTTAATTACAGAAAATCACCAATCACCATTCTGCAATAGCTCTTACACTTCATACGAAGCACGCTGTGCACCTGCGGTCACAGACCATGAAGGCATTCTTCATACATCGTAAAATCTGTTCGTGGATACGGGGTATAATGCTCTTGAAGATTATTTGGGCATCTACATGACGTTGACGTCACAAGCTTAACAGAGCTGGTAGGGCATTGACAGGTGTGTAACGTCATGCCCTCACGCCCCCCCCCTTCCTTCCTCAAGCATAGGTGAAAATTTTTAGAAATCCCTCTCCAAAGGTTAGTCACAAAATTGCACGCCATTTGCTCTTTTTGCGGAAAACCACGTATTTTGAACTACCCGTTTCCGTCTCTTCAGCATTGTATCTCAAAAAGGAGAAAAGTTTCAATCCACAACTACTCTCAGGTGGTATGTCCATCCACCAATCGAGATTTGGAAAAAAAATCGGATTCACATCCGTCAAAGCCAACAAGAAAGAGCTTTTTGTTGGAGTCTTCCTAAATTCGTTGAACACATTAAAAAAATTAGAAAGAATATCGGAAAGATAAGAAATTCTAAATACAGATGGGTACAGGAGCAAGTGAGCTCCTATAGCTTGAAATACATGAGAATGTTGAAACGGATGACTCCGGAAAATAATTTCATTAAATCCCCATAAAATGTCTAGCAAGGATGCACGCTCAGCAGACACAGAATGAGCCGAACAGCTCCACTTGAACTTTATGAATACATGGAGAGCCTGGCGAATACAAAAGGAAACAAGCGCAAATAAAACCTCCCTCACGTTTATATTCACGACTGCCCCTCTATGTATTATTAGTGGCCGCCCAACATGAAAACAAATTTCCGCCGGACAAAGCATTGAATCACAGCGCTTACAATAGGCAACAAAAGCTATCGATTTTCGTTTGTATGAAAAATGGCTATCATGCACTTTCCAAAAAAAAGCAATGGAAAATACTGAAGGCATTTCACGACGGAAATTTTAAGGACAAGATGAAAGACAACTCGTGCCGAAGATAAGCGTACTTTCACTGAGCCATGTTCTTGAAGATGCGCAAAGCGCCAAGGTTATTGGCATTCAGAGATGTGCAGCGAGATACGAGGTGCCGTCACCTCACCGATCACAGCTTTCGCTTATAAAAAGCCCAACAGCGAAGGATAACCAGACAGACAGATGTAAAACCAATGCGTCAGAAATCTTGATGATTGAGCATACGCCGAGGCGAAGGAAGACTGATGAGGCCCATGGTGCACACTTTCTTATGCGTGACCATCATCAACATGCAAGTGGCAATAATGAGGTCGTATTCTCACACAATTATGAGCGGCTACGCTTTTTCGACGCAAAAATTCGGAGCGACGGCACTGAGCAAAGGACGATCATTTTGTGCAGGAATCTGACCTAATCCGACATGAATCCGACCACTACACAGCGGCAAAATGTACAGCGAGTGGGCGAACTGGTACAAATTTAATCGGGCAAACAGCTGCACAAATTATTGCGTCACAAAGACCATAGGCAGTGAAGAAATTAATCCGTTAACGACCACGTTATTCTTTGCATGCTGCCACATTAACCCACGCTTTGCCTTTTTTCTACGGCACAATTTTGATACGTGTACTAATCCTGGTTATTATGAACTAATTCAGGACCCGTACCCAGTATATTTTACCGTGGTAGGAAAACCAGTTTCCGTTCAAAGTATTTATGAGTATTTATCCATCCTGTATCTATCCAGTATAATGTGTCCTTCTACGAGTTCATTCATTTGTGACTAGAAGGTACATATATGTACAGAGAATAAAGCAAAATGTCCAAACCACACCAAAATATGCGTCAGAGCGTGTTTATCAGAATGGAAAACGTATAATGGGTAGAGCTCGAGAAAAGTTATTTGGATGTTGTCCAAGAAAACCAATGGGAATAGTGAGATTTTGAAAAGAATCAAATTGTAGCCCTCGCAAAGGGCGGTCAGCTACGGGTCAACAACAAACACTTTATTTTCTTTTTTTCGCGGTGGAAGGCTCCAACAATTTCCTTTGCTCCCTCTTTTCTTGGGAGATCCAATGAAATGTGGAAAAAGGACTCAAATCGATAAAGTGTTATCATTAAAAATAGTCCTATGGTAGTGCCGGGCGGCAACTGTGGCCAGACATGGGTGGAAAAATTGGCAACTCCGCCACTCCGGGGACCCGTACGAAATAAGAAAATACTCAAAATATTAAGCTTAGTATCAAGTAATAAAATGGATATTAATAGAATGACCCCGCTACTCTCCCCACCCCCTCACCCCTACGTCCTCTACCGTTCTATGGCTAATAAATTTATTAACCTGGCAAAGAACTTAACTGCGGCACAACACTCCTCTTCATTTGAGAATGATTTTCCCTGAGCCTGATGCTTTCACCACCTCAAACAACTGAAGGCTCCATAAGAACATAGTATAATCGCTCAAAACCGATAATCTTCTCGGCGAAAAGATTAGATACCAGCACGAGCACTGACTAACTCTGCCCTGAGATGCCTAAGCACAGATTATGTAATTATTTTATTTCTTTTTTTCAGCACCGTACAGCGTTGACGGAGCGATTTACCTGAACACATGTGCACTTATATACATAAATAAGCGGATTTCCTGTTTCTTAGCTCGATTGTTCCTACATTCACAGAGTTCCAAAAGAACATAATGCTCAAATTCATCCTTCAACACAAATGCACTTGATGAGTATGAAAAAAAAAGAATCGAACGCAAGCACAAATGATGTGCAGATCCTCAAATCTTTCCTCGCGTTTTGAACTGGTTGCTATACATATATGGATGTGCGACATGTCTGCATGTTTGTGTTCCTCAACTTCGGCGATGTTCGCGGAAATTTTCCACTGATTCTTAATAAGAGCATAGTATTTTCCAGAAATCGATTGTTTTTATGCATCTTGAGAAAACTGCAAGAAATCCTTTCCATACGCCCCAAAGCAGAAATACGTACTGAACCAGCATTGCAGCTAATGCACCAAAATCCGAAAACCCTTGAAAGCACAAGCTAGAGAGAGCTTCTTTTGAAACACAACAAAATTTGGGAAAAGAGGGAGAAATGAGAAAAGGGACGGGTACGAGAGAGAGTGAGAGAGTTTTTGTAAAAATTCTAGGGTTAAACAACGTTAGTACACGATGTGGTAGACAGAAATAAAAAGAGAAGAATTTCGAGGACCTTTAAGAAGGAAAGGATGTTCACTGACACGTGGCCCACTCAGGTAACATGACATTGCTGTATCTTCCAACATTTTCTTATATTTTGTGCATGTGGAATTGCAAATTAATAATGAACATCTGACCCTGACGTCCTGTTTACAAGCATTTTCATGAAGAAGAATGACCGTTCCATGGGCTTTTTCCTCTCATGAAGGTTCCTCATTAAGAGCGAATTTGTTCCAAATAATGGTATTCTTATTGCTAAGAGCAATAGCTACACTACATCACCATGTATAACGCATAAGACCGCATAAGATGAATAGAGGGGAACAAAGCATCCGACTGAGTACAACGCTTTCGTAGATACAAAAGAAGATCACAGCTGTGCATAAAGAAGTAGATAAGAATCGTCGACACGGCGATTCATTGCATAGTTCAGACAAACACAACAATAAACGTACAAGTGTCGTATTGTGTAATAGTAAAGAACTATACGTATGCAGTGAGCGCGTTTTTTGCATGTGCAAGTGTCGTCATGGCCCGTGCGATGACGTTCTACTGCAGTTTTGCTAAAGGTTCTAAACATTAATAGCTGTGGTTTATCATTTCCAAACGAACTGGTCACAGGACATTTTTATAGCACGGGAAAGCGAGCACATGCATGAGTTTTATAGTCCCGGGCCTGGAAGCATCACAGAATATAACCATGGTAGACGTGTTAATGTACCCAAATTTACCTTTTACTTGGCACCAATCAACCAGTAAGTTTAGCCATGGGTGACGCTGTCATACCTAACCGCTACCCATGGGTTACCTCACCCACGAATCTGATACTTCTTATCCTTCCAATAGTGCATCTGAGCCCCGTACGACAGTCCGGATGACAGGAACGGCCAAACCTTACAGGTTAACAGATTGTGACTAGGGGTTCCAGAGCCCGTATGCATCATTGCAAGCATGAAAAAGATCATACCTATGGGTACGGGTTGGGAACGGATAACGTTACGCATGGGTAAATATGTTGATGGGTGCCGGGTAAATTGCGAATTTGGGTACGTTAACACTTTTAACACGGACAACCTTAACAATGCAGGCCGAGGTTGAACAAAAAAAAATCATGTTGGCATTTATACAATACCCGTGAACTACTACATAGTAATCGGCTGTGAACGATGGTGCGCCTGCGTCGCGCTTTCGTAACTCCACTCAGACTTATTTTTCGAAGCCTCCAAATGGTTGGGTAGGCCTTTTCGGGATCTATCGAAACCTTCACACGTTTATTTGCTGAGACTGTAGCAAACGGAACTGCATGTGAAAAGCTGGCAAATCATCATAATAATAGCTGTAAGGCACACCTAGATTGTTTCACCAAACAAGCGTGTAAATAAATAAATAACTGGTATAAGTGAGCATGCATACGTGCATAGTGTAATAGTTGGCACTATCTTCGTCTGGCACTAAAAACTGAATTGTTCAAGGGTGCCCAGATTACGATGTGGATAACGATTAAAGAAAAAAGCTCGGATAATGGCTCAGTGGACAACCGGATACGGATAATCAGCTCATTCTAGTTTTATAGCCATGATGATTGGCGATGTTACCAGGATGACCGCAGCGGTTTTGATGGAACATAACTGGATATAAATAGTTATGCATTACATTTGTTACGATTTTCACCAACAGGAACTACAGAAAATGAAAGAAATACTCTGGCGCACAGCTATAATTATGCTATAGCCTACAAATATGTAGTGAAAGATGACGCATCATAGAGCGGTTCGCGCCTCAATCAGATCCAAGGCCAAGATGCATTACTGAGATTACCCAGAGTAAACATATTGACGCTCGTGTTAACCACGGGTAAATATGCCTGGTGCTAACACGCTTATCCAGGATAATCTCAATAACGCAAGAAGTCCCAGAATGAGCTTTTTCTAGTTTACAACTGAGGCGAAGCACCGTCGAAAAGCCAAAAACTTAAAAAGCCCTTCCAAACCCACAGGTAACACAAAATTTAAAAAAAAAATTGTGCAAACAAGTTTCCACTAACGATGTCTATTACACGAAAGTTCCATCTTTCAAATTTTCTGGGCAAAACCCGTCCTATTTTTAGCAAAATTTCAGAAGCCTGCCTTCTTGCCGGCGGAAGATTCCTACGTGGAGTTGTCGCCCGTAGTGACCACCACATTTCTACCTCGAATCGCAGCCGCTGAGGGGCAAAAATTCACTACTTTCAGAAATACTCTCTACCCATACACCGTCTCATTTTCAAAATGAAATTCATCTGTTGAGAGCCACAGCTGCGGAAATAATGAATGTACAAGTCTAATTCATAGGCGCCTGCCTTTCAACCATTCTAGAAAAATGAGGGTTGAGAACTGCGCGAATATTTGAACATCTACGTGCAACTGAATGCGAGCAATGTAGAAATAGAAGGAACGCTGTCATGTAAGTGCAAGAATCGATGGAAATTTTGATAAACAAACCAGGAAAAAGAACATGGAGGATGCGAGCGAACAAGAAGGAGAACCAGTTCCTGAATCTTTACAGTAGAACGAAGATAATTCTGGGCAACAAAACGCCTAGGCGGCTCACTGCACTAAGGAGAGTTCTGGGGAGGTACGTAACATGAGAAGTTCCGATTGTTGGGGGTACCATCTACGAAGTTCTGGTTCTATTTATACCCTCCAGAAAAAAAAACCTGATATGTCCATTGAAAAAACACACACTCTTACACTAACTCTTGAACGTTTTGGGCTAGCAGGCCGTGATTTTACCGTGATGTTGAGGCTATGGTACTCTGAATGAAAATCTATCGACATTTTCAAAGGTCTCATCAGAAAGGAGACACAATGCAAAGGAATGGGTACTTAGAGTCTGCTTGATTTGGGTATTCATCCGCTCTATTAAAATTATAAATCATTCATGAGCACCGCATTCTGGCTGCTCTCGCGGCTGGGAACGGAGACGCTTAGCTGCTTGGATACCAGAAATATATCAGTTTCTCATTCAATGGCCGCTTTTGAGTCTTCTACGATTTGATCCACAAAGAATTCCAAAAACTGAAGCAGAATTGGGTCAGCAATTGATTTTTGACAATTTTTCTTCTTTAAGAAATCATCATAGAGCCGGAACATTCGTAGAGCAGCATATAAAAGTCAGCGTACTTGTTCATCATGGGAAGAAATGAAGTTAACACCGAGGATTTGACAAAAGCTGATAAAACAAATAATGAGAGTTATAGTAGAAGCCTCACTACTAAAATAACGACTAGAATGACTAAAATCATAATGACTAAAGTCTGTTTGGAGAGGTACTTCATTCAAAAAAAGCTAAACCACCCTCGGGGCATAGGCATAGTATTTTTCGAAGGGGGTGAGGTAATGAGAGTTCGCTACAAATTTTAAAAAAAAAAGAAATATCCAATTGATTAGAATAGAAGCAACAGCATATAGCAAAGCATTTGGCCAACGTAGAAGACAAAACCCGCAAAAAAGAAAGGCATTACACTGGATTCAGAAAGAAAGAACAATTCCTTAGACTAACCGGCATTGGTGGAATAGTGGTGAGCATGGGTCTTCGAAGGTGAAGGTTGGACGTGAAAATTGGAGGTCCAAAAATGGAGGCTACGTACCAAATCGTGGGCGTCGACCGGGGACTGGGGGGGGGGGTCGTCGCGTGTCATAATGGTTAAGTGCTCTGCGATGATTTCTTTATTACCATGTTCGTAGTGAAAATGGATGTTTTGTGAGAAACTCGTTTTACTTCAGGATAATGGCAATGTGATGTGTATAGGCCGTCCGGTTAGTAACCTTCTTCACTGTTTTTAAGAAACACATGAATAAAATCGGGAACAAGACAAGACATGCGTCACATGTAAGAGAAGTCAAAGCAAGATATGTTCCTTTGTCTCAAGTATAGTCAACATCCCAGCGCATCAGTGACCCATCGATGGTTTCGGGCCACCAGCGAATACAGAACAGCACTAAGTGAAGCAAAAAAGAAGCTTCTAAGGAAAAATCTTAAAAAGAAAAAAAATGAATGTGGATCTGGAATAACTGAACAGCCGAAATCAACATTCAAAGATTGTGAAGTCAGATGGCCTCACACAGCCAAACACCTATGGCCTCAGTGCTCTCTATCATTTTTTTTCCTCTAATGAGTACCACACACCAGATGCATGCGACATCTGGAAGCATTACTGCATACAGTGAGCGCAAAGAAATGCGTGAAAAAATGATCGGCTAATGGTAGAACGAAGGAGAAAGAGATGCAGGAGACCACTGCAGCGGAGGAATCAATGTCATACTTGATGAGATTCAAATAAAGGATAAAATATTGGTGCAGTAGTTCACGTAGAAAGGCTTTTTCCGGAAAAAAATGGTGGATACTGCAGATGTCCATATGGTACATCTACATAGTTCACCAAGGAAGATGTGGGAGAGAAATTAGAGAAGGCAATGTTTGAAGAGATAGGCGAGAAAGTACCAGCAGGCAGAATTACTCATTACTTCTGGGATAAACTATAACTGTGTACGTCATCATTTTCTATACCTCCCACTGCTTACGGCTTGCATCAATTTATTGTACGCAGAAGAACGACATGGTGAAACAGCGGATATGCTCCGAACAAAAAAAAACCATCCGGAAGTATGAATATGGAAATCATGCGTAAATTAAGAACCCACCAAAAACCCCAACTCCAAGTAAAATTGACGAGAATGGAAAAAATCATTGGCGCATCATAATTGTGAGAAAAATGCATACACGACCTACCTGCATAGATATTCCACCCAGAGGCATGAACCCTACTGTCTTGTCTGTACCAACGTTTCAACGACGCGCCAGTTAACGTACTGACTCCACTACTTTTGCCGTCGCGCTTTTAGAGACATGGAAAATAAGGTCACATTTTTGTGAATTTCGAGCTGCTTCACTCAACTCCAACACTGAATATAAGCTCTGCCTTCTCGGAAATCCAAGGGCCCGGCAAAACTTCGTACTTGAAGATTATTTATATTCTGCTTTGAGACGAAGGGAAACAATGTGGATGAGCAAACAAAATGGCAACATGTTGTACGATGATGTACCACGTTGATAAGAGAATATCTTTGTAGGAATAAAGTGCATGCGTATTTCAGTGAATAAAAACATAGGTTATTTCGCAGCGAATAAGCAGTGTTTTGCTGCAAATAGTAGCAAATGTGCTATTTTCAGTGGGAGTGATTTCAGGAATCGAAAACAATGTAGTGGTACCAGTAACAGAAAGAAATATGTAAATGATTCTACCAAACGGTAAAGGTTTAGAATAGATGTTTACGACGTTTCCATGTCACAGGTCAATAGGAGATTTCATTAAAAGTAACGTAAGACATCAACTAGCGTAGAGTGGCAAGAAAAAGATGTAGAACAACAGCAGAAAAAGCAGAAATGTGGCATCAGCCAGGAAGATTGTGATGACCAGCTCAAGACATCGTTATAAACAGATGAAACAGCATAAACAAACAACGGAAATAAAAGGAGCAAGAGATCGTGGTGATCTAAAGGAAATGTCAATGAGATAACGTGTATTCAAAACCATTCGACAGACAGCTATGAACATAAGTGAGCAGCAGTTTAACATACTTTACACATAGAAGCTCAGCAATTATGCATGGCTTCATGACAACTGCCAGATGGCATGTGAAAGGTTAGCCAAAAAAGTGATAACTGTCAGGCATTTTGAACCTAACCCTATGGCATACCGTCATGTATGTGTGTCATCTGCAATATCATTATCATCAAGTTATCATTATCATCGAGTTATCATCTCTGAGAATTTTCAAGTCAGTTGCAGAGTGTGAAGTAAGGAAAATCTGTATTCAGAGCAAGCATATGCAAAAAGAATAATATTAAATCCGGGAAATGGGAAGCATAAAACGGAGGCTTTGAAATGAAAAGTATAGAACGGAAAGTGGAGGCGAGAATTCCAGCATATCCGGACCCCAGCACAGAAACCCTATCCAGTAGTAAACAGCTGCCAAGAAAGAATCGGAAAGAATATGAGACCGTCTGAATTTAGCAACAATTTTTGCGTTCAAATAGTAATAAGCAAAAATTCAAGAGAAGCAAACAATGGAGAGGCTTCCACACTGCTCAAACCAGGGGACTTAAGAAATCTTCAGTGCATACGTCGTTGAGAACAAAGCAGAATGAAAGAAAAGTTAAGGTTCTTGGATAAATTAAAACGAACCAGGGGAAAGTTAAGGTTAAATGCATGCTCAAAAAAACAGAACAGGACTTAAGGCATTCGAGAAGAATAAATTGAAGAAAATGACGCATACAGTAAAGAGTAAAGTGAAGAAAATACAGAGTTTGCAAAATCAATGCTCACGTGGTGTTTTCCTCCGGGAGGATGGTTGTTAATATCAGAGAATAAAAATTATAATGAAAAAGCAAGAAATATGCGCAAACGCTCAAATATCGTCGCTTTTGAGATTGACCATACCACATATTGTAATGGGTAACACACAAAAGTCTAGTGGTCCAGACTCGCTAATATGACACAAGACGAGATCACTGTAGAATAAGAAAGATGATATCGAAGGAATCAGCGGATGCGCAGACAGTCAGAGTGCGAAGGCAGAGGTGGTGCGGAGCGGCAAGCGAGCCTAGAGCCCTGAAGTGCCCTGTAGCTTTCAAATTGTGATGCACATTATTACGGAGTGGAATAAAAGAAAAATAAGAGAGAAAATTAGGCAACTAGAAGAATAAGAGTATGATTTGAAGAAAAGAAATAGAAATAGAAGAGAAAGAGAAATAAGGGAGGAAATAAGAAGTAAAGTTCTTCAATAAGACTGAAACATCAAAAAGATTACGGCTTTCCGATCGTTCGTTCGATGTTCGGATGCCATAAAAACATTTGCTGGAGAGAAGATTTTTCACCAAATGCAGTCTGGAGAAAATGGAAATAAAGAGGTCGTGAAGAATTAACGAACTTTACAACCATCTGGCGCTTTACAAGGATATAATTGGCGGTGAGATCCTGGAACAGCCAGAGAGGTAAGGATCTGAGAAATACGCAAGAAACGCAAGATACATCGATAGATAGCTGGAGCGGTGACAATAAAAAGGCTCCTTCCCTTGCCGAGACACCACATGACCACTAGACAATGAAATAAACGAAATAAACCGGTTAATTTAATCAATAGCCAGAAGTAAAGTGCGTAACGAACGAGTCGGTGCAAAATGCAGACGCTCAATTGCGAACGCACGTCTAGATTATACGTGAAGAAATAGAGCGCCAGAGGCAAACCAGTTCCGGTAGCCACGAAAAAACTCAATGAGCGTATCGATCCAGCAACAAAGCACTACTAACAAGTTCTACGAGTGTTAAAACATCAAAAGTCGACCGCAAAATCATCGCCGAAACTACAGCGCAAACAATTCGCGTTAACGACGATCAATAAAACAAACAATAAACTAGGCTGTAATGTCATGAGACTGTCAATAATTGGACGGCCGATGAAACGGGGGGAAAACCCGGACTGATGGGTGGTTTTTTGCGGAAAGATGACCATAAAAGGCCGGGCACTCGACGTCCGTTTGGCACAAAATCGATATCTACACGCCGTGCACACACACACGGACGGGGGCACACACACACATGGAATAGGAGGACACGGGGCAGCTGGTCAGTGAGTGACGCCAGATGACCCACAAGGGTCGGCGAACGGTCTGCAAGAAGCAATATTTCATGCTGGCATGGTCACCCGGCCTTGTTTGGTAAAAAGACGCTGTGCGGCTACTGTAGAGTTCTTTTACCTGCAGGATAAACTTTGCATAACCCCCGTGGTCGTCTTACCGTAATTAAGGCGTGGAATAAGGTGCACGTTTAGGTGCAATTGCACCACAAGTCGAATTAGCTAATTATCCAAATAAAGCGCAAAAAATGACCACCGAAATCAAATTCAACCTTGCACTTCTCATTGATTCAAGCGCTAGTGGTGCAACTTCACCCACACATGCATTTCAATTCACGCCTTAATTACTGTAAGATGGTCCGCGAAATCTGCGCAAAACTCATCTTGTGTTTCACGCGGTGATGGAGCTCGAGAGAAATTATAGAAAGGAAACTGTAGATGCGATAAACGACGGGCAGCCACAAGAACGAGGATTCTTACCGTTTAGTGTACACTCTATTAACTCAGAGAGGGTGCCTGATCCGACTTTGGCCGTAATTACGACCTCTTCACTTGTTATGCCAGTTGGTCTATTTTTTGCGCTTTTTGACATGCATATGGTGTAGTCGCTTCTATCTGGTGTTTCCCTACTGCCATTCGCTGAAATATAGGGCATTCGGAAAGGAGTCGGTACTGGTGCATTCACGGACTCGAGGTCAGTGGTGCGACTGTGCACTATCAAGCATGCTTGATATTGATTGAAAATGGCCGCGTATCAGTCCATGATCCTTCCACCAATACCGACTGCCGGTTGAATGGGCTGTATCCTTCCAGACGCTTTCTGTGAGCAAAGTCGTAATTGCAGACAAAGTCGGATCAGGCGCCCTCTGTGAGCTAAAAGACCATAGAAGTTGCATTTTCATGCATGCACAACTCTAAATTTTTGCCTCGTACCTTCGAATCCATGGCAACATACAAAACTACTCACTAGATGACAAAAACCGACGGTCGCTCCAGTCACCCCGCTCACTGTCGCTTTGCCATAACTTCTTTAGAACTGCACGAGTTAAAGGCAGAGGGCCACCTCGTTCTGCCTGTTGGATTTACCAACATATCCTAGACCTTCTCATCATGTTAATCCCTGGGATGTACATCAACAGGCACAGAAGCGACGAAATCCCCATTTTTGAAAGGCTCGAACTGGATAAAAATTTGGAGCCCGGGGGCGGATCGCTCCAAGCTGTGGTGGCTGCCTGCCACGGCTGCCGCGTCGGTCAACGAATCTTGGCGTGTCCAATCGATAAGATCAACGGCTTCACATGTCAACTCGGGTTGGCAAACTGTTACAGACCCTGTCCTGGAAGACGGGTTTATAGACCATTCTGAGACAATTTATGTACACCGTTGGAACCATCGCGCCGAGTAGATGCAGTATCTGCTGTTAGCTGAACTACGAAAATGAGGTGGACCCCTGCCTTTAAGGTGATTTGGTCAGTATTCGATTCGCCTCGAAGAGATTTTTCAGGAAACCTGCTAGATGTTGAGGCAACCTTCTTAGTTTTCTCCAATTAATCGATATATCGATTGATGCCGTATAATCGACAGATTACTAGTAGCGAATCAGCTCAAATTCAACAATTTCTCTTAAATGAGGTGAAGGCACCTCTGTCGGCGATGTATCAAAGCAACAGGATAAAACTCAAATACATTACCTGTCCACTATGGTCCAGCTATTTTTCTCATGCATGCGTCTATTGATTTTGAGGACAAACAATTTCCGGCTCCCTGTTTTCCCTATGATTTTTTGAGAGTGGGAATGGAAAGAAGGGAAAGTTCCGTCCGGTTTCGTAGTGAGACCAGAGAAGCGGTTAAAATCTACGACAAACTCTCACCAAACAATAATGATGTGATAGATTTCTAAGCGGTGGAAGTGAATGAAACAAGCTATTTCAAAATTTTCTCCACAAACACTCAGCTGCTCCGTACTATCATTCACTGGGAATTTTCAACGCTGTGAAATTTAACGAAATTTTCTGCAAAATTAGACATCTGTGTCTTTGCAAGAGATAGGAAAATATTACAGCTAACTGTTGCAAAATTGTAAATGTGTTGCTTTGACATTATGGGGTCCTTCGTCCATGTAAATGATGTAATATTGAAATTGTTACTCCCACTATCAGGGGTAAGACATTACGTCCTCTATAAAAATGAAATTATGGGACCTATGCAGTATAAATGAACCGTTTAACCTGCTCCGAAACAAATAAGAACTATGTGATGTTGAGATGAATCTGTGTCCTGTTCGCGTGGGTTCTGAATGAATTTTTAGGTAAAGCATAAAACTATAATAGCTGGCTTGTAGAATTCCGATTTGCACGTGGAATAGCAGCGGCGGTAAATTTATAGTAATAATAAAATACATATGCTGCGCTACTATAAATCTGAGCATTTGCAAGAGGTAAAAAAAAATCAAGTACCCCCCTCCCCTCTCTCTCTTTCAAAATACATGTTATAACAGTGAACCAAATCATTTCACTTATAAGGAAGCGCAAGTTCAGAGCACAGTTGTGGACTGTGAAATAGAAAAAGAAAGAAGTAAGGAAGTTACGCCAGTGGAGGAAATTTCAACTGATTGTCTAGGAAATGCAGGAGGATATAGCGCTTGTAGCGATTATAAGTACCGCCAGTGCGACGCTTCTAAGTTCATTCCATAACCATTCCTTATTTGGTGATCCCTCTCCTTTAGATCCCCACCCCGCCTGCCCAGAGCCCCTTGCGAATTCGTTCGTTTCCGATCTAGTGAGTCATACCACCCTTCGTTACTCTAGGCTCAGCATGAAGCAATCGGCGTTCACGTTTTGGGACCAGGATCTCGCCAGAGACCCCTTTCAGCTTCAGTAATGGTGGAATGATCAGTTATCTCGTCATATTCTTCAGCTAATACCTGGTGGTTTTGTGCAATTAGGATTTTGTACTGACAACATAAATAGATTACAGTGTACTTCTGAGAAAGTGCCTATTTCCTATCTTCATATTGCGACAAATTTACTGTATTTACAGACCCTAAAATGTAGTATATCCATGAACTTTGTTTAACACCTGCGATCAAATAAATGAATAAATAAACATGACTTCTATTGGCATCGTTCATCTACCACCTCATTAAGTTGTCTGTGTTACATCTGTGCGTAGATATCAATAAATAAATTAGAACTAGGATTTGGATCAGACATGAGCTCCTTCTCCATGTCTTCAAGTAGTCAATTTCCTTGCACACTTCCAGAAAAATCCTTCAAACTTTCCAAACCTCCAATTGTCCTTGGTTTTCAAACAAAAACGTGTAGATCGAAGAAAAACGGTGTCACTCAAGGAGAGCGCCTCGACAAGAGCCCCCGTCTGCTCCCGAAATGGCATCGATCTCAATCAAGAGCGTGGCGCCCTCTTGTGGTGGTGAGAGGAGGCGTTTGCTGGATGACATACGGTTGTGGTAGGACACGCGATGCTAAGCCAGCTTAGGCGTCTGTCAATTGCCATAATTGTATGGGGGCAGGCTCCTTGTATAAACGCGGACCAATATATCAAAGAGTGCACTGCAGGAGCTTGAATGTCCTTTGATAGAGGGAGACCTGCGTGTTCAAGGAGGTTTGTTTCAGATCCACGCGACAGGAAAATTCAGTATATTATAGAAAAAATGATACAAATCCATTGGACAGCACTCTAATGCGTAAGAGACTGAGCCCACAATTACTTCACTGTCCTTCCGTACGTCTATTGCTTGTTGACCTTCAGACATGAACGCTGCAGATGTTGCAAATGGAAGAAAAGAGTGCCGCACAAACAAAAAAGTGCAAGCGCAACACATTTGGAGTTCATCGCTAGCAAACAGGAATATGGAGACATCAGAGAGCGTTCAAGATGGATGAGGTTAGGCTTGCTAAGTTAGAATGAGCATTTAGATCTACTTGTAATGAAGCGGAAGAAAAACAGGAAGAAATTGGAAGTATCAATACTTAGTTATCCTTGTGCAAGACCTTTTAAGGAAACTAACAAAAACTAGGGCTATGTTTTACGCTCAATAGTAAGACTGGGATGACCTAAACGTAGTTCAAAACTACTTAAAAAAAGAAAACAAGAAAGCAGCTCGCCTCAATAATAGAGAGTGGGTAACGAAATGCAATATTCAAGCGATAAGCAAGGCTACGCTACAAGCAAAACAGAATAAACAGCAGTTGTGCAAGAGAATAGGTCACTAGAGAAAACACAATCCTCAAAAAATAGGTAGCTAAATCTTGCTCAGCAAGCTTAGAGCCTAACTAATCCCAACCCAAAACTGACAAGAATGGTGTGTTGCTTCTGTTCCAGAACATAAACTAAAAACGCTGAAGATTGTAACGGCATTAGTACTGTACTGTGCAGTGGTGTGTTTGAACGACAGATAAAGGAATACAATAGAAATTGAGCGTTTTCGGTATTTATTTGAGAGCATTCTCGGATTACCAAGCCCTCAAGAAATGAGAAAAGTTGATGTTAACATGGAAATCACTGGAGTTTGGAGTATATATACTTCCTAAAAATTCCGTGACACGTCATGCAATCCGAAGTTGCAGTCATTGTCAAGATCACCTATAGGTAAGGAAGGTTATGCGTTCATTTCACCATTTATGTGGCAGATTCTCAAAAAGCTTACTTTCAGCTTATGCGGTAGACTCCTGGGTGAAATTCATCTACACAGTACTGATAGGTGAAGATCATTCAAGATTCACTCATAATGTATTAAGTAGGACACTGAACCGCTGAACCACGCTTACATGTTGAGCAAGCTGATCCAACTTTGGAGATAAGATGTTGTGAACAACTTGTTAAGGTTTATTTTCGAACTTCTCAGACAATTTCGGGGGCAAATCCCGTTCCGAACGAGCGGGGGGCGAGGGTCGAAACGAGCGTTTGGGTGTTTTCGCCCGAGAAGTAGTCGCGTTCAGGCCGCTGTGGGGCCGCTGAAAACGGGGCTTCCATTCCTATCCGCCCGCATACTGTCCGCGTTCAGGCCGCCATGAGCCCGCAGACTACCAGGCGCTACTGCTCCTAACCCAGCGCACAAGGTGGTATTCTCCACAATTACCTGTCAGCTGGACGCACCGTGACAACCTCTGGCAGCTTGGTCACTGCTTGGGCACAGTCTCGCACGGAGGAGCTCCGGGTTCGAAGCTATTGTGGATCCAAAGTGATCCACCGGAGTAAAAAAGCAACACAAATATGCAAATTCTTATCAGAAATACGAAAAGATGGCTGTTTGCAAGGCATGTCCATGGTTTCGTAGTGCTAGCCTTTTTCTATTACTGAGAGGATTCGAACCAACCTGACCATTCTTTATGAACGACTGAGAGTCCGCTGCTTTATCCACTAGGCCATCCATGCTGCTGATCTCTTCCATACCGGTGTTGCCTTCATCCTTTATCACGTGCGCACTACCACCAACCAATCATTCCGACCGTGCCATTCCCTTATTGAGCCGAAATATGTGGTCGTTCAGACCGCTTTTTGGAGAAATTTGCCGGCGGTCAGTAGCCGCAGAAAGCGGGCAGATGCCCGACACTCTTCACATAGCGGGCCGAACCCCGACGGTGGTGCTTTAGCCCGAATGACTCTGCGTTCAGCCCGCGATTCGCCCGACAGCGCGTTTGGCTCGCAACATTCGTGGTTTCCGCCCGCTGTTTGTCCGCTGTTGGTCCTCGTTCAAACGTTTCGTCGGGGATTGGCCGGCGGTTGGAACGGGGTTTGCCCCCGGAATTGTCTGAGTTACCCGGAAACTCACCACGGAGTCAGTTACCGCATGGTGGAGCCGGGGTGTCCCTTATAAAAATTATCTAGAAGTTTGCAAACACCCCTTTGGCCCAGATAACACGCTCATTCATGTTATCCACGATTTTGTTATGCAAACATGGGTGACCCCATGCATAATTTGTTATTTGATGTACACCATTGAGAGCTCCAGCATTTCCTGGAGTAATTGGAATAACATGTGCGCACATAAATAGCTATGCAGATCAAACAAGATTTCATTCGAAATGTGCTTTCGCACTACGCCCATATATGCAATTTTCTTCGCGTCTTGGCGCACGCGCACGCCGTAGCGCAAGTTTTTCGTGTAACTCACATAGTGATCGCATTGCATAAAAGCTCTATCAAAGCTTTCGGTCTCTATCAAAATATATACACAGCAGACTGGTTCTATTAATACAAAGAAGTAAAGAAAACACCACCTCCGGGATAGTCCAAACAACCATACCGGTTGTAGAAGAGTCGCGAGTGTGAAAAAAGTCGGTTGTACATGTTTGCTGAAGGGTGCGCCGAAATTAACTACGCGTTCACTTTTTGTGTCTCAAATTGGGACGGCTAAGCGAATCTATGAGCCGTTTCGTAAGTATGTTTGTTCAAGCTATTTTTATCGTAAACAGCAGCGATTTTCAAAAGTAGCCTCTTCTCGCTTCTGCACAGGCTAGGGAAAACATCCTACTCAGGGAACTTAAAAACTGTGTTCTGCATGAGATTGAAAGATGCAAATTCCACGATTAAGACATGCGTGCTCATGCAAAACACGGTTTTTTTAATATTAAAAATGGTTCTATAGCAGCAATAGTCAATCCATGCAAAACCCATGCACACCCATGGATGTGCAAAAGTTTTGCATGAGATTTGCATGGGTTTTACATGGGTCTGCATAGGTTTTTTTTTCTGTATCTAATTTGCATCGGATTTTTGGAAACGCATGGGTTCTGCATGGATATGCATGGGTTTTGCATTTGTATGAATAGGTTTTGCATGGATTTGACCATTTCTGGTACAGAACCATTTATGAAAAGATTGAATGTCTTAATCGTGGGATTTGCATCTTTCAATCTCATGCAAAACATGGTTTCTTAGGTTTCCTGAGTAGACATGAGACTAAAAACCACTCTTTATTCGCGTTAATATCTGTTCCGTGCCTCGAAACTTTTCCTGCAGTGGACTTCAGACAAATATGAATTCTTACATGTAGTACTTTGGGGATAATTCTCTACTAGTGAAACCATGTAATGAATTGGACCATCGATTGCTTGTCACCGCCTGAAAATGCATTTCACAGATGTACAAATTTAGCTTGTTTTCGCGGTCTAAGGCGTGTATTCGATTGAGCGCCACTTTGCAGGGAGAACTTAGTTCAAATGCGACCGAATGACGTATTTTCCCCATTTTTCGCTTTGAGAGGTTGTCATCGTTATTCGTTCTGCTAGGCAATCTCACGGGCTCCTATTCAAATATGTTAGAGGGTGCGTGTGTAATGCTAAACAGAGGGAATCGTCCCGAGAAAAATCTGGAAAAAATTGTGGAATAAAATCAGCGACCAATGGGCTGCGCCATCGATAGACTTGTTCATGTCTTTACAGGCGTAGAAATAAGGAATTCGGGAAACAAACTGTTTTGTTACAGTAGGGACTGCTTGGTGGAAAATACTTACTGAATGGCTCGTAAATTGGTTTGACTGTTCTTGTTTTGGACCGAAAATTGTACGCGCAGGTAATTTCGGCACACAGTGCAGTGGCGAAAACGGAAGCGGGGTGGGAAGGGAGGAGAGGTGGCTGTCATTCTAGGTATCCGGGCAGGAGGAATCCCAGAAATAAACACTAGTAAAAGAAAACAATGAGGGGAAACTAATACAAAATGCTTATCTTTGTCACAAAGTAGTGCTGAAAAGTCCTTTCGAAGCCTTTGGGGGGGGGGGGGGGAAGATGGCGGAGGGCTGTATCCGCTTAGAGTAGTCACTGTTTGAAAAACTGTTTTGGAGCGGACTTTTATCTTGGTTGCCTTATACAAATTGGTAAGACTGAACTGAGGGAAGCGCGAGCAAAAACTCTTGTATGAATTCCATCACCAAAGTGGATCTCACTTCAGAATGATCTCGTACAGCTGCAGAAGTTATATTCTACATACGTATGTAACTCAGATGACATTTTTACATCACCACGAGAAAGCGAGAAAATGCAACGCGAAGAAACATGCCTTCCGCGAAAACAGTGGTCCCAACTCTAACTTCAATTAAATAATAATAAGTAATTGTACGATTGCAATCCGTAATTTATCGCCTGCAGACTGTTTCTATGGCCACTGCTGATGAAATGCCAGAAGAAACTGCTACAATTCTAAAGGAAGTCACGCCAGCTGAAATTAATTGTTCTTCTGGTGCAGTTAAGGGTACCGCTGTGACCGCATGTGACAGAAAGTGGAAAGCTGAAAAAAAAAGAAGGATTTTTATTTATTTTATTTATTTATTCATTCTATACACCAGCCATTACTGGTGCTCCAAAAAAGAAAAAAAGAAAAAAACTGAATACTAGGTAAAAATATGCCATTTGAATGGCTCTTGTCGCCAGCTTCCCATCATTATGATAGTAGCTACAGTTTCCGAATGAGCTAAGAACGAAGATCTATACATTTTCCTCTGTTAGTCGACCCGCCCATGCTAGAAACCAAGATATAGGTGAACTGCTATGTAGAAAGACAAAGAAGTGCCGGATATACCCTCACCAGCCAGCCACGTGTCATCTAGCAACGTGCCTTCAGAACATGTTGGAGCTTCGGCACGCAGGTATGCTGGCTGCTATCCCCTGCGGAACCAACACGTTGGGTAGCCAGCACTTCTGAGTTCACAGCATTGGTGACGGGAACAGGTTAATTGTAGCAAAGTGGGAGTGAAGGCCTAAGAAAGGAGCAGTGTATTAGAACTATTGAGATTGAGGATTGAGATCGATTCGAACGGTAATGATGGAGAAGTGATGCGCTAATGCCTGAAGGCAATGTAGAAGCTTCTGTTGTTATCTTTCACCATAAGTTTGAAGCATAAAAAAATTGGTAAGGCTAGAGGGTAGGAATAAAAGCTTCTCTCCATGTCCGAAACTCTCTCAAATCTCAGTCAAGCGCTTAAGATGAAATTCAAACCACTGTTAAATTCAGTTCCCACCTCTTTGTGTTAAGCATGAGCTTGCTGCTAATTTTCTATGTTTCTCTCAGAGTTGGCATGGCAGTTGCACTCGTTAGCGAAACGAGTGAAAGGATTGGTCCTATATTTTGTTTCAGAAGCCACGACACTTGATTACTGGAGTATAAGCATGCGAAATAGCTAAACGGTAAGCAACGAAGTTGTACCCTGTTACTTCGTCGTGTACCTCGTGCTTCAACCTTTCATTTTCCCTTATTTCTCCTTGATTACTATCCATGGCGGAAAGCATTGCACCAACACAAGACACCTACCGTAAACCTATGCTTTGATATGGATCATACTGCGTGTGCGAGAAACTGAGTTGGGTTCCGCAGGAAATCACTGGGAATCGCACAGACTGCACTAAAAAATTAAATATGTTACATGTTACGTAGCGTGTGTCACATCTCTTTCTCTATTCACTAGCTTGCGATAGCTTTATATTCCGTCAGAATAGGCTGGTGTACCTTGGTTTTTCTGTCCACCCAACATTGCACGGCAAGGATCCATCAGGACGATGGGTATGTCCTCGAATATTTTGCCAATTCGGATGCACATTTTCTCTTCATGGAGTCTCAGGTGTTCTACAGGTTGTTCAATATAGGTTTATTGGTGGCTATCCTCTTTTTCTGAATACTTTCGCCTAAGTTACTCAGGTAGTCCCAGCTGCGAATTGTTAGGGCGTGGGAATACTTAACATCCGAAAATTCGCTGCTGGTCTGCATATGCATAACCGCATATGCAGTGGCATTTCCCTAATGCCAACCACCTGATGTTAGCGGTTGATCAGGTCTAAAAAGAATGTCGCTATAGACAAGCATGGGGATGGATGATATTCTAAGCACCTTGTGCCTAATATCCCCACATGTGGTCTAACATTTCCTAGTCTGTCCTGAATGTGGGAGTCGTGGCATGTTACTTTAGCTACTTGCCTCTTTAATTGTTCTCGTCAAGATAGCCCCTGTCGCTGCCTGATTTCTTACATGACCGGAATTCTTTCAAGCGGAGGGTTTGCTTTCTTCCTTCTTTTATTTGTGGTGTTGATTTTACGCACTCCTACGCTAGTGGTGTTTCTGATGGATCCCAATCTGATCACCTTGAGTTTAGCTTTTTGTTTTTGAATGCTCGGCTCAAATCTACTCGGATATGCTGTTGAGCACTATGTGTGCACTGAATAAAAATAAAAAGTAAAATAAAAAATATTCTCAATGAAGTACTCTTATTCTCATAACGAAACGATAATTTCAAGAGGATTCCTGATCACTGAAATGTGTTCAGATAATGTAGAGAAACTGCAGCAAAACTCTTGTAAACCAGTCTAAATGAAATTATTTGAAACCAGTCTGGTCTCCGGCCAACGCCGGACTTACAGACTTCTTCTAAGATCGCTTCGCTCGCATTAAATTACGCCTTATCCAGGCTGAAACAGGTTGCATCCTCACTTGAATTTTTCAATAGTTCAACTTTTGAACGAAAATATGGAAACAAAGGAATGTCTTCCACCATCCTTTTGCTACACCCCCATAATACGGCAGATACGTTATAGGGCAGCAGCGCTCTTGGACGCCGACGCACCCTCATTACACCGATGCCCTCGGCGTTTACCCACTTTTGGACGCCGACGCACACTTATAACACCGCTGGACCCGTCTCCAAGCGTTTCAAGCCTTTGCAAGAACGGCGCAATCTAAAAACCGCTGTAGACCTGTCGCCCTGCATTCCCTATCCTCTAGAGCTTCTCTTCATTACTTGAACCTCGCCATATCCGTGTCAATCATCTTGTTGACCTCACAATCACCATCACTGACCAATCAGGCAATTTCGTTTCAACTACACCAACGTGACAGACGAAGTAGACCCGTTATTATAAGTCATGATTTTATCGATACTTTACATGAACTGTGGTGGAAATTCCTGGCAAATGAGGAGATAACTGCAGAAAATCCGATTGCATGAGTGTAATAAAAATATAAGAACGCTTTGTGAGATGAGGACAATTTCTAATAGTTGCGTGCGTCTGTTGCGCGTCTGACGCACGCATGGAATTTTCGAGGATGTTTCATGAGGAATGAACAGCACGGTAGGCACACCATGAGTGAGGATAGCGTGCGTCTTGCGACAAGCGTTGTTGGTTCGTGGGTTCTGAATATTTTGGAATGGAATTTACCCAGGAAAGTTCAGCCAACAAAGAAAACGACTTCTAAAAAACGCTTACACTACTTTAGCGGGGTTTACTCAGCAGCTTAGCTTAGTTTAGAACGGAAAAGAAGGAATGCAGGGAAGAGACTACGTGCAACGCTCAGAAGAGACATAACATGAAGTACACCCTGAAAGATGCAGTCGATCCTCTATTCTCTGTTTCTTCAGGAAAAATCATGAAAGGAAAACTTTGTTCTGCAGAAATATACAAATGGGAAGACGCTTGCCAGTAACAGTGAGCACTGGCAAATACCAGCAACAGAATGTACCTAAGTTAGATCCTCTTATATAAATCATGGTAGTGCAACAAAATTTTCTAGAGCGCAGGCGTAGGGGAATCGCACGTGATCGCATGCTTTTGCCGTGAAGCTCGATTATAGACTGTGGCTCACGAGGATGCGCAGCTGACGGGGCATTCGGCCGATGTTTCGTCATAGGTGCATAGACGTGGTGGAAGTCGGGTGCATTCGGGATTTCGCGGTGGGATCAGCGGCTAGCTAGCGGTCTCGAACTCTCCAGGCGAGACAGTGTTTACAACGATTTGACGATGCATAGTAGCAATGTACGGAGCAGAGTAGCCTCTCTGCTGGAACTTTGTCAGTAACTGCACTCAATCTTGGAACGCGGGACGTGAATCACTTCGAAGGATGAGTAGAGGCCGTAGCGATACGATTCACTCGGTTTCCTTGTGTAGGATGTGCTCTTTGCGCACCTCTCATTATTGAGGTCCCATGGGGATTGTGCAGATTAAGGATCCGTCTGTTCTTAAGGAGGGCAATACAATCAAATACACAGGATGGACGAACGAAAAACACGTCATTGTAAGTTGTTGTGACATTTTTTGGAACCAGTTGTGCAATTGATCAGACTTTCTAAATATTTCCTAATTTTCTTCCATTTTTTTTCAAAATTTACAAAGAGTGCGAGTGCACTGATGATGTACTGATGTGCCGGGGCACTTAGTTAAGAAAAACATCAGGATATGTGTCCACCGATCGAGAAAGGGTCCGCCGTGGCTCAATAGTGGGGAAAACGCCATGATACGAGTCCATCCATGGAGAATGGGTCCGCAGGGGGCCCAATATTGGGGAAAGCGCTAGGACACGGCTGGCCCAATAGTGTGAGGAACGCCAGGATACAGATCCATGAATGGAGAATGGGCCTTCCCTGATCCAAAAGTAGGGAAAGTGCCTGGATACGGGTGCGCGGATATAAAGTGGGTCCGCGTGATTCCCATTAGTGGAAAAAACGCCAGCATACGGGTCCACGGATGGAGAATGGGTCCGCCGTGGCCCAATAGTGGGGAAAACACCAAGATGCACGTCTACCGGTGGAGCAGGGGCACGCTACGCACTCATTTGTGTCTCAGTCGACCACCTTCCTCCCTCTATATTGAAGCAGAAGCCCATCAGTTGGACTATCTCAGCAACGTGAAGCTTGAATCATTTCAAATGATTATTCGCACGGCATTAGTTACACCGTGTTCTTCACAAGTACTAAAGCCATGTGAGAAATATTCCTGCGCAGAGTTGAAAGTGGCCGCTCATAACGGGTCCACAGGCATATAAGAAATATGAAAAAAAGGAGTAGGCAGTTTCATTGCATCGGAAATTGGCTTTACATGTAGGTGATTAAGAATTTGCAAGCAAGGCTAGAATCGCGAGAAGACTCGAAGCCTGACGAGGCGGCCAGGCCCGTAGAATATATGCAACTCATAAGAAGGATTTTGTATTTGAGCTCAGTTAATGATTAGTTTTGCTTATTTGCTAATTTTCTAAGCATTTCGCACATGTGAAGCTTTTGCACATACCCCAAGTGGCTGCCCCACCCCACTTTCTAGCGTCCCGAAGGGGCGCTAGTATGTTAGAAGTAATAGAAGCACTTTATTTTTTGGTTGTGACTGAGTTGATCAGAGCACACAATTTGAAGAGCCTACTTATATCCATTACTGGTTTCCTCTCTATCTCAAAACGAAGACGCATCAAGATAAACATGGCAAACAAAGTAGAATTTATGGAGCACAAGAAGTGGACTAGCGAGGACGAACCAGCAACGTTAGCCATGTTGTTCGTGTGGTCAAGCAGCACAATGAAACCGGTTTTCAGCGAACGTCTGCGCGCTGATCTGAGGAGCCGAACGCCTTCAAATTCTTGAAGGAAGTCTAAGGTTCTATATTCTCAATGATCAGCATAGTGTCAGATCGAGTTATTATAAATGTGCGCTGTCTGCGTGATCATACTTCTTGACCGAATTAAAATTTTTGGAGTTACGTATATGTTCATCTTGAAGAACGTTTCATCTACCATGCATGAATTTGCTCAGTTTCTATCGATTACCGATTTTGAATAAAGTTTGGAAGATGACAGATCAAAACTGTGGAATTTTCACGTTATGTCATACATGTTGTGCATGTTATGTAATGTGTGTTACATTATGCATATGTTGTTATGTTATGCATATTAGGCAATCTTTTACAAAGTATATCGTCGGTAGAATGGCACCAACCTCTATGTAATGCCTCAGACAGAATTTGCCACTTTGCCATTCGGCCACATCCTTACAAAAATTGGTTCTTCGAAAATATCCTCGAACGTGGGAAACTGAACACAAATTGCTCTGGGGTGGTAGTAAACCTACTGAAACTGTCAGTTAAGGAAGAACGTTAACTGGCAGCTAACTCCCAGCTTACGGGGAACTGTGGGAGAGTAATGTAAGCTTCATTTGCCCGAACATGGTTCTCTAAGTACGATGCTCAAAAACTATGACGAGGTTTGATACTACCAGAATATTGTTTGCTTCCGTGGGCCATTCATTCCTTAGAAAAGAAAAAGTTCAAAAAGTTCGATGGAACCATAATTTGGATGCGTCGCGATTTTAACCCACGGCGAGCGGAATTCTGTAGGAGGAGCGTTGGTTGTTTGTGTGGAAGAAGGCGGAGAGCCCCTGATGACGAAAAAAGCACTTCCTAGAATGGGCCGCTAAACCTTTCTTTTAACAAAAGCTTTTATTTGCTCCCAAACGGATGTTTATATTTCCTCAACCTAATATGAACAAAGAGCCTCTCCCATTTTGATGGCACAGTATCTATCTACATATTCTATGAATCCTAACACCCGCGAGAAAACACTTGGAGAAACTGAAGTAAGCGCTTGATTAAAAACTGAGTAAAAACTTTTATTACTGCTAGTTCCACTTCTTTTGCGGTAGTTAGATGAAGGAACGGAGCATATTATTCTTACAGGCTTCCAGTCTTGAATCTCCAAACACTATTTCCCTTATTAAACAGCTCGTTATGGTGAATCGTTTTGATATACACACTCAAGGCGCGGTGAATTTCGGCTTTTCCTTCCCTGTCTTGGATGTTGTAACCAAGGCACGAAATCATTTACAATCATTCTGATCTTTTTTTTTCACTCCCTCTATTTTTCAAAGTACCAGTATTTCAACGACACATTTGCAAAATCTTACACGTTAGCATACCACTTACGCCTTGACTAAACAACCAGAGTAACTGAGTGGTGGAACTTACTTACTGATGGCTCAGACAATTCAAAGCCCAGTAGTATAAGGCACTGTTTTGGACGAAGCTCTGCGCTTGAACAGATGAACAGCAAAATATTGGATACAAAACATCAAACTTTGAGATATGTCGAATAACGCCTGTTGTACTCCGTAATTCTAGACCAGTCGGTAGAATTCCAGGATCCGCATAACTCTAGGACATTAACGAGATCAAGTGTTCAATCAAGTGAATGGTCGATCAGGGTAACAGCACCGCATTCCTAGAGGATTGCCATCAGAAGAGAATTCCATAATGAGTTCACATCAACATCATCAACTTGTATATCTATTCTGTCCAATGTCGAACCAACGCTGCTAAGGAAACTGGAGGCCTCACGAGTAGATCACACAAGATAGCCAGGCAACCTTTACATATCACACATCACTACACCATTTATTTTTCAGACGCATGATATCATTTGTTTCGACTACCAAGGGTCTTTGCTGGGATTAGCCACATTAATCTTTGTATAAGATTGAGTGATCCATAATCAGTTCACAACATTTAATGGGGACCAACGATTTTCTTTGCGGACGATGTAGGATGTGTTTACGTTTATGTTGTATAGTTGCCATGCTGCTGGTGCTTTGTTGTCTGTAAAGTTGACCAGGCAGTGTTCTAATAGCTTGATCAGAAATCATTCTTTTACAGGTATAAAATGTCAACTAGCTCTACATCCGATACTCTGTGGGGTTCTCCTTTTTTGAGCGAGTGGACTGAAATTTTTTTGTGAGTTGAGGAGTTGCCTCAGTGATCTACGGATTGATCAGTGATCCATCTTAGTGGTTGGCTGACCTCACTGCATATGCGTGGGTTGCCAAGCAGTAAAGGAAGGCCGATATCTCTCCAAAACTATGTAACACCATAGCTGCTTCCGTGAGATCGTGGAGTTCTCCACCTTCTCGCACTTCTTCTACGTTGGTTCCGAACTCTTATGGGCCGACCCGAAGGACCCTTCCCTCACACCGTCTTGGAGAGATTTTTTGTCTTGTTGTTAGCTTCTCGAAGCTATTCGTATACCTTTCTTTGCCCTCGCGTTTGCCTGAAAGATAATTAACCTAACGTTTTCCTTTCTGGAATAAATCATTCTTGTTCTAAAACAACGTCATCGGAAGGTGAGCGAAATCTTCCCAAGTCCGCTCGTCTTTGAACGTCTTCGAACGCAGCTAACAAAACCATGAACCATACTGGTGGGAGGAAGGCTCGCAGTCGGCCATCAAAGAGTTCGAACACGTTAAGTTAATCGAGCTCTCGTTCCTCACCTCCGGAGAGTCGCTTGAACGAATCATACTCAGAGGCAGACAAAGCGCCGGAGCCACTCCCAGATGAGGCGAGTCAGCCAGATGGTGTGGAGTGCGGCTCACCGCTCTCTCCACCCCATTTTCTAAGACTTCGAAAAGGGATGGATTCAATGAAGCACGGAAAGATGCCCCTCAACAGCCAACCGTATCACAACCTGCGAAGAGGGTGAGAGTACTCTTACTCCAAAAGCGCGGGAGAGGTTCGACATACGGCAAGCCTAGAGCAACATTGGATGACTCTCCGAAATGCTTCTCACCCTTAATGGATGGCTCCGGCTTCCTTCAGTACAGCAGTTTAGGGCTTTACATCTATTAATTCAAAGAAAACGATAAAGATAGGTAGTTTTTCAAACAAGCACAACAAGAGCTTATGAATGACATTTCCATGTTGTTGTCAACAATGGACTTGTTGCCCTCCTCTCTGACGGAATTCATAAACTACCCCCTCAGCAACTAGAAGGAAAGCAATTGTACGCGATGGAATGAATATGCAACGCTGGCGTAATTACAATATTATTTGCAAGTAGTCCTCATTATTGCGAAATTGCGAATCTCTAGCACAGTTTGTATCAGATGTGCCTGTATTTCACGTCCTGATTCGAAAAAATGTGAACGTAAACACAGAGGTGCTCGGCATGCTGAAGTAAAAATTGCAGGCTTTCGGTACCAATACAGTGCGTTTCATAAGTATAGACGCACCCTAGAAAATGCCGGTACCCAGTTCATCACAGGTTCATGAGAAAAGTTACAAATGTCAATCGATTCCGCATGTCAGAAAACCTAAGATTGCGTTGTTTCACTAGTGATTATGGAAAACACGGGATAGATTTGGCACATCACCATTAAATGTGCCGTTTCATAAGTATAGACGCAGTGTATGAGAAAATACAAATAAATCTTATCTTCAGGGGAAAAACTGGGCTCAATATTTTGATGGGAACTAATAAGTGTCTACAACGTAAATCTGCATTTCAACTTGGATCACAACGTTTTGGAGCGAGGCTGGGGCACCTAAAAGATTTACAAGCTGTAGGCTGCTGAAATCGCAGGATCTCCGGGTAGGGGGGAGGTCCTTCGAGGTCCACCTGCAAATATGTATAAGATATCGAGTCCTACAATCGAAGGAAGAATTTTGGTATGCAAAAGAAGACATCGCATCAAAGACGGCGTCGCATACCCTGCCTGAACTCGAAGCACATAGTGTGCATTAATGGTGTCTAAGCCGTTGTGTCGGCTCCGTCATGCACTGCAGGGGTTAAAAAGGCATTTAACCGCTGCATCACCATTGCACATTGTTGACTTCATCTCATACCTGGGGTTATCCCGCTCCAAAAAGCTTCACAGCTTTGTTTACCCGGAAGGAACGTGGTGATCGGCACGTCGAAAAAACGAGTTGGTTGTTTTCGATCTTTTGAAAGCCTGTGCTATGTTTAAATGATTTTACAGAAGGAGAAAAGCTTTATTTGGACTGTATTCTAATGAATGCATGCCGCAGGGATGACATAAAATGAAAGCCAGACTCTCTCAAAACGAGCATCTTTGGAGGTAGGCGCTGCCAAAATTGGAGATGTTTCCTCCCATAACGACATCCTAGGCATTATTTCCATTTCTACATAATCGAATTTCTCAAATCACAAGAGCACCTTTAGTGTTCAATTCTTACATTTTCTTGCAGCACACAGAAGGAGAAACCTCGCTTTCCATCGAAAAACCGGTGTGACCTATACCAGTCGCTCAACAAATAAGCATTTTGAGAAACCCTAACTGGCAGTACTATCTGCCTTCTAAGACTAGCAACATCGGACATCCGTGGAGCATCCTATCAGATGACGTTCATGGCCGGAACCGAACATCTTCTGGCACAGCAAACCCGAAAAATGCTATTGCCTGTTCTGAGAGCCGTTTTGATTGTCATTCGCTGGGAGGGGCAAATCTATGCCAACCCATGTTTTCTGAGTTGCTTGGGAATTGCGGAGACCTACCAGCTACAAATCTGCTGTTGCAAGCAAGTTCCCTCTGTGAAATCATTGGTTTCTGAAAGTGCGTCTATACTTATGAAACGGTCCCTAGGAGGGGAGAGTGCTGAATCTACCTATTTGTTCCATATCTTTGGGTGAAACGACGGAAACAAGGGTTTTTGGGCACGCTAATTCGATTGGCACTCGTGGTTTTCCCCAAAAAGTTACGTGGAACAGTGTACCAGTGTTTTCTGGGGTGCGTCTATACTTATGAAACGCACTGTATAACGACTCCAAGAATTATTTTGCATTTTGAGAAAACCGCTGTCACGGTCATAGAGGATAGTTTGCATTCCTGCTAACATACAAAGCAACCATCAGCAGTTTCATTTGCAAAGGCACCTCCCTAGGGAATGCATGGAAGGTTACGGCTTCAATATAGCACGAGCTCTGAGCCGACGAGCACTAGATCTAGCCTAAAAGGCGATATGAAAGAAGTCTGAGTACGGCTGACAATCAAAGGAGTAGTATCTCTCTCTCCATATCCACATAAAAGGTTACCAGCATTACATCGTCCAAGTCTGCCGGGGGATCATCCGTCTTACGTCAGGTGCGGGAAGTTCCTCGTATACCTGCACAAAACCTGCTGTGATGGACCATTCAAGGAAATCCGGTACAAATGTTACAAGAAGGAGCGGTGCACGTGCAACGATGCAGAAGAGTACCACAAGTACAATATGCCAAACCTGGACCTAACTCTAGCTCTAACATTTCCGACTTCCCGCGAGGGAGAAGTATGCGCCAGTTAGGAAGACTATCGAGTATATCAGAGGAGCCGACAACATACCATGTGTGCGCTCCGCTACATATTTACAGAATGTGAAGTCTAAATGTTTTTCAAAATCATTTGCAGATTGATGAAGCAATAGCAGTCGTTAAACTTCTTCCCAGCAAACGTTACTCCCTAGAAGGAAGAACTAGTATGCCACATCTTCTCACGATTCCACATATTTCATCCAACCCATTTTGATCATATTGAACCACTGATCAAGGAACTTTATTTGAGCAACGGCTTTACATGCACCTTGCAAGGAAGTTGCTGACGCATTGAAAATGAGAGATTTTCCAAATAGTTGCTCTCAAATATGACGCTACCAGTGCAACCAGAACACCAAAAACGCTACCACAAAATAAAGTCATGCAATCAGAGAACAGGACACGGTTCTCCAGGAATGCGCACCAAATCCTCGCGACAAACGAGTCGTTTTGCCACTGTATTTTCGTTGGTGAGTGTATTTTCAAAGCGACTCCTTATTTCATTTACACCTCGCTTTTCCTTTCAGAATCAATTATTTAGTCGGGTCCACCAGATGATTTCGCTTCATCAAAATTGGAATTCAGTTTGTGAGATTACGCAACTGTGCGAAGCGTCCAAGGAATTTTCACCTGTAACGACGAATCTCCGGCCAGGCAGCGACACAAATAGCTTTATTTTCCTACACAACTCGCACGAACAGCGAGTGTTATTGCTTTGATATAGAAGACGTCTTCTCGCATTCACAATCCCATCAATACAGAGGTACCCCATATCATTTGCATATGCATTTCTCACAACAACATTTCTCTCCAAATCAGGATTTGCTCGCCTCGTGCAAGATAACACACCAACACATATCAGGTCACACAGAGCAGGAAGTATTTGGAGATGCCTTCGACAGGTTTGGAACTTGTGAGGAACATCATCGGAGGGTGTGAAACATCGGCTGGCTTTGAAAAGGCTGATTCCAAGTGGAACCTGGTATTAATACTGTATTCTTATTATTATTTTTTTTAGTATTGTGAGCATTTTCAATCTAATGATAAAGTATAATACTCGAGTTATTTCGATATCCTTTGTCATCTAAATAACTTTTTGCTGCATTTTTCATCTCAGCAAATTCGTCTGCAAGTCTGTGAAAAGCTCTACCATGACACTAAGAATCGTCAATAATAATCGAAAATTATGTGTAAATGCTCTATTCTGTTCTAGAACAGCTTATCACCCGATTCGTTGCTCTGAGCAGACCTGGTGTGCCTCGTTTGAGAAGTGCTAAATGTAAGGCCCGATGGTTCACTAGATCAAAGAATTCAGGGTCGAGAGCCTCCGGTACACCACAAAATATGTCAAGAACATAGAATTTGTTAAACAAATTAGGAAAAGAACGACAAATGAACAGGGGATGTCCAAGGGGTCCTGGTGCGGCTTCGGCGATGAAACTGGCTGATGACATCAGGACGTTGCGCCATTGGGAGAGAGTGCGAATCCTGGAATCCTGGACTGAATGGTCTCTCTGGAACAGAAGATCATGGCTCCGCTTCCGTTTGCGTGGTCGCCGTGCTCTCCTCTCTCGTGATCTTACAACGCCCTCCTCTTCATGGGCGGTTTGACTGACACAAATATCCGGATCGAGGCAGCTGGAGGAGAATGAGATCCATCAGAAAACAAGGAGAAACCCACCAATGGTAATGAAAAAAGTGATGAAGACCGAAATGAAAAGGAATTTACGTCAAAATCGTGCGGTTTTTAAAAAAAATTGTGTCAAACCCCGGCAGTTTAGCAAAAATGCTGAGAAAAACCATTCTTTTTGCCCGAATTATAGCAAGTAGGATGGGTCATACATCAGAAATCGATGAAATTGGAATTTTCTCCATGCACCTGAGCAAAGCAAAAACAAGCTCTCCTATATTTGTTCATATTCATGTTGTATTTACGTTGTTCATGGCGAAAAATTGAGAACTTTGTTGACAACCATGGCAAAATGATGCAATTCCCATATTTCACACTGCTCCTGTTGCGGATCGGAGGTTTAATGGGCCCGATCCGACCCCAGCGACATCTGCACCGCAAACAAGGAGGAATGCGAAACTAACAATGAATGAAATATTTCCTGGTGAAGCCATTAGTGAGGTTGAACTAGCACAAAATCGATGAGGGTTTATTAATTCAAAGAGCAACATTAATTACCTCGAATTAAATGAACTATGAATAAAGGAGAAAAGTTGGGTTGCTATCCCGACAAATTTGTTAACACAGGGGTCATCGTTAGCTTCATGCACTAAGTCGGTGGTAAGGAAAATGGAAACCATGGTCTCAGGATGTAGTAGGAGAAAGAGAACAAAATAAACAAATGTATTGAAAGTCGTGAGCGGTACGAGCATTGAGTGAGAAGAAAAAGTAAAGTAAGCCGCACAAGGCGGATGACGAGTAGCCTAATTGAGGCTGCCCCCGAGGCCTAACCCATCGATTGCCGATAGGGAGAACTTGCTCAAAGGTAGATCACAGCCGCCCTCGGCACGATTATAGGCACGGTACCACGGCCTTTACGAACGGGAGCGATCGCTTCGCGACACCTCCCTCCCATTACGTAGTTGATGCTCATAGACATGCTCAACTTTCAAGTATCCGAGTACGAATACTGCTGATTGATTCAATGAGAAAAAGATTTGTACATATTTGTTTCTTGTGCTATGATCCTTATTGTGCCATAAAGAATCAAATCTGATCTGCAGAGCATTTTTAGCATGACGTGGTTCAAATCCGCCTCGATAGGCACAATAATAGAATATTCGGGCAGATCTCAACATTTGCTATTATCTGTGTGAATGTTTCTGGAAAAAAAAAACGAGGTCTAGGTCGAATTGTGAAAAGCGACGGTGCTGCAACGTCTTGAGTATTGTAGGCGAGACGAACATTGTACATGCTGTTCGTTTTGAGAGTGCTCATGCTGTAGCGACAGCGCTGCTAGCATTGAGGCGGTCAGTCCACCAGCTTTATGGGTCGAATAGAGTCTAGGGGTGCGGTTACAGAGTGAAAGAGAGCTAATCTTGCAAAGATACTGTTTCCCTCATTCATTCATTCATTCATTCATTCATTCACTCATTTACCACGTTTCTGAAGGAAAACATGTAAGAGTTAAAAGAACAGAGAGACACATTTCACAGGAATACGTATTTACCAGTGGCGGACGCAGAAAGTGGGCGGGAGGGGGGGCGTGGGAAGAAAAGTGGGGTCTCCGCCGTTTTGGGGACCCAGACGGAAAATAAAATTAATAATAATATTAATTATAATAATAAACAATAAATAAAAAATATATTAAAAATAATAATAAAAATAAACAATTAAAAATAAACTAACACAAGATTTTTATTTGTATTGTAAAGTAATTTCGAAAATTTGGCGACCCATTCTCGGGGGGGGGCGCCCCCCCCTGCGTCCGCCACTGGTATTTACAGATAACACGGTCCTTCTGCTTAAAGGCAGCACGCTTTTATATGTAGCATTCCAACAGGATGAGTTGAAGTGTAAAATAAACGATCGTTTCCGTTTCCAACCACTCTCTTTCCTCATGATAGCACTTGCTTTCGTTCCCATCTCCTTCCATTTTAAGCCTGGGCAACTCGGCCATTCTGTGCAAATGTGCTAAACTCTTGGCAACGAAATCCGCTTTCTCTGTAGGAATTGACAAAATTGAACACAGCATCCATTTTCAATATAGCCCATAGCAAAGCCTGTCAGAGCAAAATTTCCGTGAGTACTGCCTTTAAGGATAGTTCTCCGTTCTAATTATTTATCCTTGAAACAGATGACAACAACGAGCGAGTGGAATCGGTCTCTAGCGTCAGAAATGAAACTAACACAACTTTGACGTCCTCGAGGTGAGGACACGCGGTTGTTTGGCCACACAGGCTGGGTTACTTTTTCTCTTAACCTGGACCAAGCCGCCTCGCTACTCAACGGCTCTGACTCCCTTTTCAGAGCTTGTCAAAAAAAACTCACTCTTTGCTCTCTCTTTCGATTCTGCTTTATGCCCGCCTGGGGCGCTCAAGGAACCATCGCTTCCTGCCCATCGCGTGGTCGCCTTGATCCTGGGGATCTCTGGACAGCTGGACCCCGATCAATTTGGTGTCTTTGGTGAGTTCTTCGCTTGTTTCCTGTCATAGTTGTCTTCGACCGTAATACACTCTGCCCACAATCGACAGGCACCGTCGCCGCAGTCGCTAGCGAGGGCGACGCAGGGTACTACACTCTACGTGGAGTATAGCGTCAACGTGGTTGTGAGAAGTAAGCCGGCCTTCCGTAGAAGGAAATGACGAGCCTTCCTGCCTCTTTTCGAGCGGATCTCAACAAATTTCTGCCCCTTCAAAGGGATAAACTCTGAAGGCTCTTTTGTCAAATCGTTAATCGTTAACATTACCGCTAAAATGGCAGTTGCGCATTAATGCATTAATTGCTACTATTTCACTTGTTCTGCCCCAAAACCTCAAAATCAAAATTCCTCTGAAACCCCCCTTGAGGGGTTATTTGACATGCTGATCACGAATACCATATTCATTCTGTGCCGTAACCCCATTTGGGTAAGATTGTGGTAGGGTTAGGGTAAGTGAGGTATCTCACGGAATCACCTGAATTTTTGTCTAAGGGGATAATTTGCTATGCTGATCACAAATATTATACTCATTTAGTGCCGCAACCCCATTTGGGTAAGGTCAAGGTAGGGCTAAGCAAGTATTGTCCATATGAAAATCTCGAATTGCTTTCAACTTGCAAAATAAATGTGATATCCGTAATAAGCATGTCAAAAAACCCCCGTAAACAAAAATTCAGGTGATTCCGTGAGATGACTTACTTACCCTCACCCTGCCGTGACCCTACCCAAATGGGGTTACGGCACAAAATGAGTGTGATACTCGTGATCCGCATGTCAAATAACCCGCCTAGGCGGGGTTTCAGAGGGACTTTTGATTTTGAGATTTTGGGGCAGAACAAGTGGAATAGTGCCCATAAATTAATAGCAATTGGCCTGCAGCCCTGTTGGAAACTCCCAATCGCTACCCAGGGATGAGAAATCCTCCAAGTACTCGCACAGTCATTTAAAAGAAACCGCGACAGTAATCGCGTTCGAAGACAGCCAGTCTCTGAAATCCACATCAGTGCAGCTATGCCGTCGTTGCATTCAAGCCCGTATTGTTGCGTAGTGTAATTACTCGTCATTTTGGCAGCGCGCCCAGAACGCGCTTTTGCGTACGCTCTGGTTTTCAACTGGATTTCTTCTTGTTCCACCTTTAATTATCTGGTGTTTACTAATTGTTTTTTTTTCAACCTTTATCTCGTTTGCTATTCACGGCTTGAGACTGCTTGTGTAGATGTTGAATTTCAGGAATGTGGTTAGACCTACGACTACTGTTTGGGATCTTAGCGGTTTTATTCGCCACCACGTTGACAGAAGATGCTGAAACGGCACGCCAACAACGAGAACGAAAGGTAGTGGCTCTTAACAGTGAAGCAGAAACAGGAACGACAGAAAAGGCGACGAAAACCACCATTGGTGAGTTTTTTTTTGTTTCTAACCAAATGACAAATTTTCACTGACGACATTTATGCCAAGCACGTCCAAATGCAAAACTGAATAAAAAAGACACTGCAATGAGATGCTCGAAGAGGTGGACGTATCTTAGAAAATGGAGAAATTTTGAGCAGACCTGCGGAACGGATAAAATTTGGCTCTGATTTTTCGGACTCTGGCGAGATTGAAATGCGTAAAGGGGGGGGGGGTTATGCAAGCATTTTCAACATTTTGACTGATCCTCCAAAAACGGGTACTCATTGGGCTCAGGAAAAACAGAATCCACCCTGCGAATTTCCTCAACCAGGCTTGCATTCCGTGGATCTTGCCAATTGCACCATCCCCACCTCGTACAACTCACATTTAGACGAAGTTTATTGTTCACATAAGATTGAGGCCTTCAGTTCTGATTGTGCTGTTTTATTCTATTTGTTGTCAGTAATTTCCGTAGTGCTACAAAAACATAATTTAATGTCTTAGACTAAACTGGCACAAAGGTAGTCAGAGGAGACTCATCGTTTCGTTCTTTTTTTTGTCTTCTCCCTTCAGTATTGTTTTTAAGCCGATTTATCTATATCACACGATGATATTGAACAATACGACGATGAGGCCAGTCCTGCACCTCCTCCACCGCTCACACCAGGTGACGAGTACATGCCGGAGAAGCCATCCCCTCACAGGTACATATCTAATCATTGTTGTTCTATTATTTGGTTGCCCTGTTCTACGAACTCAAGATCTCTTTGTTTCATTATGACGTATCCAGCAAGATGATATTTTCATTTATTAATTTGCGTTAAATTTGAACAGTTTATCCGCCTACTTCTGTGCTTGGGAAATTTATCTTTAATGATGTTTACTTTCTCAAACGATATTTGATATCTTCTAATACCGGCCCTAAAATGTAAAAAATATCGTGTTCGCTTCAAATACAACACTGATCTGCCGTTACTCTTACCACTCCTACCTGCTCTATTGGATGTGCTGTATAAATGCGGCTCGAATAATGTAGTATGTCGAGAGCAAAGCATATTTTGAGGTGTGACCTTTCCCGCCACCTCTCTCTCTTTGCCGCCATCTTTCCCCTGATTGTTGCTCAAAGAAGGAAAGTTCTAGTAATAATTGAAGGGAACATATCAGCTAGAGGGAGGGTAAGCCACGCCAAAAAATATAAAAAATTGATTTCAGTGTGTAATGCTGTTCAAGCTGCACTCTGGTTCCACAGTTATTGGATTAGGTTATGACGTTCTATTCTTCAGTGACGAGCACCTCGAAGCAACTTACCTGCAAGCATTGAAGTTTCTTGAGCGCGGTCGTGGTCATGGTATCGAAGGAAGGAAAGCGGCTTATAGACTTCTTGATCAAGCTGCTCAAGCGGGACACACCGATGCGATGAAACTTATGGGTAGGGTCTCCCTTAATTCTCCGCTTTTATCTCATTTTATGGTTCTCTCATTAGGTTTTGCTCATCTATTTGGTGATCGTGCTCGTTGGTCAATTGATGAAGCTAAGAAAATTTTCGAAGAACTTGCTGAGAATGGATCACCGGATGCTCAGCTCGGTAAATATGTTAGAGTTTTCCTTTTAATTTAGGGATTAGTGGTTCTGAAACATGCATTTCAGGCCTTGCTTTTATGCATGCCACTGGATTAGGAGTGTCCAAGTCTAATCAAGCTAAAGCACTCGTTTACTATATGTTCTCGGCACTTGGTGGAAATCCTTTAGCGCAAATGGCCATGGTAGGGTTTTTGACATTTATATCTGTTTTTTCGTTATAAGAAGGTTAACTTATCATTTTTTTCACCATTTACGCCCGAATATTGTTCAGTTTTTTTTGTACTTTTTTTAAACAAATAACAGCACTGCCATTTTCTAACACTCGTTGTCTTTGTCTTTGCACATAACTCTAAATCTTTCTGTTAAAGAAGATGAGATTCCAAAATACTATTTAGGGTTATCGCTATTATGCCGGAATTGCTGTCCCTCAAAACTGCGAAAATGCTTTGTCATACTATGAAAAGGCCGCTCAGAAAGTTGCTGATGGCTTCAAATTCTCGACTGGCCTTGCTATCCAACGAATAAGGCTGACAGATGAAATGGTAAATTTGAATCATATCAAATATTCAGTACTATTGTTGCGATCGCCTGCTACTGTAGGAGCCTTCCTCGACTAATGCTGTCACTACGCCTATGGATCAGAATCTCATAGAGTATTATCGTTTTCTGGCAGAAAAGGGCGACGTCTCAGCTCAGGTAATCAGCTGTTTTTCTGGGATCCACTTTGTTGACTCAATAGCTTCGCCATTTGCATCATTTTCTGCTTTGTAACGCCTTTGGATGTCAAGCTAAAGCCTATCGTTTAGGTGGGCCTAGGACAGCTATATCTGACGGGTGGACGAGGTGTCGAACAAAACTTTGAGCTGGCCAACAAGTATGTTTCATTTCGGCTAGATTCTTTTTTTTTAATTTTTGCTATTCTTTCATCAAGAAGTTTCAACCCGCAACATACTGCATTGAAATCCTTATTGAAACGATGTAAAAGTGCAACACGTCTAAGTATGTACATTTTCACACATGATTTGCTATGATACTATCTTACACGTTGAGCCCTAGGAGTTTTCAAGGTGTTCCAGCACTAAAAAGCTAGGTAAAGATAAGCTACTTTTCTGGTTCAGGTACTTCTCATCAGCTGCTGAGGCAGGACATGCTGGTGCATTCGCATTCCTGGGAAAGATGTATTTGGATGGAACACATGTAACTCCACAGGATAACACTACTGCATTCAATTTCTTCCTGCGCAGTGCAGATAAGGTACACCATCATTTAAATTCAGTTCTGTACATTGGTCGTGACTATTGTTCGATCTCAGGGAAATCAGAATGGGCAAGCTGGTCTTGGCGTTATGTACATGCATGGAAGGGGCGTTCGCAGAGATTACGAAAAAGCGTACCGCTTGTTTTCACTAGCTGCCGAACAGGGATGGGTTGATGCCCAGTTGTATCTTGGAGAAATGTTCTTTAGTAAGTTTTTAGCCATGCTGTTTAAACCTCTTGGATTCCTTGTGTTTAAATATTGTTTTTTCATTCGGTATTATTCTTCCAGAGGGTCTCGGCGTGAAGAGGGACTTTAAGACTGCTCTAAAGTATTACCAGATGGCTACACAGAATGGGCATGTATTGGCTTCGTACAACCTAGCACGAATGCATTCTTCGGGTATATTTTTTCCCTATTCTTGCCCATTCGTTCCTAGGGAACCCACTGGTTTTTACTCCTTTCTTATTAGAACCCGCAGCGTTGGAGTCTCGGCAACTTCTCCCTTGTACATACCTCTTAGTGGAATTAAACTGGTGAAATGATCACGTTACAGCTCTATTTTTCACTTTTTCTAGGCATCGGAGTGTTGAGGTCTTGTACAACTGCTGTCGAGTTCTACAAAAACGTTGCTGAGCGAGGTCGCTGGAGTGAGAAACTGATGGAGGCGTACGGTGCTTACAAAGTTCGTTTCGTCATATAAGAAATTCTTCAATTTCTGATGTTGTTGACTGTTTATTTCTCAGTGTGATTATATTTGCCAGTCAGACCGCGGTTTCATTTGTATTATTCACACAATTAGTGGATTTCTGCACTCCTTCCGCTTTTTTGTTTTAACATTTTCTTTTCATTTAATCAGCTATAGAAGAAAACTTCCTGCCAAGAAGTTGTTGTAGACTAGTTCTTGTTTCCAGGAAGGGCGAAGAGATGAGGCAGCGATAAAGTATTTATTTTTGGCAGAACTCGGCTACGAGCCAGCACAAACAAATATTGCATACATATTGGATAGAGGTTCGATTTTCCTAGTTTCTTCGTTATATGATTGTTGTATTGTCATATTGGACAATGGTACGACTCTCAAAATCTCCGAATTCTGTAGTGCGATGCATAAACCTCGGTTTTCAGGCGAAGCTGATTCTCTTTTCCCAGCATCTAAAGAAAACGTTCTGGAGAGAGCCATTGTACAGTGGCAGCGTGCGGCTAATCAGGAATATCCACTAGCTAGAATTAAGCTTGGAGATTACCACTACTATGGATGGGGAACTCCTGCTGATTATGAACAGGTCAGTATTCTCAAGTGTCAATTTTTTGAATCTCTGGGATATTTGATCTTATTAGTTCACGAAACTGTAGTCATTTTCTCTATTACTTACATTTTTGCTGTTACCATCGTAGGATGCCTTCTCCTTTGTGGTACTTCTGGTAAATTTTGTGTTTATAGGCTGCTCAGCACTACAAGTTAGCAGTGGAACGTCATGCGACTGCACAAGCAATGTTCAATCTTGGCTTAATGCATGAGCAAGGACTTGGAATTACCAGGGTATTTTTCATCTCCCACTTTTCTCGTGGTTGTCCTAATCTAATTTTTTTCTAATAATTCATTATTACATTTCTTTTCTTCGAGAATGAAATGAGATGTATTCTTGCACCTATAGTGACTGGAAGCAATCGCACCATTGGCTCTTAGCGAGTCCTGCTCAAAATTATCGTTGTTAGTTTAAGATCTTCTGACCAGGTGTTTGGCGAGCTTCTGATTGGCTTTTGTGCTGCTTTTTTCCGTTCCTTGAAAAGAAAGAGAACTCAGGCTGAAGGTGGTTTCCTAACGTCTTTCTATTCCAACATTTAGGATCTTCACTTAGCGAAACGTTTCTACGACATGGCTGCCGAGCAGAGTTCTGATGCAGCGGTTCCAGTGGCGCTTGCGCTAGCGAAACTAGCTGTTTTATTTTTGCTCGAGCGAATCAACAAGGTGAGAGTAAAACTGTAATCATTCGCTGTTCTTCTACAAAAATGAGAACCAGTCCTGAAGAAAATGTTCTAGAATCCTGTCGTTCAACTTCTGGAGCAGTATCTCGGTCCGAACTGGGATGTGGTGGCGATGACGATTTTTGCCGGTGTACCCTTGATTCTTTTTGTGAGGTGGAGACGGGGTCATCATATGATCTAAACTGGTTGATAGAGTGATTCTTGCCTTATTGTGGGTATGCCATTTCAATCTTCTTTCATTCCGCCTTAGTAGTGATAAACTTGTGCTCGTAGCTTTTTAGAAAGCATTACCTAATTGTAATTACATTGAGATTGAAGAAATGTCCAGAGCATAGGCGTTGTTGTACAAGGTATGTGATTGTTATTTTTCCTCTGCACGTGTTCATTCATTATAATATTCGAAAAAAAAAAGAGAAGAAAGAAAACAAAATCACAGACTTGTTAACTCCGCCCAGCGATCGTACTGCCGCTTTGTGGTAGTAATTCAACAGAGCTTCACTTTGAATCTAAGGAGCCTGCTCTTTGAGAATGCATCCACAGGGACTGTTTTAAATATTTATTGTTCCTTTATCAGCTCTACGGTAACTGTTCCATAATGGTGTTCAAGTAGTCATCTTCCATGTTTTCCTCGTTTTGTTTTCTTTTCTACCTACCATCTAATAACGGACTTTTATTTATCGTAATACTTCTCTGATAAGCAGCTGTGATATTCGAATTATTCGACTTGTAATTGGTGGTTTTTAAACACCTGTTCCGAATTTCTGAAATACGTCTTTTTACGGTTATGGTTGATGTTTATGCTTGTTGATAGCGTGTGGTATTTACTTGTAATGAATTACTGAAGTCCCTTGCTGTGAAGAATTCCATCGTATCGTTGCCATACGAACTGTACATTTCCAATGTCATGTTTGCTTATTCCATATTTCGTCTTCGATTACTTTTGAGTATTATTAGGTTGGTGCAAAAATAATGCGCGTTTTTCGCTGCTTCATCTTCGGTGCAGAAAACTTCCTGTGTTTCTTATCATCGGCTTGAGAAATTGCACATGGTTTTGTAGCAAATTTCATGGCCTTTTCAAATATCTTATGCATTTTGAGCGAAGTTCATGTTTTTGAAGAATTTTTATTTGTGGAACGAAAGTTGTCAAAACAAGTTTTTTGCCAAACTCACTTCAGCGAGCTAAAACTCGCCGACATCGCAGCAGGAATCGCTCAGATTACCACCATAGTTTTGGCGAAGGGAGTGTGGGCAAGTGCATTCCGCCGAGCTGCTCCCGGATTTTTCGGCTTGATGTGCCTTGCTTCGAAAGTAAGGAATGTCGCATAGGTCTTCCTGGGGTTTGCGACCCCCAACTGATGACAATTGTCAAAGAGCACCCATCCAAAACAACATATTCGGTTTCGCAGAAGCTCGCCGGTGATTGTTGTCAGATCATCCCTCCCTTCAGTGAAAACGGGAGGATGAAAAAGCTCGACGAAACGATGTCGCGTATACTGAACGTGTAGCACATTGATCCTCGGTGAGAGGTGTGCTTCGCACCTTTGTAGTGAAAAAATTGCGACCAAACAGTCGGTCGCTTAGTGATTGAATATGAAGTATAGACCCTCTTCGACAAAATAAGGTGCCTTGCTCAACAGTTGGACGAGGAACGTGCACCGAAATACTCCCAGAAACCAAAGCAACACCAAAATAAGGTCACGGCGAATTTGTGGTGACCTGCTGCAAAAAATGCTCACTGCAGCTCATTCGTTCTTTCTAATCTGGTAAGTGGTTTCAGGACGTAAATGAAATAAATTAGAAACTTCACTGTGTGGCCCCAGCATTGCTCAATAAAATAGATTCTTCACTCCTACACGGCACCGTCCAGGCACACCCTGCACGACAGATTCTTCACAGGTTGGAGCAATTGAGCTAGGAAGCTCGGACTCCTATATCATAATCAGCTAACTTCTCGCTCACCGACCACCACTTCCCCGAGATCCTGGACGACTTCTTCCTGGAGAATTTTCTCGAAGACTAAGGTGATACCAAAACTGCCCTCTGGAAGTTAGTCGATGCTAGAAGGTCCTATCAGAAATGCACGGTAGTCGGAGAACATCTATCTTATTGCTGGAGATTTGCGGATTACAATAGTTCTAAGCCTTTTGAAAAAGATCAATTTTGAAAGGAGTTATGAGGTTCGGAATCAGAGGCATGAAAACGCGCATTATTTTTGCACCAACCTAATATTTTATAGAAGATGGCGTCACTGTTGCCGTTCACACAAATTCGCAGTAATACTGTGAATTTCTTTATGAGACGTGAGTGTTTTTTACCGCTATTTTCTCCATATATTATTTTTTTTGAAGTCTCTTCGAATTCAGCTGAGAACCTAGCTCATCCTCAGGGTCAAGCGTAGTGTTGGTAAATATTCGATTCCGAAGCGACCCCCCCCCTCTTGCAGACGGGAAAATGTGGCCCCCTCCCAAAACTTTTGATTTTTTAAACTTTTTCAGTCATTGTATTTCAACAACTTCCAAAATTATTGAAAGATATTTTTTGAATTAAATTAATTTTCAAAATTAATTTTTCCTTTTTCAATTTTTAATTTTTATTTTTGAAATCTAAGCTTTATCAATGAAACAACCAGATAGATGTCGCACATGTCCATGTCGCACATCTACACACTTATTGTAAGCAACGGGAGTGACGCAGAAGTCGTAGCCATGTTCAAACAGGTCCAGGGTTCGATCTCCGCCGGAGACTACTTTTTGCAAAATGAAGAAATGTTTATGAAGCAGTCGAAAGTCAAGTTTCTATGTGTATGAGCAATACAAATTGTGAGGACATTTTTTTAAGCTGTGAAAGTTGCGTGTGAGTGCTGTCCTTTCACTCAGAATTAGAATCGTACACGTGCAGATGTAAGGTTATTTGTCACGAATTTTAAAAGGGTTGGCATCTGACCTGGGAAAATGGCTTGAGTCGTTCTGCTATCAGAAAGATTTGCGCTTTCTGAAGCACATCTTCTTACTTTAAGAAATTTGGTTTATTACAGTTAAATTTGGGTGGAAATTCGTTGGTAAAAAGCTGAGAAAATTGTCATTTTTACCAACGGTTTACCATCGGTTTACCAACATAATAAAACTCCTCCTAGGTAACTTTGAGAGCTGAAATTTTATGTAAACATAGAGATTGACTTCCTCTTTCAGAATCATTTTCAAGGTATTGTCAGCTTTAAAATATTCGCTGAAAAAAAGCCATGGAAGAAAAACCTGATTTTTGGCAAGTTTAAGATTGCGGTGTCAATCTGAGGCAAATAACTTCATGGTTGCTTCGTATGAGGGAGCAGCTTCAACGCATTATAATAGAGGAAGAATTGCTCTTTCTTATGCATAGGGTCGCTTTATACACTATCTTCTGATTTTGTCAGTAATTGAGTGTCAACACACATCAAATTTAACAAATTTTGCGGTCATGTCTTATGTGGTTTTATCGCTATAAAAGAATTTCCAATGAACGAGAAGCCGTGGAATTTTGCATCCTCATAAGTTTTGATTCTGGGGAACCGCTTTCATAGCTCTGGAGCACCATGTGATGTGCAGAGGTCATAGGACACCATACACGGAATTGCATTTTGAGCTACATATTCACTGGGCCCTAGGAGTCGATTTACAACCAAATAAAACGTCCAAAAGTAAGAAGAAAGTGGTAACCGTCGATTTTACACTAGTGACTAAAAGAAAAAGAGCATATTGAAGTGTTTGCAATACTAACATCCTCGCGAGGAATCGAACTTGGATCTCGGTGATGAAAAACAAACTTCCCTACCTTGCTGTTATCATACTACCCTCTTCAGGCGACCCCTCCCTGCTCCCCTGGAGGCGACCCCCCTTGGTAAATTACCACCGTACGCTTGACCCTGCTCATCCTTGACAATTCATCGGTTTGAAAAGTTTTCTTCTGAGGTTGGGTTGTGGTATCTTCTATTGTATGCTCGTTCCATAGAACTGTACTATTTCCGCAATTAGCTATGCAGAATCACGAGAAATCATCTCCGTCCGTCTCCAAAGACGTTGCTGCATCCATTCAACCCTAAACGCCTCACACGCCTGGTACTTATTCGATCCACAGTTTTCGTCCTTTGATTTCCTTTCCCTGCAGTGACTCTTGTACTCCTCTCTTCTTCTTTTTGTTCTCACGATTTTCGGGCATCTTTATCCCATTAAATCAACTGACTTCACTTCTACATTTTTATCTCCTGTTCTTTTGGGTTTGTCCCATTGGCAAAAGAGATAGTAGCGATCCATGGAAAATGAGACAGATTCGCATGGGATTTCTACTTTGCATTACAGCCCTTCATTTATTTCACTTTTTGTTACCTTTTTCGATCACGAAAGGACTCTGAATCACATAAAAAGGCTGAAGATGTCCAATATCCCCCTAATTTCCATTATCATTCACCTACTGATCTAGGCTTGGTGTTCAGATAATGTGTTTTCTTCTTTTGCGAACCAGACACTCAGGTAAAATGTTTGATTGGCATGATATTTGGATGAAACCGTAGTTTTCCATACCATAGCAGTCGACCACTGGGTAATATTTGTGACCGGTAGGGATAAACGTTTTCAAGCACCGTCAATTTTTCAACATTGCTTTAGTCTTTCGCTCACCAAATGCTCTCTTGTGATCTTTAGATTGCTGTTAGATAGATCAGTGATCTATAGTCTATAGTTGATTGGAAGTTTATACCTTCTACTAGTGGCCCCGTAAGCCACGTTATTGTGCTACTTTCCGTAGTGTGACAGAATTGACCCGGTGTGGTTTTTCGTGCGCGCCAACAGGTTGTGTGAGATTCGCACCCTCAACTCGAGCTACACTATCTCACAACTGTATATGTATATCTACATATAACATTATTCAGTCGAAAAAGAGCACATAGCGTAGCGAATGAGAGAAGATAGCTCATAGAATCCGTGAATCAATTTGTTTTGTTGTTTCTATCTCTGTCTTTCGCGAACAGCGAGCACACCAAGGACTGCGTGAAATACAGAACACAACTGCTTTTGTATTGTACAAACCACTCGGTCAATAACTCAGTAAGCCAATCATACAAACACACCCTCAGCATTACCACTGTATGTGACTATCCCATCCTTCTAGTTCAAACCAAACTTATTCTAAGAACTTTATACTTTCCCAAAGTTTTGAACAAAAACTGAAAATAAATTATTGTGAAAAGAGAATAAGCATCACGACCGCCTATTTCCACCAGTCTTCTTTGTCATTACTCACTGATATTCACCGACACGACGTGGCTCATTTATACTAAACCAAAAAAGTTCTAGGTGATGATTAAGAAAGTGATCAATACTCAAATCCACGTGGCCTAGGGAAGGGAGATGATCAACAGGGTTGATGGGATAAATGAGTAGGAGCATAAGTTATTGGTTATTTTTCGCTTAAGCTCAGGAAACGAAGATGATTCATGAGATTGGTGGGAGGTGATCCACGGTGTTGGCGGAATACATGGGATGGGTGCGTAAATTACTTTCTAGACTTTTGTCTAAGTTTCTTGGAAGGGAGGCAATCCACGGGGTTGGCGGGATACATGGGGTGGGTGCGTAAATTATTATCTAGGCTTGTGCCTGAGTTTCTGGAAAGGGAGGTGGTCCACGGGGTTGGCGGGATACATGAGGTGGGTGCGCAAATTACTTTCTAGACTTCTGTCTGAGTTTCTTGGAAGGGAGGCAATCCACGGGGTTGGCGGGATACATGGGGTGGGTGCGTAAATTATTATCTAGGCTTGTGCCTGAGTTTCTGGAAAGGGAGGTGGTCCACGGGGTTGGCGGGATACATGAGGTGGGTGCGCAAATTACTTTCTAGACTTCTGTCTGAGTTTCTTGGAAGGGAGGCAATCCACGGGGTTGGCGGGATACATGGGGTGGGTGCGTAAATTATTATCTAGGCTTTTGCCTGAGTTTCTGGAAAGGGAGGTGGTCCACGGGGTTGGCGGGATACATGAGGTGGGTGCGCAACTTATTTTGTAGACTTTTGCCTGAGTTTCTAGTAGTGGAGGTGGTCCACGGGGTTGGCGGGATACATGAGGTGGGTGCGCAAATTACTTTCTAGACTTCTGTCTGAGTTTCTTGGAAGGGAGGCAATCCACGGGGTTGGCGGGATACATGGGGTGGGTGCGTAAATTATTGTCTAGGCTTTTGCCTGAGTTTCTGGAAAGGGAGGTGGTCCACGGGGTTGGCGGGATACATGAGGTGGGTGCGCAACTTATTTTGTAGACTTTTGCCTGAGTTTCTAGTAGTGGAGGTGGTCCACGGGGTTGGCGGGATACATGAGGTGGGTGCGCAACTTATTTTGTAGACTTTTGCCTGAGTTTCTAGTAGTGGAGGTGGTCCACGGGGTTGGCGGGATACATGAGGTGGGTGCGCAACTTATTTTGTAGACTTTTGCCTGAGTTTCTAGTAGTGGAGGTGGTCCACGGGGTTGGCGAGAAACATTGGGTGGGTGCGCAAGTTACTGTCCAAGTTTTTGCCTAAGCTTCTGGAAAGGGGGGTAATCTACGGGGTTGCCGAGATACATGAGGTGGTGCGCAAGTTATTTTCTAGACTTTTGCCTGAGTTTCTTGGAAGGGAGGCAATCCACGGGGTTGGCGGAATACATGGGATGGGTGCGTAAATTATTGTCCAGGGTTTTCTTTGAGTTTCTGGAAAGGGAAGTAATCCACGGGCTTGGCGGGATACATGAAGTGGGTGCGCAAATTACTTTCTAGGCTTTTGTCTGAGTTTCTTGGAAGGGAGGCAATCCACGGGGTTGGCGGAATACATGGGGTGGGTGCGCAAGTTACTTTCTAGACTTTTGTCTGAGTTTTTTGGAAGGGAGGCAATCCACGGGGTTGGCGGGATGCATGAGGTGGGTGCGCAAGTTATTTTCTAGACTTTTGCCTGAGTTTCTTGGAAGGGAGGCAATCCACGGGATTGGCGGAATACATGGGATGGGTGCGTAAATTATTGTCCAGGCTTTTGTTTGAGTTTCTGGAAAGGGAAGTAATCCACGGGCTTGGCGGGATACATGAGGTGGGTGCGCAACTTATTTTGTAGACTTTTGCCTGAGTTTCTTGGAAGGGAGGCAATCCACGGGGTTGGCGGGATACATGGGGTGGGTGCGTAAATTATTGTCCAGGCTTTTGTTTGAGTTTCCGGAAAGAGAAGTAATCCACGGGCTTGGCGGGATACATGAGGTGGGTGCGCAACTTATTTTGTAGACTTTTGCCTGAGTTTCTTGGGAGGCAATCCACGGGGTTGGCGGGATACATGGGGTGGGTGCGTAAATTATTATCTAGGCTTTTGCCTGAGTTTCTGGAAAGGGAGGTGGTCCACGGGGTTGGCGGGATACATGAGGTGGGTGCGCAATTTATTGTCCAGGCTTTTGTTTGAGTTTCTAGTAAGCGAGGTGGTCCACGGGGTTGATGAGACACATAAGGTGGGTGCGCAAGTTATTGTCTAGGCTTTTGCGCGAGATGGTAACCCCGTGAGTTCCTTGGCTCAAAGTTTCACCGCATTCTATCAGTGTTGGTATTAGAGTTCGAGTAGAGTGTCTGCAAACAAACCTAATTAACCACTTCATTCAGTCTTAACACCTGTCTGAATAGAAGTAATCCTTAGATTTTGAGAAACTCAAACTAAACAGTGGCAAACAGCGTGTCGAGGAGTCACAAAATGCCAAAATTGACTGGTGGAAATTTTTGAAGACCACGACCTTCTTTTCGTTGACGATCAATGAACACGTGTTGCCTTTTGCCCGAAGCCAACGCCGCCTTACCACTGAGCCAGCCAGCCGGACTCACGGGAAAATCCCGGCCAACAGACCTCGCCAATTCACTACTGGCCCAGTTGAACTCAAGGTAAAGTTCCGACCAATGGACCAGTGCGCCCCTTCACCTAAAACCAGCGCTACTTTACCACAAGCCCAGTCAAACCCATGGAAAAATACCGCGCGGTGGACAAGTGTGCCCCTTTACCTGGGACCGGCGCGGCACGTGTGCCCCTTCACCTGAGATGGGCGCAACTTTGCTGCTGACAGCGTAGCAGTCAAAGGAAAATCTTGACCAGCGGACCCGTGTGCCCCTTAGCTTGAGACCAGCACCTATTTACCACTGGCCCAATGGAACCCAAGGCAAAGTCCTGACCAACGGACCCGTGTGCCCCTTTACCTGAGACCGGCGCCTATTTACCACTGGCGGGAAAATTCTGACCAACGGACCCGTGTGCCCCTTTACCTGAGACCGGCGCCTGTTTACCATTGGTCCAGTCGAACCCAAGGGAAAGTGGTGACCAACGACCCATGTGCCCCTTTACCAGAGACCAGCACCTGTTTGCCACTGGCGGGAAAATTCTGACCAACGGACCCGTGCTCCTTTACCTGAGACCAGCAACTGTTTACCACTGGCCCAATGGAACCCAAGGCAAAGTCCTGACCAACGGACCCGTGTGCCCCTTTACCTGAGGTTGGCGCCTGTTTACCATTGGCCCAGTCGAACCCAAGGGAAAGAGCTGAGCAACGACCCGTGTGCCCCTTTACCTGAGACCAGCACCTGTTTACCATTGGCCCAGTCGAACCCAAGGGAAGTGCTGACCAAAGACCTGTGTGCCCCTTTACCTGAGACCGGCGCCTGTTTACCATTGGCCCAGTCGAACCCAAGGGAAGTGCTGACCAAAGACCCGCGTGCCCCTTTACCAGAGTCCAGCACCTGTTTACCACTTACGGGAAAATTCTGGCCAACGACCCACGTGCCCCTTAGCCAGAAACCAGCACCTGCTTACCACTGGCGGGAAAATTCTGACCAACGGACCCGTGCTCCTTTACCTGAGACCAGCAACTATTTACCACTGGCCCAATGGAACCCAAGGCAAAGTCGTGACCAACGGACCCGTGTGCCTCTTTACCTGAGACCGGCGCATGTTTACCACTGGCCCAGTCAAAATCAAGGAAAAACCCCAACCGATGGGAACAGCGCTACCACTTCGTTCCAAAACCATGTCAGGAAACAAAGCCATGTGCTAGGATTTTGTTGTAACGTTAATCGACATTATTAGGATTATTGGGCTCCAAATCGGATTTGCAGGGAGCCCCCTCACCCCTGAGAATGGCTTGCTGGATTAAAAAAAATCTTATATCTGTTTGATTCTTTCAATCCAGTTGTTTAGTTTCACCATTATTTTTTGAATTTTTATTACTAGACTGTGTACCCGGCTTTGCTCGGGTCCTGGCAAAAATAGCGAAAAATCAATAAAATCGATAAATCGATAGTGCTGTACAGAACGGTTGTCATATTCGTGTGCAGCGTATTGACATACCCCTGTAGACATGTCTTCGCCGCGCCCGGGGCAAAATTAGCGAAAAAACAGTAAAATCGATAAATCAATAGTGCTGTACAGAACGGTTGTCATATTCGTGTTCAGCGTACTGGCATACCCCAGTAGACATGTCTTCGCCGCGCCCGGGGCAAAATTAGCGAAAAATCAATAAAATCGATAACTCAATAGTGCTGTACAGAACGGTTGTCATATTCGTGTTCGGCGTATTGACATACCCCAATAGCCATGTCTTAACCGTCCCCGGGGCAAAATTAACAAAAAATCAATAAAATCGATAAATCGGTAGTGCTGTAGAAAACGGTTATCATATTCGTGTTTAGCGTATTAACATACCTATGTCTTCACCGTCCCTGAGGCAAAATTAGCGAAAAATCAATGAAATCGAAAATCGATAGTGCCGTACGAAACGGTTGTCATATTCGTCTTCAGCATATTGACGCACTCCAATAGCCATGTCTTCGCCGCGCCCGGGGCAAAATTAGCAAAAAATCAATGAAATCGATAAATCGATAGTGCCGTACGAAACGGTTGTCATATTCGTGTTCAGCGTATTGACACACCCCAGTAGCCATGTCTTCACCGTCACTGGGGCAAAACAAGCGAAAAATCAATAAAATCGATAAATCGATAGTGCTGTACAAAACGATTGTCATATTCGTCTTCAGCGTATTGACATACCCCAGTAGCCATGTCTTCACCGTCACTGGGGCAAAACAAGTGAAAGTCAATAAAATCGATAAATCTATAGTGCCGTACGAAACGGTTGTCATATTCGTGTTCAGCGTATTGACATACCCCAGTAGCCATGTCTTCACCGTCACTGGGGCAAAACAAGCGAAAAATCAATAAAATCGATAAATCGATAGTGCCGTACGAAACGGTTGTCATATTCGTGTTCATCGTACTGACATACCCCAGTAGACATGTCTTCGCCACGCCTGGGGCAAAAATAGCGAAAAATCAATAAAATCGATATAATCGATAAAATAATCGATAATCCCAGGTGCAAAGTAGCCTAAAACCTACGCCGGCCCTTAGGGAGGTGTCACCCTATAGCAAGGAAGATAAAGATCTAGGACGAAAAAAGCGGACAATGTGGAAATTTAGGCCAGGGGCCCCTTTTTTGAAGTACTCATCACAACACTGCGTATCGACAATGCTCTGAGAGTCGACGCGCAGTAACGGAAGTGTTTTCGGGAATTAGCGACCAAATCTTTTAATATAGTAGGATAAATCGATAGTGCTGTACAAAACGATTGTCATATTCGTCTTCAGCGTATTGACATACCCCAGTAGCCATGTCTTCACCGTCACTGGGGCAAAACAAGTGAAAGTCAATAAAATCGATAAATCTATAGTGCCGTACGAAACGGTTGTCATATTCGTGTTCAGCGTATTGACATACCCCAGTAGCCATGTCTTCACCGTCACTGGGGCAAAACAAGCGAAAAATCAATAAAATCGATAAATCGATAGTGCCGTACGAAACGGTTGTCATATTCGTGTTCATCGTACTGACATACCCCAGTAGACATGTCTTCGCCACGCCTGGGGCAAAAATAGCGAAAAATCAATAAAATCGATATAATCGATAAAATAATCGATAATCCCAGGTGCAAAGTAGCCTAAAACCTACGCCGGCCCTTAGGGAGGTGTCACCCTATAGCAAGGAAGATAAAGATCTAGGACGAAAAAAGCGGACAATGTGGAAATTTAGGCCAGGGGCCCCTTTTTTGAAGTACTCATCACAACACTGCGTATCGACAATGCTCTGAGAGTCGACGCGCAGTAACGGAAGTGTTTTCGGGAATTAGCGACCAAATCTTTTAATATAGTAGGATATCATTTTTACCTGATGGTGAACTCATTTGTTTGTAAAATCCACCGTATTCTGTTCTTGTCTTTTCTTTCGCCCTTTTGATCATCTTAATTCTCTCCGTTCCATTATCTTCGATGCTGTTCGGCTATCGTTCTCAAACTGTGAGCCATTTCGACGCTGGTAATTCCCTGTAGTCCTGTGCATTCGGTTTTTCCCAATCCAGCTGTTTTTTTTTAATTTCTTGTTTCATCTTATTTCTTCTATTGTAGACTGAAAAAACATTGGTAAACTGCTTGATTTAGGTTTTAGAGTAATACGAAGTAGTTGATTATCTCGTAGGCATAGAAATGCTAGCCCGTAAATTAAAGAATTCACCTGTTCCACGGAACGAGTTTTTAGGCACTTCTGGAGAACTGTGGAAAACGATCACAAGTGTATCAAAAGCGGGTCAAAAGAAGGGACGTATGAACACGAGGCAACCAGTTCGCCCGCTGAACAGATTTTACCGCATCGGATCAAGTATGTCAAAAGTTTTTTTTCTCAACAGCATCTGTGCATAGACGTGAACGTGAAACAGGTTCTTCAAATTTATTCCCTGCTCTTCTCAAATAAGGCGTTGCAGGTCCTATGAAGGTACAATTTCCTGGTCTGAATGCACCGCTGAGCACCAAAGATCCGGATGTGAAAGTGGTTGAACAGACAGAGGAGGAGATAAAGGAGGGTCAGCTGAGTGTGAGGAAGACTCTAGAGGAGCAGAAGGAGTAAGTTAGCGTTAAACTTTGCAAAACAGTTCTTGTTTCTTTTTTATTCTTCTTGGTGTAGATGTAGAATAATTACTTAATATCGATCTCATAGAACCAATGCTATTTAGCATCGGAAAGCGACGATTCCGAGAAAAACTGCATCCGCTGGAGCGAGGGTTCAGCGGCACACAGCTGGTTGGACAAAAACTTGGCCCGCCGGCACCGGTTGATGGAGTGACTTTTGAGGACTTCCAGACATATTGCTTAGAGGTATTCCAGATGAAACGCGTTCCAACTGTACTAACGTAATATGAGTTCCTTCAAGGTTAAAAGAACATCGAATATGACGGGAGTTTTCGGTCGTGTGCATACTATGGCTGCTCTTGTAATCACTGGAAATGGTAAAGGACTAGCTGGCTACGCTGTTGGGAAGGTATAATTATGTATTTTTCTACAAATTCCTGCAAAAAATTTCCCAGCACCCTTACGAGTTGTCTGCGTTTCCCGAAAGTCGCCTTTGCCCAAACTCAGGCATTCGATGGTTGTCTTTACTTTTCACGAAGATTATTCCTGTGTTCTATTTTAATTTATGGAATCTGTTCATACCAGTTTGGTTCACTTCTTCATTTTCAATTTTATCAGTTTTATTCTTATTTGTAGCAATATTGACGATTTTTTCATTCTCTGTGAAGACTAAACCTTACTTATTCAGGCGCCTCTTCACAGAACAACTACTGCGATAGTCAATGGTATGAACATGGCTGCGAGAAAATTGTTCTTTGTCGATCTTCTCGAAGGTCGTACGATCTACCAGGTAAGGGCAATGCGATCACGACAATGATTAACGAGTGAAGAACTCATTCAGTTTTGAGCTGAACATTTGGTAAATACAGCAAACAATCAAGGGTAATTAGAAATGTGGCCATCAACTCTAAATCTTTTTGTTTTCAAGGACTTTTATGCTGAATGCCGTAATACAAGAGTGTTTGCCCAACGTCGGCCACGTGGATTTGGGTTAACCTGTCATCCGAGGTTAATAAAGATTTGCGAGGTGAGCTATTTGGATGAACATTGAGAGTTGCATATCCCTTCTTTCAGTGTGGTTAGAATGTCACTAGTTGCTGTTCCAAACTTGTCTTGAAGATTGGTGATTTGTTGTGCTCTTTCTTACGCTTGTTTTTTAAGGCGATTGGAATCAAGGACATCTATGTGAAGGTTGAAGGTTCGACAAAGAACTACCTAGCATTGACTCATGCGTTCGTGACCGGTTTGTTGAATCAGGAGACTCATCAACAACTAGCCGAGCGAAAAGGTTTGAATTAATCCAATATTTCGGTGAATTAGACTCTAACGAGGAAGGGAGAGGGTCAGAGTCTGGAGTATTAGAACTGAGAAAAGACGGAATTGGAGTATGTTTGATCAGGGGTGTGTAAAATCTGTCCGAAACGACGAGTCCGTCGAGAGGCGGCGTGGCTGGGACGGATGCTGTTGGCTGCCACATCGTCCACGGCACAGCCAAATCACTGGTTGATACCATGAAGATAACGATGAAACGTGATACGCAGATCAGGGGTGATGACGTGGAGCGCTGGCAAGCGTGGCAGTTCCTCAATCCCCGCGCGCGTGGGCGGACTCGTCGTTTCGGACAGACTATATAAACCTTGTCTGGGCTAGAATGGGAGGAGTTATTGCTACGGAGAGGTCATGCCAAAGCAGCGAGTTAAACATGAAAATCATGCGTATGCAGAACGATCTGGAAACAACGGTCAGAGCCATGAGGGTCAAGAATCAGGTCATCCCTCTTTGATCGCATTTTTCTGGTTGCTACTTGGCGTCGCTGGTGCATTCAACCTCATTTTCTGAGTGCAAGGTGTTTGACAGAGACGGTATCCCAAATCCAAGAAGATTTGTTGGTTTAAGGGCGAAATTTGTGCAGAATTGCGGGCGATCTCGGCAAAAAGGAATGGAGGACATCGAACCTTCCAAACTCATGCAAACATTGTAGTTCAGTTTAGAGCATCATGTCTTGGTCATTGATATGTCCTTCACCGAAATTCCAGATTTTCTGAGCAATGCATTTCATCTAGATCGCACTGGGACGTAGCAGGAGAGGGAAGCGCGGCAGAGCTCTGCGATTGACCAATCGGATTAACCGACTTGTCAACGCTTTCGACTGTGTAGTCCCTTTCAGATACAGCTCTACACACAGGTTTCTAAACCAAATTCGAGGATAATGACCTACAATGCTTTGCACGAAAATGGAGTTTTCTAAAAAAAATTCATTTAAACCCTAAGTTGATCCCGCCATGCTGCCAAAAATATCAACGTGAGGGGTTGTTTCACAGCTAGCGAGTGTTTCAGGAAAAATCCAATGTTAGGTCGTGGTCCTTTTCATATATAGGCCAATCCTTTTCTTGAATTTGTAGTCTTGAATACATGATGATAATAGCCCTAGAATGCCATAGGAAAGAAGTTTTAGAGAGTAACAGTGCCGTCAGACGATTCTTATTCTTATAGGTCTTCATGTAGTGGAGATGTCTCCCTCTAGGCATTTCCTCCCGCAAGTTGTCGCGTCGCCGATTCTTACCCCACTCAAAGAAGAAGACGAACTCGAAGACATTGATGTGAGTAGCCGCGAATTTCTCTTTCATTGTGCCTGATATTTGTCCGACGCATGTTAGACTTTGTTGGATAGAGGTAAAAAACGCATATATGATCTAAATTTGTTCGCTATTTCTAAGAAGACCTTCATGATCTTCCTGGGACGCACAGTTCAGTGAAATGTTTGTTTAGCGACTGAATTTGGACGATTTCTACGGAGAAGGAAGGTATCCATTGAGGAAGCCTAAGCCTTTGCCTTTCTACGTGAACACACCCGGACATATAGAGGCAGAATGGCGGAAACATCCATTCAGGAATCATGAAGAGGTATTTCTTTGTCTCTTTCAACGGCGAGCTCTGACGTATATGGACATTGTTAAAAACAGCTGAGTTAGGTCATGATTCGGCTGCTGGCTGATGGAGTCGTGCCCCGATGGACTCGTGATGAACGACGCAAGTGGTCAGAACAACGTCACGAGCAGGCCACAGCCGGAGTGGTGCAGATGCCGACTGGCATCGGTTTGTCCGATGTCGTGGCGAAGTCGGAATAAGTGCGTGATAAGACGTTTGCTCAGGTGTATGATTATAAAGTACGACTTCCTTGTTAGAAATATCGTGTATATAGTGCATATTAGAATAGTATAGCTCTATAGTATTTGAATCGCCTTATCTAAAATTGGATCTGTATTAATTTCTAGCGCCTTTTCTTCGTTTGTTGCATTCATTCATGCAGCTAGGACGTTTGAAATTTTTTTTTGTTCCTGAAGTGTACATTGAGGCGCAGCGATGCGAACTTAAGGACTGTTGAGTTTCTTCTGTTATTTTGTGATTTTTCGAATTGTTTCTATTACGCAGTGATGAAATTCTGAGTTTCTTTTTCGTGTCTTTCGTTTCCGATGCATGACTGTACTGAAGGTATTCTATCAGCTTGGTGCATAATTAGTGGGCCACGGTTTTTCATCTATTGAAATGCCATTGAATGCTTTGCTGGGTTTTTCTCATGGAGACACTCTCCACGATTCACTCAATGAGAAGTCATATAGATGATGATCGTCGGCTGTGGTAAAGGGTTCATGATTTTCAGTGTCAGTTCTGGTGATGCTTACTTAATTAGCAAGGTGGAAAAGTTTGACCTAACCTACATTGAAGTTCATTGGTTGTTCCTTCGCCAAAGGCCTCGCCGATATCGAGGAATTACCGTTGTCTGGACATAAACGCTTTTGAAAGCATTTTAGCGATAGATAAATTACGAGTGGAGCACAACCCTTTTTTATTTGTGAGGTATCATCCACGAAAGTGGATAAAATATCCGTCTTGAGCAGCCACTTATCTAAAAGTAGCGACTTTATTACGGGCATCCAGTACACTCGCCTCACTTCTGTAGGAAAAAGGAGCTTTGCTAGTTCGTTTAGTACCGGAAGTTCTGGCGCTGCTCTTTTTTCTTGTATGGGAGAATTTTGCCCATTTTGCTTCATCTGCACCGCGTTTTTCATATCCTTCCCTCTTTTTCAGTGTTTCAATCGGACAGCACCCCCGTAGAGATGATGATTTGAGCACCTGGCATTTGTGTGCTATGTGGGCGCGTGTCCATCACTATGCTAATGTAGAACAATGCGCAATTGAAATTTGAGGACAAAAACCGTCATAGCAGCCTGCCGTGTGCCAGAAAAAGAGTAGGTCGAGAAGAGACTACTCATCGCGGTCTAAAGAGTGGACTCGCTGTGAAAGGTGTTTGTTTTTCTGCGGGTGTATCGGTCTATATTTTAATAATCACATTTTTGTGTATGCACCATATCCTTTTCTTCTACTTGCATATACATGCGGTTCGAGTACTGTATAGTGTGCTTGGATCGAATAATTTAATGAATTCATCCAACAACTCAGAAAATAATTCGAATATTTGGGAAAGAAAGATCGCTATAGCTTTTCAACTCTTACCTCTTGGCCTGCATTTTATTTGGAAAATTTCAGCCGTGCAATCCCTCTCAAGACTCTCCTCTCGATTCTGGCTATGAATTTGTGTAGAACCGCAGAAACAATGAATAAAAGCGAGGGTTATGAATACTAGAACTTGACCAAAAAGCGGCCAACAACTGGCCGACATATTACCCTTCAAGCCTCCGAGGTATCGCTGTCGTTTTTCACCAATCCTTCATAAAGGTCATTCATTCGTAAGACAATGACGCAGGTGTTCTCGAGGCCATGCCCTTTGGCGCGGTCTACGAATGTAGCTGTTCTGGATCGCATTCATTAACCAGTTGCGCGATGCAGTCATTCAAATCCAACGGCTGCTGCTCAGCGCATATTTTCTGGTTTATAGCGTGTCCACTTATGTAGAAAACTGTTCTTTTTAGAAGGAGAGGGAGGTTAATTTTTTCAGGGAGAGAAAGCAACGTTCTTGGTGTATTCTGGACAAAAGGAAAGCCCTAAAGCTACAGCGCCGGCTAAAGAATACAAAACCTTAATTATTTATCTATATATTTTTCTGTTTATTTATTCCGGTTGCCTTAGACAGTAATAACAAAACAGGGTGGATTGACTATATCCAAGCTTCTTTCTTGTGAGACAGGGCAGTCCCTTAACGTTCGCTCGGTAACAGTAAGCATTGCAAGCCCCCCCCCCTCCTTTTCCATTTCCATTTGTAGTAGCCTAGAACTGCCATACTCATGGTTGTCCGGGTTACAACAGTGTTTCTCAGACATGGACGAGTTCAAGTGCATGAATATTCAATGCTGTCGCAAACTCAGGAAAACATGCCTCTTAGGCACTGAAGTGACTGAAATCATGCACTGGGATGTGGGCCTGGTTTCTAGATCGAATGGGTGCCAACGATGTAATTCATTTTGATAAATTACGGAATTTTAGATAGTTCACAAGTATTTTCATCCAACTGCCAAACTCCTCTCATACTACTTTAATATTGACGAACCAATAAATAATGGGGAAGGAACTAAAAACCAGAAGAGCCGATTTCGATCTGAAAATTGTTTGTCTACTACGTTCTAGGGCATACCAAACGATTAAAAAACGATTCAAAAAAAATGAAAAAGATAATCTGAGAGGGATGCTATAGCGGGGTTTGGGCATTGGAGCAAATAAAGTTTTGGCGCGATTAGGAAAACACAAAATCTAGAGTGTGACGAAGCAGGTGTGACGACCTAAGAAACTAGGAAATACTGTGAGAAGGAAATGTGAGGTCCTTGTTCGAAGGAAGTTTGAATCCTATGTTCCCCATGTTGTCTGTACTCAAACACACCGAATATTAGTAAAGTCAGCCTCACGGAAATTTTGCTTTCACAGATTTTGTTACTTTCTCAGGTTCAGAACTATAACGGTAGCGAATGCTGTCAAATCCTGCAAAAAAAGTGATTTTCATTGCTACCAGTTTAGACCGTTCGTAAGGGATAGCTGAGTAGCACGGGGTAGAAATTGAAGGTGTGAATGAAAGCAGGAATTATCATAAGAAAAGAGAATGATTGTGAAAGAAAATACCCAGTCATTTCATGATACCACTCATCCTGTTCGAACGCTGATACAGGCCTAGACTCCTTATATCTCGAGCATGGTGATGTTTATAAAGGTGCAACTTTCGCGGAATTTGGACGACTGCTATCTAACCGAAGTGAAAAAGTCATGTGCGTGTTGCCTTTCATACTAACTCCCCAACCCAGCTACTGAAAATCAGTAAATCAGCTGCAGTTGCGTTGGCTTATTTGGTTCCTCTAGATTAGAAAGACAAGTGGTGTGTTAGTGTGCAACTACACTGACGAGATCTCTTGTGTTCCCTGGATGAGTTGATTGAATTGGCAGTGGAGATCTTTGGTGTCTTAGTGATTTAAAACGCAACCGGGCGAGCTTGAACCACCTTCGGCCCTCTGAATGCGGCGTGAAGTGAGGACTCCATGCCAGAGTAGATGTGTTGTTACAAAAGCCCGCACAAGTTACGGAAACTATAATGCATACCAATTGTACTCTTAGCTAGAAATGTATCGGTGCTACTGCATAGAATTTGATTTGAGGGGGTTGGTGGGTTGGTCTCCGCTATTTGAAAATCAGCTCTGTCAGAATTAATAGAATATTAAATAATGTTTTTGCAAAAATATTTGTAAAGTCAAGTGAACGAAAATGTATGCATAAAATTATCGATAGTGTAAGGCACTGAAAGAGAATTCGATATCAATTTTTTGTTCTTTATGTAGAAAATTCAAGATAAAATGACGAATTTTTCTCGGTGCATGATTGTTTATACCACTGAATACGAAATTTCGACCTCATCGAGTGAAATAACCCTCGGAAAAATTTGTTCACGGGACAGAGCAGTATTTATTTTCGCGTGTCATGCATTCCGCTAAGGAATAGATGAAAATTTCATCTGCCAAATTGTATTTCGCAAGAGGTCATGGACGAAAAAAAAGTTCTTGCAGTATTTTTTCCCACATCTGTACGTGCAGTGTCTAATCTCTCATTATCAGTATGAAAATTGTTGCTGTCGGTATTTTGTCGTGTTTCTAGGACTGAGAGAAGAGTGCAGGAGGGTGCTTCTTTGTAGATCCGCAAAAAAATTCAGTTTCTGTTCCACGTTATCTGTTCTGGGCGATGTTCGGCCTTCGTTGAAGTTTTCCTATCCATGTATCCATAGAAAGGGTCGAGAAACAGAGACAGAAATGTAAGAAAGACATTTGTTAAAGCTTTTTCACGATAACCGTGAAAATTTTTCATCGGTTATCGTGAAGTGACATCATCCCTGAACTTGTCTGCTGTTTGTCTCCTAACCAAATTTTAGAAAGCTGAGGCCTCGAAGGTATTTTCTTGCTAGAAATCCAAATCTCTGCCGAACTTACCCTTCAACGGATCCCACTTGTTTTTTTTTAAAGTTCAACGCTTTTTTGTTCATTTCATTGCCTACGATGATGCGTCATACAGTTATTGGAAAGGGACCAAACAAAGTTAAGGGGCTCGAAAAATTGAAAAAGAACCCTACTATCACAATAATACTGTTGCACAGCGGAATATATCAAGGGACTTTATGCGCAATTCCGTTTTCTATATCTTTTTCTTTTCTTCGTTTCTCATTACTTTTCATCACACTCCCACTCAAAGCTGAGAAAACATGCTCTACTTGCACTTGGATGAGTTAACAGCCTCGTCCAGGGAAAACCTGTTCGAATGTGTTCGATCTTATCTTGTTCAATCAAGTTTATTCAATAAAAGGAAATACCAGTTATTAAAGATTTATAAAACAAAACGTACTCGTAACACAACACGACATTGCACACAAAAAAAAACGTTACAGCATGCAAAATTATTAGTAACACGACGAAGAGAACACCTGACCGTTCGGCAATTGTGAATACGGATACGGTATTGAGATCACCGGCGGTGAACCGAATTTACACACATCATACGGATACGGTGCTGAACTACCGTACCAGTAGGAGTCGTCCGTTTGTATGAATAACGGCTGTGATAGGGGTGTAACCGTGCCGGATTCAGGTGAAAATGTACAGTAGCTGGAGGCAGGCGAGACTGGTGTGGTCGAATACGGTGATGTCGGCGGGAGTACGGTATTGATGGATGGCAGCGAGATTGGTGACGATGTGCCCGGTTTTGCGTATGGGCAATAGCGTGGTGAGGAGGATTTCATCTGAAATGGTGGATCGATATATTGATTGGTTCAGGAAGAGAACAAGTTTGTGCAGGTCAGGCCCAAACAAAGGCTATAAGGAAAAGAATCTCTGCACATTTATGGCCACATTCATGAACGTGCCCGGGGAACTAGTGAACCACTCGTCCTCTGATAATGTGGACGAGTTTCACTGTTGAAGTGGGCATGGATAACAAGTAATGGTAAAGATAGCAAGATATATCAAATTTGGCTTGGAAAACTCGTCCATCATGGATGGGCCGGGAGCTTAGAACTTCCTCGGGAGCATTCAAGAATCCTGTCACTGTACATAGTTCAACAAGTGGGCGAAACTTCCCATGGAAAATAGCCAAATCGATTATCGATCGATTGATCACATATGTATGTAAAGGTGAGAATCCGGGAGTGATTTACACCACAAACTGATTACTAGAACAACAAGGGGTTAGGATACCTCGTCCAAAAAAGGATTCCCTGTATATCTTCGGTTAAATTTTTGAAGTTTTCAGGTAAAATAGCTTTCTACCCGGCGAGTGGGTGATAAATGTATATGGAAGATATGAGAGCTAAGTCGATTATCGATTGATTAATGATACATCAAAATTTCAGGAAGCAGCGACAATTCACACTGAAAAATTGATGACTGGGACGGGAATAGAATGGGATAACTCGTCCAAACTACAATCATTACGTGACAATCTGTCCAAAAATGTAAACCATAAAATTTCTGAATCAGGGTACATTGCAGGCACATTCCACTGGATATTGAACTACTGGCTTGGAATCCTCTTAGTTCAGTTGCAAATAAATGCCCATAAAAGGTAATCCTGCTGTATAAATAACCCAATGAACCATGCAACCCACCAAAAGGACCAATTAGCCCAGCAGCTTAGCCCGGGACAAGAACCCTAGGAAATGTAGTTCGATAGACAGTTAGGAACGCTAAGAAGTGGACAACTAGCACCAAACAACAACGCATGCTTTCAACTGCTTGCGCGAGCGATACAGCGCTTTGAAACTAGTTCGGCAACCGATGGTGGACGGTTGATGTGCGTTCCTATTGAAGTTCATTACCACGGATCGATCGATACGTATAAAAATCACAGATCGAGAAAAAGTTTCACCATATGACTGCTTGGTGTCGTCTGATTGCTGGGTAGCCGAGGCGGTGATGGCAGGAGAATCGGCTTTAGTCGAATCGGCTCAGTGGATTTTTGCTTGTTCATCTGTAAAATGTGGCCCTTGGTCAAAAGTTACAGGTTAATATCATGCAGTTAATTTCGATGATTGAGACAGCGTGTGAAAACGAGACAGAACAGGCAGAGAAAGTCCCTCCCGCCACTTCAACAACCTGATGGTCCATAATAGGCTGACACGGAGGACAATTGACAACTTTTTTGCACGTCAAGTACGCGTCGCGGATAGTGCGCTATTGGGTCACACTTGAATACAGTGTCGGGGTAGAAGTTTCGCTACATTTGTGGAGGCACACTTCATTGGTGTAATTGCGGACAAAGTCACTTTCGCTGTTCCAAAAAATCAGTGAAAAATAGGCGTATAGAAAGAGATTCATACCAACTACGAACATGAATGGAGCTGTTTTTAGATATCTTTACACCACTAGGAGGAAACGAAACGAAATTTTCCTCGGCGGCGGGAAAGCCGACAGAGCAGCGGCAAAAGGGGCGTGGCCTCGGATGGAGCTAATGGAAGGTTAGTTTCCAACCCAGGATACTCAAAATAAGGATTTAAAAAATCAACTGGCTCCTGTCTTGTGTTTATATGGACGACAACCACTTTTCTTCCTTGTTTTTTCACGATTCTGCAAAAAAAAAACAGTATTACTATGCTTAGGCTTTGATGGTATACAAGGTTCACAAATTAGTACTGGCCTGATTCTTATCCTACAATTGTAGTCATTCTACCAGGTTAGTGAATGTTCTCCGTAAAGTTGATGGTTTACCCATCTTCTTAATATGGACAGGTTCTTCCGCCAAAAATGGGTAAGCTTTATCCGACAACTTGTCTCAGTAAGTGTCAACCACTGTTGGCGCACATCGCAAGATATATCATACTTCGATAGGAAAACTCGTCTACTCTGGATAACTGGGGAGCCTGGGATCTCTCTGGGAATATTTGGAGGTTCCGACGCTGTTCCAAAATTAAGGCGTGGGTGAAAAAATCAAGAATAAACTGATTTACTATTAATGATATGCATTTGATGTGCAACTACACAGTACACCCACAACTTTGACAAGCATTAATCCTGGAAAAATCGGAGAAATTCACGAACAGCATGAGATCTATCCGAACGCACAGTGTGTAGACCTCATAAGGTAATGAGCGCCAATGGCGACGGCCGGCGCTCATTCACAAGGGCACGCAGCTAATTGTTTTCAAGCTCCCCATGGCTGCTACACTGCCATAAACACAAAGTTCATTTAGTGGCGTGAATAAAAAATGTGTAAAACCACGTGGTGTCCCAGGCAAATGGCTCCATGTGCGGCTATACATCGTTGGATACAAGCAATTAATGCCTTTACGTGATGTGGGGAGCAAACCAAAGACCTGCCATCTCAAAGGAAAAACACGTAGCACATCAGAATGCTTCCACGGACGAACAGGACAATCAATTTGATACATAGAAAAGGAAAATGTCCCTTGAAAGCTACACGGCTAGCTTAGGGGTAATCAGCTAATCCGGCACGGGCAATTGGAAGGAGCAGGTGTTCATAATGCGGGTATGTGTAGGTAAAATGTAGTATGTATACGGAACATAGTTATGATGCCGAACAATACCTGAATTAACCTATTTTGAGTTTAATATAGTTCTGTCTCTGAGCCTCATTTCTGATTAATAATTCTTGGCTTATTGAGGAGCTCCGTTCACAGTTTATTCCGGTTAGCTTTCGGCAATTAATGCCTTCGTCAGACCTTAATTTCATACAATACAACATCATCGGCATGCATACAAACACAAGAAAATTGACAACGGTACCGTGTGGTGAGACGAGAAAAGATGACCCTAGTGCCAACACAGTGACGTTAACCTCTACAAGAGAACTTATTGTAACTGAAGGAGTTGACTACAAAGAAGGAACGGGGCCTCACCCCTCTCTGGTGGTAGTAGAGTGGGTGTTACTGGGACCAGGACGCGAGTGAGCCAAGCAATCTAATCAGCTGATCAAGCGTAACACTTCCTTTAGCTCCTCTTTGGTGTTTATTTCTGGTTCACTCCTTCTTATTTCCCTGGCTTCCATTATCTTTCTCTCCAACGTCCTCGTGAGGTTACGGTGGAGAACACGGACCGTAAACACAGGTGGTGGTTCGTTCGTGTGCCTTAGAGTCCGATGCCTCGAAAAACTTTCTTTCGGGTATGAAGCAGGGTTTGCCAACGCCCGTCTGTGTTCATCTAGCCTTCTGCGCAGCGGCCTCATCGTTTCTCCGATATACGTTTCACCACATCCAGCGCATTTAATCATATATACAGTACCCCGAAGGTCGCAGATCATCTCCTCAGTGCAGTAACGACAGTCCGTTTCGAGGCACTTATTCTCGTAAATGCGTGTGGACGTGAGCAGGTCTTTCAACGTCGGTGGAGAGCGGAATACAAGTCGAATGGGCAATCGCGATTCCCTCACAGCCTGATTTATTTTCCGAGCACAACTGTCTCCCACATATGGAAGGGCGAGTGTCAGGCCATCCATAGTTGAATGTGGGAACCAACTTCGTGGAATTTGTACACGATACCCATTTTCATCGAGTATGCGAGCAACTTCATTTTCTATTGCAGAATTCGTTGTCGTGCACAATCGATCTTTGGTCTTAAGGAAGTTCCGCACCACATTCGCTTTCACAAAGACTGGGTGAGCACTTCTTGAGTGCACCAAGATGTTGCGTGAGGCTGGTTTCCTGTACCAGAGATATTCCGTTTGACCATCAACGATCCTTATCTTCGTATTTAAAAACGGGAGGAATCCGTCTTCATCAGGTTCTTCCATCGTAAAAGATACGTTGTCGTCAACCGCATTCAACTGCTCCAGTGTCTTCACAACCTCCGTTTTGTCGCGCCCAATCACGAAAACATCGTCGATGTACCGCTTATACAGCAGAATGTGAGATGTTAGCGACGTGCGTTCGATGTGATCTAAGAAAATAATGGCCAGCAACGGCGCTATGCGATTTCCCATGGCCAAACCCCGCCGCTGTTCGAAGATCTTGTTGTTGAAACAGAAAATGTTACAGGCGAGAACAGCGTCGAGCATGATTTTGATGTCATCTGAGTCAAATCCCATGTTTGGAATTTGGCTTTGGTGCTGTTTGTATAGGGATACGACGGCATCCACGGCGTAATTGTTGTTAACGTTGGTGTATAAGGATGCAACGTCAAAACTCGCATATGAGGCCTCTGCTGGTGCCTTGCACTGTGATAGCGAGGCTAAGAAATCGTCCACATTCACAATATGTGCTCCAACGAATTGAAGCAATGGTGATAAGACTTTCACGAGTAGCCAACTAAGTCTGTCAGATGGTCCTCCACAAGATGAAATGATAGGTCTTGTCTTGATTTCATCAGGAGCTATCGTGATCAGATCAGTTGCTGAGGACAGTTTATGAGTCTTCACGAGATTGTAGAATGTGGGAACGATCGGGTGTAAGTCCAAGAGCTGTTTGGCAACAACACCACCCAGTCTTGGTTTCACCACGGTTGTTACTGCCTGTTTCACTTTATCACATGCCCTAGTGAACGCAGCCATGGTAGTTTCACCATATGTCGAGGAATCGGATAGTACTCTCTCAGTGATGATCTTGTCCATCGACTGTGGCATAACTACAAAGGAGCCACACTTGTCTCCAACAGTGAAACGCAATCTATCCTTCAGTCGAAGAAGCTTTGCTATGCCTCTCCTTTCACTTGCTGTCAGGTTAGAACGATAGACTCTCGTTGCTTCACTCAAGTAAATCCGTTGTATGGCCATTTCCAGGCTAGCTATCCTTGAGTCGACTTCCGGGGCTGGTCTTGGAAGCTTGATTCCTCTTGCAGCGAATGGCATAGAGGAAACAATTGCCGATTGTCGATCAAGTACCGTTGGTCCGTTCTGTAGCCTCCAACGCAGTCGATGGGCGAATTGATGAACGCCGCAAAGAGCCTTGTCAACGATGGAATTGTTGACTTTCGGAGATACAGCAAAAGATGGACCGAGATTGAGTGCAGCTGCCATATCACTATCAACTTCATTCGTGCCGACAACAGTATGCCGTTTGGGAGGGACAGAATTCATTTTCATGAAACCTGGGCGAATATGCGGCTGTACATTGGCTCGCAGATGTTCGAGTTTCCTCTCGAGACGGGAGCTTTCCTGGTTTCGCAAGCGAGAGCAAACACGTTGGTTGAACGCAGAGATGCTCCTCCAAAGGTTTGGATCGAGGTTTGACTGCAGTTTCAGTTTCGTAGTCACAATCGTAACTATGCAATGACTTCTACGTCGTTTTCGATCTGCCATTGCAGCTTCCAGTAACGCTGTCTTCAATTTTGCTACTTCACGTTGGACCTTATCATTTTTCTGATATGGTAAACGAGAGAAAAGCTTTGCGATAAAGGTAGGAAACACATGATGGTGTCTACAGCTCAACAAGAAATCAAGTGATACATCATAAACCACTGCGTGCTGATGAGAAGCAATGTAGTCAAGTAAGACAGAGAATACTTCCTGACAAATTTGATGTTGCCTTTGCAGGTTCTTTATATAATCTAATATAGTTCTGTCTCTGAGCCTCATTTCTGATTAATAATTCTTGGCTTATTGAGGAGCTCCGTTCACAGTTTATTCCGGTTCTATTCTAAAGGAAGTGTTACGCTTGATCAGCTGATTAGATTGCTTGGCTCACTCGCGTCCTGGTCCCAGTAACACCCACTCTACTACCACCAGAGAGGGGTGAGGCCCCGTTCCTTCTTTGTAGTCAACTCCTTCAGTTACAATAAGTTCTCTTGTAGAGGTTAACGTCACTGTGTTGGCACTAGGGTCATCTTTTCTCGTCTCACCACACGGTACCGTTGTCAATTTTCTTGTGTTTGTATGCATGCCGATGATGTTGTATTGTATGAAATTAAGGTCTGACGAAGGCATTAATTGCCGAAAGCTAACCGGAATAAACTGTGAACGGAGCTCCTCAATAAGCCAAGAATTATTTTGAGTTTCTTGTTTCAACTGGGGTCCTAATGCATCATCAGGGATGGTTAAACTCATACCCATGGGTAGCAACTGGGAATAGGCAATGTTACGCATGGGTAAACATGTTGGTTGATGTCAGGGAAGGGGTAAATTTGAATATGTTAACACGTTTACCATGGGTAACCAAAACGAAGCATGTGGGCCAGGTCTATAATTATTTTTGAAAGAACTTACAGTCAAAATTCGGATAGGAGAAGGTCCCTTTTTTGTCGTTACCCTACTTTTTCTCACATTCCTACGTGTCCCATCGCCACTGTTAGCCGAGCGCATACACGGGATACTTCATTCGCTACCCTAAGGATTTCATGATATTTTTTCGTCCCTAGCCTAAAACTAGAGATAGATTTCTGGTGGAAATAAGAAGTTTCGTAGTGGAATTCGTGAATCCTTTTGAGAAAACCATGGGTTCTATTGCTTTTTCCTTTTGAAATGAGTGAGATTCCCTTCCACCAATAGACAGATTCCATCGATTGACCGATATGGGCTAGTTAACACCATTAGTTATATTAGTTGTGAAACCGGATAAATTTTGTTCGGAAAACAAGAGCTCATGTGGAAGAGCGGAGAGGTTGTACTTTACTCAGAAGCATCCATGAATCCCTGTAGAGGTGGCCAATCTTAAGCATCCGAATCAGGCTATTTTTACTTGTCACAATGCCTAAGTAGCCTTAAAATAGTCCCTGCAACAATCACGTGTGAAAACTATTGTACGTGGCCTTTGACGGCCTCTACGAACCTCCGAAATCACAGAAATAGCCGCGTAGCCTTGTCGTGTGCTGGTCGCAAGGTATGTGCTCTCTTCGCAGGTATCACACGGGTAGTCAGTCACCTGTGGCATCAAACATGTGACTACATAGTTGTGCCGTTGCGTATTCAAACAGACAGTGTGATTGAGAGGGTCAAGTGCGGAATTTTCCTTACAGCATTGGACGATGTAAGGCTTATAAGTTCACTATGTTGGCTTCAAATCTTCGTAACTTTGATTTCTTTCACAATAGTAAATCGTATAGGTCTAGTTGACCTTTTCTTGTTTGCACTTTTGTTTGTCTATTTATTTCATAAGCTGTAGATGTGTAATGAATAAAAAAAATATAATTATTAAAATCCCAGGTTTTCTCCTGAGTAGCTAGGAAACCAACCCAGCAAAGCGAGAAAGTCATGACTAAATGGTGGTTTGAGGGCCGAATTGCAGAGATCGTCGCCGATGACGTCAGTTCACAGATTCTCGAATTTCGGAACACCTGTCGACACAGCCTTAGGAGTTTGGAAAGACATGAGGGGGACCACAGACACGAATATAAAGAAAATCTGGGCTACTCTGCAGTAAAAGAGGTATTAGTATAATAATGTAGACAGAATAAAAAATCGCTGCAGTAATTTGGAAACACAGCATAAATAGATTTAAAAAAAATGGTGTAGGAAAAACGAGTAAGCGTAGGATGTTGATCTAAATGACAAGGTTTAAGCAGTAGTTATTTTTTCTCTTTGCAATGCTGAATTTTATACTTATTACCAGAAATATTGAGAATATATTTAAATCCGAACAATCGACCCCCAATAAGTCGAAAATTTGAATGTTCGGAGAACAGAGGGCAGTGAAGCCTTGAAGAAAAGACAAGAAATGCTAGGTGACTTCTCTTTTTCGAATATTCAAGCTTTTCGAATCCGTTCTCAAACTTTTACTCAGACCAAAGAAGTTGTTCGTTTTAGTCGACGCTGCGTGCTGTAATTAAAAGTGACATTTCTTTCCCGCAGATTATTATCGTATGATTGTGATGAGTCCAACAACGACAGAAATAAACAAGTGAATAAACAAATATTATATACCGGAGCAAAGTAGCAAAGTTTAAAAAAATAGAAAGTGTATATGTTTCCCCTCTACCACAGTAAATCCTTCTAGTCGACGTTTTTCCAGATGGAATTGAAAATTTCAAAAGACGAAGACAATAGACACAGAGTAATAATATAGAATATGAAAATAACTAATATGACCATAAACGGAAAAAGTGGTGAAATAGATTTTAAAAAATAACTAATGTAAAGTAGACCACCATCGCACTAAAAGAGCTGCAAGTACACAAGAGAATACAGACATAGATCACTGTCTCCAATAAAAAATAGCGCACTGACATGAGAGTGCACCAGAGAATAGCAAAAGGACGCGGGTCGTAGTGGAAAATTAATAGCATGAGCTGTACAAGAATAATTGCGAGTCAGGGGATAAAACCGTGTCGTTAGGAGGTCCCAAATCGGGTCACCTTATTTGCGGGTGATCTGGAAGATCGTCACCGAGTTGGTCGTGAGTGCGTGGGAAGTTCCATAGAAGAGCTTTTGGGGAAATTGCAGTGCTACGGGACGTCTTTCTAAGGGTCTCACACTGACATCTGGTGCGCTAATTTACCCCCGTAGTCTCCTAATTCGCACCTAGGGTCACGTGCGGAGTGCTTAGAAACGGCGTGGAAACATTTTCATTTCGGGATGTATAATAGAACAGAGGAGAGCGTGAAAGAAAGAAAAAAACTGTGAACCGTTAAAGTGTATGCTCACGCAAATGGTAATTGATGCCATAATGAAACTACGTACGTAGCAGTGGCGAACGCAGAAAGTGGGCGGGAGGGGGGGGGGGCATGGGAAAAAAGTGGGGTCTCCGCGGTTGCGGACCCAGGCGGAAAATAAAATTAATAAAAATATTAATTATAATAAAAAATAGTTAATAAAAATTACATTAAGAGTAATAATAAAAATAAACAACCCCCCTGTGTCTGCCACTAGTACGTAGACAGAAACATCACTTCTATGTAGGAAAACCTTCCACAAAATATGCACATTTTTCTCAGAATTTCACACCGAGACCTCATTTACGATCTGCAATTAAATTTCCTCAAAATTTCGTGAATCGTAGATCGTGGAAAAGAAGACACTATTCGGCTAGTCCTGAACCAAAAATCTCGAAAGCGCAAATTTGCCCAGAAGGTTATTTGATGAGCTGGTTACAGAGACCTTTAATCAATTTCTAGCAAAACCCGTCCATGCGCAATTACGGCAGTTGTACTGTAGATGTGGTATCTTTTCTAAGAATTCGCTTATTTCATAAGTAGATCACAGCTAACAACATCGTTTCTCGTATTACTGCTGTGAAATGCTCCGTAATTACTGGGAACTTGTCGAAACCTTACAAAACCGCCGTGGCAGTATTGAATGAGTAGATTACTCCTATGAGTCGTTCAAATAAGTCCCGCCCCTACGTGACAAAAAACTCCGCAAAAGATCTATTCCTGAGATTTTTTGAAGCAGAGATAGCGGGGTAGCCCTATCCCGTTGCAGACTCTGTGCAAAGATTCAGAAAATTCCTTCGGAATCCTATGTACCGTATACCTACCGTATCCATGCAAAAATATTAAAAATATGATAGAAAATGAGTATTACTTTCTTGTTACGGCAGGTAATGATCAAAAAATCGGAAAATCGCAGCAAACCTTAACTCCTGGATCGTTAATCGTAACTAGGTACATCCACAATGGATCACAGATGCTCTGACTGAGTAATGCTTCAAAATAAAAAGGAATTCATGACAAAGTTCGAGGACGATTAGATCTCCAAAGATCAACGTTTTAAATGAAAACATATAGTAAATAAACAAGAGATCTTCGAACTACAGACAAATCATCAATTCTTGCTCCCAATTAGGGCTCTGCGAGCTTGCAACCATGTCATTATCAGAGTGATTCAATAGCAATGAAATGAGCGGAAATGAAGCAGCGTGAGCAGCATGAGCGGGCGATTGAAGATTTGTAAATGGCATCTGTAGGCGGGCGGGCCGGCCAGTCTGCCTGCTGGCCTGCGCCAGCGGGACAGATGACATATTTACGGGGTATTGTTAGCGCTCGTTGAATGTGTGAGTGAAGAGAATAAAACCAGTATAAGACACAGCAGACGGTTAAAGACAAACGGGCAGGTCACATGCGAGAAAACAATTCACTGTTGCGTGGTTACACACACCAAAGGAGTAGCGATTAACGGAAGAGATCGGGACGATTTGCTGCTATTGTGCTGCAAAATGCAACCATGAATCAGCTACATAAGCTCCAAAAGTGGCGTTGTTATTTGCTGTCATGTCTAAAATCAACTCAGCCCAGCTCACTCTCCTCCTCTGCAACTGAACAAACACATTGAGCAGCCATATGTGGTGTAGAATTGGAGCAGCCGGCACGGAACGAAGAATTATCTATGACATAACTAACGTCGTCCTCGTCGACGGCTATAAAGTCCGCATTGGTGAGCGGCGGTTTTATGACGCCTTTGAGAAGGAACAGCCAGTTATGAATGGCGGTAGCCCTGGGTAAAAAGGCTGAAATAAAGAGGCTAGGACCAATCAACGAAGTTTAACACGGCCGCTGCACTGAAATGATCCAGATTTCTAGGCGGCTAAGCGTCTACGAAAAACCCCACTGCAAATTAGGGCAGGACGTCTTTTTTCAAGGGTTCAACGTAGGAAAAGGTCGAGTAGTTAGATTAATAGGGGCAAGGTTACATATTTAGTAGAAGAGTGAGGGTTACGCGCGACAGATCCACACAGTTGACTAATTCTAAGGCCCAAATCTAGACAGACCAAAGAAAAAGCCAAAAAAGGAACTTCTAAAGTGCTGTAACATCTGGGTAAGGAGCCGTTCTGCGGAGAATGGAATACTACAGTTTAACTCAGGAGGAAAAAGACCTCCGGAACGTTAGTGGACCGATGTGCTTAGCAGTGCAATTTTTTCGGAAAATGGAAATTCTTGAAAAGTAATGTAAATTATGGGCATACCTAGGTTAGAATAACGAAGGTATTTTGAGTCATCGACTCCGATGAAGCCGGAAAAATTAATGTTTGAAATAGTTCTCTGGCAAAAAAAGTAGAACAGCTACAGCTCCGTTTTCAAATATTCGAACTTTTTGAGTCCATTCCTTAACTACAGACTGTACTAATCGTACTTTTACCTTATACTGTCCTAGGCATACTTTGTGAAGAAATCATTATGTATTAATCATTATGATTAGTACAGTTTGTAGTTAAGGGATGGACGATTCATTATTCATTTCATGTGTTACTATCCGTCACTGGCAGATGCAGGAGGGGGGGAGGGATGGAGCCCTCGAGAATGTGTCGCCGAAATTCTGAAATTACTTTATAAAACAGGTGAAAATATTGCATAAGCTTGTTTTCTATTGTTTGTTCCTATTTTATTCTTCAAATATTTGGAGCCAATTATTTGATATTAAAATTAATACTTTTATTATTTTGTATTGTTCCGTCTGGGTCCACGGAGTGGTGAAGTTGTTACTTTTTCCCCACTCTCTCACCCCCTGCATTGCTATCCGTTAATTTTTGAGTCCAATGTACTAGTCAAGTGCCAAACTATTATTAGCTATTAAATATGTATTAATCAAATTTTAATAGATCCACATCATCATAGCGAATTGGCTTGAAGAAGAATGAAAGAATCAAGAGGAGAGTAAATAACAGCTGTATAAATCCAGGAACATCTGCTTAGGTAACGATCTTCACAGCTGTACAGCATGATAGCTATGTGGCTGAGAAACTGCTCAGAATGTAGAGTGTTGACTGAAGGGATTAAAATCCGAATATCTATCATGGTTTATCATTCGAATACATATTTGGGTTTTGAAGCAGTGATGCAGAGGGCTATGGTATGACTACCGCATGGCTACCTTGCATGGAAGTCAGCGGAGAAGGAATAAAACATAAAAACTGTAATTATACCCGGAATAGTCCCCTACATCATTCTATATATGTCTGAATATTAAATAAACTAACAGAGAAATCATTATAAAAGCAGAGTAGAAAAGAACAAAAATAGAGGAAATGATGCCCATTCAGTCCCTACCCTAAGATGGACTACAGGCAAAGAAAAACAGCAATTTTCTTCAGAAAGTTATTATAACTACAAGGTTATTACTCAAATAACATTTGATTCGGTCAATTCTATCCCTTAGTGAGATCTTCGAACGTCTTCTGAAGCCTCCAAACTAAGCAGTTTCCCTCGTGTTTTCGCTAATCCCGCGGAAACTCATGCATGGATTAGCATCCACACAGCATTTCCCCTGGGGAACACATAAACACATCACTTTAAAACAAGAAGAATCGCAAACTAGCAGCCTCACGGCAGAAACGACTGAGGACCAAATGAGGAGCACTGGTGTCGGCGAACACCCTAAAAGTAGCCTGAACAAGGCCGATTCGTCGGGGGCCAATCCAAAGAACAGCGGGGGAAGGACGGACGCTGGATCGAAAAGAGTCTGTCGCGCGCGCGCCCGGTGTGTATGGTGCACGTTATAAAAAGCGTCGCGTACACACACGACGACCGCCATGAAATTCCGCGTCATTTCTAGCACATACCAACAATAAACCGCGAACAGTTCACGGCGATTGTTCCTAAATCAACATAGCCTGAACTCTACGGCCGCAACGACGACAACGACAGCAGACCAGCTCTGAGGGGATCCATGTCACGACAAAAAGGCTGCGGAGACACTATGAGCACGACCACGAAGGTGGAGCAATGGGTTACCGGCGACGAGATGGCCTGGGTAACTGGTTACGACAGAAGACTAGGGCTGCAAAGTGCCACGTTACCGATAAGCGTCTGCTCAAATGACCAGTGTGTATACAGCTCTCCGCACTTCAAAGAAGAGGCCAGCAGCGAGTGGCCGCTAAGGGCCGCGAGGGTCAATGAAACCTCTGGCGACTACCACTAATTACACACGCATGACACAATGACCGTAGAGCGGTAACGCCCGAGCGGCTTACCCGAAGACTTGTGGGCCTGAAGATCCGGCTCTGTCAGTTATTGGAGCCTTTTTTGTTTCTGGGGAAAAAAGGGAAATTATGAGGAGAAAATCTCAGGAAACAGTTGGAATTCTGCCAAACTGTTCTATGAAAGTAAAAATTTAAAAAAAATCATAGTATATGTAAGTATATTTACTTCACTTTTACTTATTATTCTATTCATTGTTACTATCTTTTGCACTGCTGCGGTAGAATGATGGACACATAACCGTGCGAAACCGGGTTCGGCAAACCAGGCAAACCAACCTCCACATCTGCGTCACCTTACATTGCGCAGTCTTTAAAATGAACAATCGCGTTAATCATCAAAGCCCTGATTTCCACTTGTTGCGCCATGTGTCCATAAATTGAATACATTTTTCCAACCCAATTGAAGAGAGAGTGCTTATTTGAGCTACCCAGCCGAAAAGAGCAAGATTTTTCTGTGTTTATCAAAAATTTCCGGGAAAAAGGCGCGGATCTTGATAGTCCATATAATACGTCGAAGATTTTTACCAAAATCTGTTGGTATTCAAGGAGGATGGTAAAAAACGCATCTAGACCCGTGGTCGTATCCATGAACAAACGGGAGGGGGAGAGGTAGTGGTCCCGGCAAGCATCGGTTCATTGCCGTCGGAATCCATCCTAGTTACCCGTTCGGGTGAAAATCATGAGTTATATGGTTGGACAAAGGGAAGTTTCCAGGATTAAGGTTTGGAAGAGTTGAATAGTCAAAATCAATGCTAAGACATCTACTCCCATGGAAAACTGCCGTCCACTTGGGTCTGCATTCATCACTAGAAGGATGGGTAACCTCACGGATAGGGTTAGCCATGAGTAGCTGCTGCGTATATACAACGTCACTTATGGGTAAACCTGCTGACGAGTGCCATGTAAAGGGTCAGTTCGGGCACGTTAACTCATTTGCCGTGGGTAATCCCAATGATGCGTCCAAGCCCTGCTGGGTAAGTCGAGAAGGTTTTCGGCGGCTTTATGCACAACAAGGTCTTACCAATGGAATTCGTCCCTATAGCGGGAAAGACGAAACCATTCTTGGGTCATTCATGAATAGGACACTGGAAGGGGTAACAGGGACGATAGGAAACCCATCGTATGCCACGCAATTAGACCAAATTGGCTTCATTACGGGATTTCTGCACGCTGGTGTAGATAAAATCGACATGAGTACACAGGGAGAACCACATCCCCCCCCTTGGAGCACTCTGTTCATGCTTTAGGCTAAAAGTGTGGTTTAAAGTCACCCCATATAACCTAATCGGTTACAAAACCTGAGAATACCCCTTGTGAACCCCACCCATAAAGCGGATTAGCCACTACTCACGGTGCTCCAACCACAAAGCTGCGTCAAAAACCTCTTCAACGCTGTGAAATGAGGTATGAACAACGAAACAAATGGCAATCTCTACGGTAATATGCAGGTTCGTTCTTCGTCATTGTCGAGGACGTCGTCGTCAAGGTTACACGAGATCGAGCACATGTTTAACGCATTGGTTTTGATGAAAAACTTTACAATAACTCTTAACTGTGCAGTAGGCAGTAGATCGTAGTCAGATAGCGTGTTTATAGCAAGAAAAACAAATGCTCACTCTTTCTAAAGGAATAAGGGGGGGGGGGCAAAAAATAGTAGGGGGAATTCTTCAAAATCACAAGATGTTGGTACAGGCTTTTGTAGCCATATTTGGTTTTTTTTAATTGATATGAACTTTAAAGAAAATAACAAACATTTAACAGTCTCCTGCTTTTCTATGAAGCACTTTTAACACGATTGACATCCTATAGTTTTATTTCTACTTGTTCTACTTTTTCCTTACTATATTTATTATTTTTGTTTTTTTTTCTTGATGTTAGTAGCTATCTTTGTAGACATGGAGTCATAATAATTGCTTTGTTGCCCTAACGCCACAATGCCTCAACCGAGCAGTGGCCGAATGAATGAATGGAAGAATGGAGGAATGGAGGAATGAATGAATGGACTGAATCTCTACAAGCAGAAATAACGTTTACAAAAGATCTTTTGAAAGGATAAAGCTGGAAAGTGAAAGCTAGGCAATTTCAAAGAAGATCGAAACCGGCCTCTTCATTCAATTATAGTGCTCCAATCACAAAAATGCGACCCAATCGGGTCCCATAGAGAGACAACTGGGCACAGCGTTGATGTGTAGCAAAAACTCGAACGCACCGCATAATTAGCATAATCCCAGCAGCGTAGCGTTGTGAGAATAGACGAGGTCGCTGCGCGTCCCACACACTAGCCGAGCTATTAGATAATGATGTGACTGAGTGAGGGTCTATAGGAGAGGCGACATTGGATAATAGCCTCTTAATTAGAAGGCTTCTTAAATCCCTAATGCACCTATTTAGGGAAAAGAAGTGGTGGAAAACTCTCTCTGAAGAAAAATAGCTTTTCAAGGATCTTGAAGGCTTCTGTGGAAGTTCAGCGATTTCATGCTTTCCGCTGAAAATACCAGTAGGCCCGCAACGCTACGTTGTTATGGTTCGCGAGTTGCTAATCGCTTGCGATGACCACCCCAGCACTACAAGGCAAAACTGGTTCCGCCGCCCGCTTCTCGTGCTGTGACAAATGTCACGACGAGAGAAAACACAGAAACTAAGTTTTCCAAAGTATCGCTCATTGAAGTACAAGCTGCCGTGGCTACAAACCCGCGTAACTCATTACATAGGCCCGCGGTGTAGTGCTGGTGGACAGACAACATTAGCGTGACACCCCTACGCGGGCTATAAATTTCCCGGCGACTAATGAAACGTTGCACTGTTGTCATCGGTAGCTGCTGGGTTTAAATGAGAGCATTTCGCACATATCATTGCTTGAATTGACATAGATCTGCCCACATAAGCTATCGTTAAAATGGGCGGGGCTACGGTCGCACTGTTTTGGCTACATAGGGCGAAAGTTAAGAAGAAACAAAAAAGGCATTCAACAGTTGAGAAAAGCCAAAAATGTAGTCGTCTTAGTGAGATTAGCTAAAGTCTACCTTACCAGCGACTCTATACCCGTTGAACGACGCAATTTTGCGGAGAGGAAGGTGTATAATTGAAGGGTTTCTCGTTCAAACAGGTTTCTTTTTCTCCCGGCACTGCAGCGAACCGGTACAGCTTAACGAACACCTATGAAACACGATCTGTTTGCGTGTTCACGTCCGCCATTTCTTCTTAGCTTGCAAAGCGGACACGGAAAATAAGCCCATCGATTACATCTGGGATGGTAGTGTTAATACTACAAATTTCATAAGGGACCAATGGATGATGGACTAAGTAGTGATCTGCTGGTAAATCTGCGAATCCCGTCACCAAGAGATGAAGGGGATGAGATTTCATAATGTGAAAGAAGCGCTTCACAGCATGACGAATAAAAGTAGGCGTGGCTTCGTTACAACAGCAACGGGAGGGCGGAGCTTGACAACAGATGCTTGGACGTAGTGCCTAACGGAAATTCGGTAATGAGACTCGAGAAAGTTTCAAGGAGTAACCACTAAAAGTGGGCGTGGCTACGCGCCAACAGCTTTGTACTGTGGCCGTAGCTTAGTTGTTGCTCTGTCATGGTTTCGAGTGATACTCAAAGAAATCTCTACAATCTCCTTTATAATAACAACCTAGGGTACCCTCTCGCATGATGAATGGGAAGATGGACAAGTTAATTGATAAATAAATAAATAAGTAAACAGACAAACAAGTGATGTAGTATGGAGGCAGATAACATGGATAATGTGAAGACGGGATTTATGCCCTACACTTGCAATTGAGTGGGCGTGGCTTCGCTACAACAGCAACGGGGGCGGAGTGCATTAAAGTAAATGAATAAACGCAAGAAACTTAGTAAATAAAGAGTAGATCATCAAACAAATGAGCAAATAAATAAATAAATAAATAAATAAACAGTCGTGTTCGTTGGAGGTTCGTTGGTTCACCGATTCCTCAGTGAATAGCATCTCGAGGAACGCCATTCCATAACTGCTGTATGCCATTCATCTTATTTCTTTTCTTACCCCTCATCCCCTGTAGATGAGTTCTCAATTTTTTGGAATCTTTTTTTTTCAGAAATACTCTATGAAATAGTTGAAAATTTCGCATTAGTTCATTTTTATTACTATTATTCCTCCCTCTAGCTTGACATTCTTGCGTTCGCCACTGAAAGAAAGTGATACTCCTCCATTAGGAGAGAGAGGGAGAGAGAGAAAGGGACGAAGCGGTAGAATTTTGAAGATGACGGGATCAAAACATTGTGAGGTACACACGGGTGCCTTGGCGATATTACGTTCCTTTTTTTTAGGTGTATAAATATAAATATAAATAAATAATACAAAAATATGGAATATACCCAACAAATTATCTGCTAGTACAAAAGTACAAAAGTACACAATAAGTTCTTCCTTGAAGAGTATTATAAAAAAAGAACCAAGAGAGGAGAAATTTGCTAGAGTAAGTGAAACGTACACATGCAGCACAGCCCCAGTCTTAGATCAACACCTCGACGAGTGCTAAACTAAACAAAAACTCCCGTCGGCGCGCCATAAACAATGCAGTTGTTGACAGTTTAAGGAGTTTATTGGAATGCGGGCGGAACAATGGCGGCGGCGACGCCAGTGGTGGAAGCCCACGGAATGTTTGTATTGCCAGGCAACTCAAGCGCCGGATGGTAAGGCCGCGAGTCATCCATACATGGTTAGACGACACCGGCGCTGACGAATGTTGGTGGAACCGACGACGACGAGAAGGCGAACGAGCGGCGGACGAGCGACAGCGGCAGTGAAAGCGAGCACCGCGCGAAAACAACGCCGCAACGAAACGAAACGCAATTGCAAACGTACGCGCGCACGCATGATGTGTATGCGGAGATAACAGCACAGCGGTTTTCCTGTGGAAATCAGTGAAGTTTCTGGATGATCTGTACGCTTTTATAGGTGGAGGACGTAGATAGAAGACACCTATTTACCTATTTATTTATTCACTTATCTTGACTAATAGATCAAGAGAACCAAATTTGCCGATTCTGAGAAGTTCGGAAAAGAAGCCAAGAAATCAAGAAAAACGTGTGGGCATGAGGTTGCTCATTCCTTAACCTGTGGGTAGCAGCTGGGTATAGACAACATCATGTATGGGTAAATGCATAGATGGGAGGCAGTTCCTAGACGCATCATTGAGATTACTCATGGTAAAGACGCTGACGTCCATGTTTACGATGGGTAAATTTACGTGGAGTTAACTTGTTTACCATGAGTAATCCAGAGAAAAAATGAATCTTGGTGGCCATGAGATGCCGTAAGGGCATTATCAGGGTTGTCGAGGTTACCCTCGCAGGACAAAGTCATAAAGTACCCTACCTGAAGGTCGATCGCTCAACGTAACTTTGAATGTTAAGCAAGTGTTCAAGAGCGCAAGGCCGTCGTCGCCTGTGTGCGCGCGCGAAGTGCGAAAATTCGAAATAAAAGCGAGAGCCAGCCAGCATCAGTTCGAGGTCACTTCAACGTTTTTGCTCGCGTCTTTCGAAAGAACCTCGAACGAAACGAGTTTAAAGGAGGACATCGAGTGTGAAGCCCGATCCCTGTGGAGTATGTATATTCAGTAACAATTTCTTAAGAAAACAGTTTCTATGCAAAACCATATTCGTTTTTTTCATAATCTAAAGAATAGAAAAAATTGGAGAGAGCAATACGCCTATTTGAGGCGAAGCCTTGAAAATTTCGTATTTTGGTAGTTCCAGAAATATGACGGAAATATTGCATGGGATTTCGCATGAAAATTCAGCAGCTTCCAAACAACTACTATATAGGTTCTAATAAAGAGGTGAAAGGAAAGGCTGTGTAATGGAAGGAAGGAAGGATTACAACGCCGAAAATTCTCAAGAAATTAGATTCAGCTATAAAAAATATTTCTAGATAATTCTGAAGATTGTCAGGGAAATTCCGCGCCGGCTAAATAAAATTCCGAAACTTTAAAATTATTCCGGAAATCATAGACACCATACATACTGTCTCCCCTCACTCGAAGCTAGTTCTATAGAACCCCAAAATTAGTTTACATAGTAGAAACTCAATATTAGTTTGTTTTTAAATGATTGCTGATGATAATTTTAACATTTATTTTTGACAACGTACGTATAAATTTAGTATTTCAATGAGTTTATCTTGAAAATTCTAGCCTGTGATGTCACTTTTCTTTCTCGCATCCCTACTCCCCCACTCCCACTCCCTTCTAAGCGCACCTCTGGCCTATTCTTTTTAACTCATATCTGTGACTACTAATTATATTACAGAACTTGTTGCCAAACGAGTTTCATTTTGAAAATTCTTGCTTCCCATCCCCTCCTCCTCTCACCAAAACCTCACTTCCTCCATTCTTCAACCGCCTCTGGGAGATTCCCCCATCATCTCTTTTTTTATGACCAAAAAGGGTAGTTCCTGGCAAGAAGATTTATTCCGCGGTTACGTACCAACGCAGACTTCTCATAAAAGTACAAAAAACGATGTACTTGATAGCCGTGCAACGTACGTAATTAGCGTTCTTATAAGGATGGATTGGAAGATGGCAAAAGTGCACTCTCGGAGGAATTGCTGGATGGAGTAGCAGTCCTGGTGAAGAAGCGGCTATAGAACATTATTTAAACTTATTTCGCTTTTAAGTGAAAATTTTGCTGTTTCTCGACCGTTATTCAATCGTTTACCTGATTTCCTGTTTGTTAACATACAGGCGAAACCGCGCAAAAATATAATAAGAGAACTAAGATATAAAGGCTAGAATAAGATTAGAATTAGGTGGAGTAGAAGACGTTCTCCCCCTAAGGGGGGAGGGAGTTCATGGCACAATAAAGAACCAAAACATGGTCAGAGTACATCTTTCAGCTCCAGAACAAAGGAGGCACTCGACAGAGGAACTAAAGGGTAATGGAGTCACACGCGGCTTTTCGTAGAACAAGTGGAGCTGAATGAGCTCAGCTCACTCTGCCCATGAGTACTTTCTGGCTCCAGGTCCATAGCCGGTTACGTCTGGTTCCAAGATATGCTCATAACTGATGATATGCCTGAGAACTGCGTTCGTTTTCGCTGTGGAAAACAGAATAATTTTGAAAGGAGAACTAGGCAGTCTCTGCAATACTTCAGCAATCGAGTATTATTATATTTATTTATTTATGGGCACTGGTTTAATTACCCAAGCTTGAAATTATAATATTCTTTCCTGTCAACACCATATATGGTTCTTATTATGAACTGCAGAAAGCTACGTCCCAGCACTAATCTCCATTTCAACCTAATCCTCCGAGATTAGAGGACCTTAGGACTACTTTTTTTTTCAAAAAGAGGACTGCAAATAACAAAAATACCTCGCTTCCTGAGCAGAGCAAGCGTTCGGCTGTGAGCCGCTGATAAGTGAGTGAGTGGGTGAGATGCGAGGACGTGCGCGGTGCCTTGAAACCCGGCTCGGAGAAGAGTGGCTATGCTAATCGAGGTAATCAAGTAGGGGCAGCTGCGATCGGCGCGGCCAAGCGAGGAAGGTCGCCCGAAAAGGGCACACCGCCTCAGCCCACCATACATAAATGAGCGATTTTCGCGCGAATTCACCTGTGCCGAGGTCGAAAACGCAACGCGAATTTGGAGTACGGCTACTTGGTGGATTATAAATGACGTACGGAGTCGCAAACAGAAATACGAGCTTTTACAGGGAGCTACGAAAGAGTAAGTCGTTTGATACTGTTCCAAAGAATCTATGTAAGAAACTAGGGCTCTTCTAGTCCTAAATCTGGAGAAATTTGCTTTACGCGAGCACTCAATCATTGCTCGTGAATGTGTATCTTACCCAAACTCGTAATTAGAGAAGTTTCCGATGATCATAAATAGGTGCGGGGCCCGAATGCACGACTGTAGGAATGGGTAATCTCATACCTGCGGATATGACTACTCATGGATTGCACCTGTAAGAAAAGTCATGTGTGAATAAAAGTGTTGATGGAAGCCAGGGCGTGCGCCTGGATGCATCGCTGGGGTTATTGTGGTAAACGTTTCAAGTTGTCCAAATTTATCCCTTACCCGGCACCCACAAACATCCTTACCCATCCGTGATGTTGGCTATATCTAGCTGCTCCCCATGCGTAGTCATACCCACGAATATGATATTAAATGTCTCTGCAATGATAAATCCAGACCCTGGATGCATCACTGAAAGTACCCAGGGTAAGCGTACTGGCGACCATGCTAGCGACAGGTAAATTTGCGTGCTGTCAACACCTTTACCCTGGGTAATCTCAGTGATGCATACGGCTCAGGTGAAGGGTAATTTTAGGTACGTCAACGTGTTTATCATGGTAATCTTACTGGTAAATACGGGCCCCGAAGTATTTTTTCTCCCCGCTTCCTTTTTCTACCAACCATAATTTCTCTGCAATAATGATTTTTAAAAAATTGTGGCAAAATATAGATAGGAATGAAAATGAATAAAAATAGAAAGTAAAAAGCTAGAATCATTAAATCTATGTTGCGGTGCAGCAAGTCCATCTGATACTAACACTAGTTGTAGATGATCATTACAACAAGGAGGATATACAGAGAAATTTTCAAAAAAAAATGCTGGAATCGCAGCGATAACGGTTTTCTTCAGGTGCGATATCGCTGGCAATCCTCGCAATAGCCATGACAATGTCGCAAATCTAGTGGTTAGCCGAGCAGCGCGCGATAACGCAGCGACAAGATGACCCGTCGCGGCGCGACGAGCCGTGATCCGTCAGAAACGATTATGCAAATAAGACGCAAGTGTGTGTATGTGTTCCTGTGTAGCCACGGGAACCTCTCCAAGAAAGTCGCCGAGAAAGCACGTGGCGCCAAGAGGCGCAGACACCGCAGAGCGCACAGATGTCATCTGATCAGCTTATATACAGAAGGGGGTTGCGGGCAATTATAGCGAGGCGCGTAGAATGTGAAATGACCACCAGCGGCAAACAGTGCCGGTTGAATCGGATCCGATAATGCGTGCCATGCATATGGAAGTGCAAAGCAGCTGGGAGAACGGCTGCCAAGCCGTGTAGGATCGTGTTAGGATGGTGAAAAGCGGTACTCACCGTTTTTGAAGATGTCGCTGGATAGTCTCGCCACGATACAATTACTCGTTCTTCGGCCATTCTGGAAAAGCAGCAGATATAGTAACACAAAACACAATATATTCCCAGCTTTTTAGCGAATACGGTATTTCCAATGTATACGATAAGATTACGGTAACATTCCAGAACATGTATAGAGACAAAGAGCTGTGTAAGGATCTGGAAAAGGGAATGTCGGACACTAACGTTGAAAGAAGGTAAGTAAAAAAAAAGAACAAATGAGGTGAGTGAACCGAGCAAACCTATCGAAGTCGGAACTCATAAATGCCTGTACATGATCTGGTGATCCTATTTCAGCAGCTTCTGCCTAAATTCCTGGAGAAGATGTGAGGAAACCGACTGGAAGACCAGCAAAATTCGTCAAAAATCCAAGTGAAATCTTGTTTTTCAAGAAAAAAAGAGCAAGAGAAATTCCAAAGAAATTTATGGATCTCTGGTGGATTCGTTGTAAATTTTGAAAAAATCCTGGACTGGTATACGTCATTGAAAAGACGGCAATCTGGTAGCAAGATCTCATACCATATGGTTATATAACAGTTACCTTAGGGTAGCGTTTAGACTTAAACAACTACACGTACGGATAAACATGTTGATGGGTGTCAAAAGGTAAGTTTGGATACGACATCACGTCCGCTATGGGTAATCGTTTACCATGGGTAATCCCAATAGTGAGTGCATCAGGGCCCTGGTGAATTCTGTTAAAATCTGGTAAACTGGATGAATTCCTGTTGGATTTCTTGTGGAAAACTCTCCTGTCTTAGCAACGGAATTCATTTGAAATTTACTCAAAATCTATATGAGCAATACCCAAAATCTGAACGAGATATGCCGAGAATTTGAATACGCAGCATCCTTTCAGATGGAATTCATCCCGTACCGTGGAATCTCAGAGGAACACAAAACCTCTCTCGAAAATCCCTAGATCTTACCCAGAAGTTCCTGTGGGGAGTAGCCAGAGTACAACTGAATAATTTTCGAAAAAGTGCAATAATCCACCGTGAAGAAAAATGAAATGACAACCTATAGAACGGACCATGCACTTAAACTCGGATACATGAACTGATCAGATGATGCTGCAGCCATAAAAGGGGGAGGTGTCACATCCCACAAGTAATTACCTAAAATTTGTAAGAGCTAGGATGCTATGAAATGAAAGAGAGTACAAAGAAGCAGCAGCTATAACACATTCGGGTTAAGGTCACCGATTATAGGCGAAAAACGCGAAAATAAGTTTGTGGTTACAAAATTTTGAAATTATCAAAAAAAGAGGATCGTGCAGAAACGCAAAAATAGAGGTTCAAAAGAGTGCAAGGTTGCGTACAGTCCAAAGAAATGAGAAAACTGGTCCAGCTTTCTCAAAATTCTCAGAAGGCTTGCAATTCCAGAGAAGTCTGCAAGCACCGTGGGTCATCTAATCCGTAATTTAGCAAAATTATTGTGCCCAGCAACTTATTTATTTACTTAATTATTTATTTGCCTAATTTCATTGATTTTAATTTCGAAAAAAAGTCTAGATGTGAGGAAAACCTAGCAGATTAAATTGAAGTTCAAAAAAGTGTTCAACTGGGAACGGAATGACATCGTGGAGATTCTGGAACACTTCGAAGCGAATAGTGACCAAGTCGAGCGCGCGGTCGCTACTTCTCAATGAGGCCCTATTCACTGAGGTCGTCTCTGAGGAACCACTCTTCAGCCCTAATAACAAAGGTCAGCGGTCGGCTAGGCACAATAGCAAATGATATAATCATCGTATAAACGACGCACCCAACCAGATGTTCGCTTTACTACACAAATCAACGTGTTCCGAGAAACCAAGAGACCGAGCATATGCTGGGGAAACCTGCAAGCGTTTCGGAAGTCCACAAGCAGGATTACCCTTGGAAAGGTCGTCTAAACTTTCTATTGGTGGTGTCACCAAAATGGAAATGTCGCAAGGCACAAAGGCCACGGCTGATATGCGTACCTGGATGTAACAGAAACATGCTACAAGTGTGGCATTTCGGGACGATGCCAGGTCATTGTGGGAGCGACAACAACCGGCGCTGCCCGAACGCAAACACCTCAAATGATGCAACAAGCACTGTATAATCATTCACCTAGCCAGCAGATCCTCACATCGTGGCGGCCATGAGCAAAACAGACCTCGACACGGGTCAGGGCAGGTTTTGGTGAAGGAGGTCGGGATAACATTTGATGCTGGAACCATCATTCCTCGTAAGAAAATGGGTAACTTGAAGCACTGGTGTATTTATTATTTATCTATTTATTTACTGGATTAGTGCGAGAGAGGGGTTATTTATTGGACACATCACGTACGTGGGCCAACCTAACAACAAGGATCGGAATGTAAAATGCAGTAGGATTAGTAGCGACTCGGGGTGGAAAGAAGGAAAAAATGTTAGAAACACATAGCAGATACTTGTAAATACAATACTACCATAAAACGTAGGGTGTAGAAGACCTGCATTATTTCCTAAGCAAAATTTTGGTAACAAGGACCGCCGTGGGTGAAGTTACTGAATTTGTTCACTTACCGAAATGGGTAAAGAGGGTTAGAAAGATAAAATAGAATTGATGCATAAGGTTACGAGATGGAGGAGGAGATGGATCTATTTTTGACTGCTATTTATTTTTCATTAGGAATAGGCAATACAGCTAACAGGCAATATTATAGAAAAATAAGATCATAGATACCTAGCCAAAGTTTTGTGCACAGATGCTGCTTCTCATTCCAGGAGCAACAGAATAAACCATTTTATCTTTCCATAGCTATTTTTATTTCATTCAACTTTTTTTGCGTTATCTTGATTTTTTTCTAATACAACCCCATACCGACGGACGTGCAAAGGGAGAGGTACAAGAGGGTGCGGTCTTCGCCAAAAAAAAAAAAGACTGGCCGCACCTTCAATTTTGAAGATGTTCAGAACAAAACAATGATAATTTTGGACAACTAAAATAAAAATTCAAGGAAAAAAGAAAAAAGTGCGCTGCTATCACCATTGCTAATTTCTCGTTCTATATATAAGTATCTGTACATCAGTCCTTTCAAAGGATTATATTTTTTTTGCAGTATAACAATGCAAAAAGTCAAAAAAACAAATGAGAAAGAAAACAAGTAAATAAGCAGAAGAGCAAGAAAATAACATAGAAGATCATCAATTATATCCTAAGTATCCAACATCAGCGACTTATACCAGGATTAAAAGAGGCCCTCGGCAAGCCCTACTCTTCCAGCTAATCCGATTCGTACGAGTTTCCTCCACATGAAATTCGTACACTTTGCCAAGATAGCGGGTTTTCAGCTTTCAGCGGGCTCTTTACTTTTTACTGCGAGAAACTCGTCCACTTTGTGGTTTCTAGCGTTCCGGAAAATTTTGCGAAGCTTGCTATTAGTGAGAGATATTTGTATATTTGAGTCATAGCCAGAATAATACAGTTGGTAGCAGTGTCTTGTTTGAAAACTGGGTTCATAGCAAACCAGGAGATAAGCACAATCCTCGTGTAGGGGAATAGAACAAAAACGATAGTATACCCGCACTCTTCCCCATTTTTTTCTTCCATATAAAGTGATATATCCATGACTTATTGTGGTCCGAGGCGCTATGATTACTTACAGACCAGCACACACGTCAAGAAAAGGCACAGCTCTTCCATTCGTGTCTCTACGGAAAGCCAGAGGACCACTATGGCGAATTAGGCGCAATTAAGGCGACCTCAACGTTGTTAACTCGCTAACTGAGGACACATTGGATCAGCATGACCTTGGTCGATGAACTGACTCTCCTCAGCAGGTGTTCCTTATTGCGTGTTAAGTAGTTACACGAGATCTCTCGTGTAGGGTGGGGAAAGGCACATTTCGTCATGAACCCCTAAAGACATTCCTTTTACTTTGTCGATCATTTAGGGAAGCTGTAGACAATGTATACCTCCATGAGGTTGTAGATATAGAGACATACTATCAATGAAGAAGTCAATAAAGCCTTCTGTCACTTACTTTTTAAATTATTCTGTGATCATGGATACACAGAAGATGTGACAGCAGAATACTCTTCAAAAAAGGTAAAAGACTCAATAAATATAAATAATGATGGTCCAGAACACAGTGGACAAGGAAGATTTCTAATGACATGGTTATTGCCGATGTTTTCAACCACTTTGTTTGCGAAAAAAAAGAAACCCAGCACAAAATGTCTGAATCACGTGGTAAGGAAATTTATCAGTGATCAAGGGAAAAGGGGAAGTGAAATGAGAGAGGACAATCAATAATTACAAGAACAGAGAGAGTGGATTTAACCTATGAAAAAGTCTGTAACCGCAACATAGTTCGTACTTCTTCAACGATTCCTTACTTTCCTGGTTTTGGATTACACGAGGAAGTGCGACGAGCACGGTACGAAAATAAGTGAAATTTAGCCGAACTCATAGGGAATCGGCAACAATAGTTATAATGCAATTAAGCTGACAAAATAGACAACACATCCATCAAAGGTACATGGATCTCCGTCACAGCTTTGCAGGAGAAAATGTGACGAGAAAAGAAGGAAGAAATTAACGGGCTTATTCAAAACTCAACTGGTAACCACCAGATCCACAGCGGAATTATTTGAGGATTACGAATCCTGTCATACGAATTTTATTTGAATTTCATGCGAGCTATCCATTTTTTTTTTGAAAATGCCCGATTTACACGAGATTAAGCATGATTTGACTGGAAAACGCCAACGTCGTCGAGTTATAGGTGAACAAAAAGGAGGAATTCGTCGAATCCAGGAAAATCTTATGGATCTCTCCCTAATTTACTGCTAAGCAACATTCCACGAAATAATCAAAATCAAATACTAAACCCAAAAGATTTTACCAAGCTGACCACAGGGAAAATTCATCCCGAGCGCTGGGTAAACTTCCGCACTAAGTAGTCACGACCCATGGTGCAAAACCAGCTTATTCAGAATTCTTGGGAAGTGGAGGTTTTCCAGAGCTTGGATCGAATTTTTCCTGAAGTCAGCTGGGTGAATCCTCCCGGGTTTAGCTTTTGATTCCGATTATTTCGTGGAATTTTCAAGAGCAAATGTGACTGGAATTTATGGTTGCGGCGTCTTCCTCAGAGAGAATACTGTTTGCGAAAAAAAAACCTTTTTTGTAGAGCGATTGTAAACCACTGGATGATCCGCTCACAATTATCACAATTTAATACCACACGCTATAAAGAAATCCTGCACTTCTACGTCGAAACTATGAGAAAATTGCTGAAGACATCTGGTCGGAACGTTTGGAACAGCTGGAAGGCTGGCGTGGCCGATGCAGAGGCATTAAAGATTTATCAAGCAAACAACCCAGCACCACATGAGAGTTACTCAACTGGAGAAAGTGAAGGAAGGCAAAGGATGAGAATTCTAGCGCTGGACTAACTCCATTAGTGCTGAGCGACCAGAGATTAACTAAGGCGAACTCGTCCACACCGCGACAAAACAACATGCATCACTCGAGAAGCCATGCATTCAGGAACAAACTAAACGTCGAGGAAGTGGCTTTAGCAGTGGCCCAGCCTGGCGACGAAGAATAGCTGCTTCGGGGCGGTTCGTAGTGTAAACTATGGGGCTTGTACCGCCAGAACCTGTTCCTTTTTTAGAGTTCATGTGTTGGTTGATTCATTCGCTCTCTTACGAATCAGCGATCTTATCCCCGGTACGTCCATTTGTCTTCATAGTACTCTGCGAACCTGTTTGAAGAGCGAAATGAAAAGTCAACACTGATAGCAGCTTGCGAAACCCTGGTGCACATTCCATGAATCTTTCCGAGAAAGTTCTTTCTTAGCCCTTCAGTTAAAGTGGACGAGTTTTCAGGATAGACGTAGGTATAACTTGTGTGTTCAACACGACCCTGCCAGAAGCGGTAAGTAGTGGTGGAAATAGTGAAATCTGCCATATAATTTTCAGTAAGCTCATTCATTCTGAATGAGCGGGAAGCATAAAAACTTACAGGAATCATTTTTCCAATTCTACTGTTGGATATAGCAGACAAATGTTAAAAAAATGCCCAAAGTTTCTTTCAACGCTAGCACTTAGGCAGTATCCTCTCTAAACCCAAATAAAGCAAATGTACACAGAATAGGAAGCTCCATGTTTTCTACATACATGTCTATGAGGCTGATTCATGAGAAATTTTCTGAAGGAGGAACTATTCTCAGATGGAAACCGCCTTAATCAGGTGTCTTTGATAAATAGCAACGAACAGAGTACCATGAGATGCCTCAAAACAACGGAAGGAGTAAGTAATTCCCGGAGGATTAGAAAGGTGGAAATTGAAATGATGAAGAGATGCCCTTATATTTCGCAAACATTTTGTTTCTGATCATATTTAGTTATTTATTTTTTGATCTATTTAGTTTTATTTATATTTTTGGATATTTAGTTTTTGATCGCATGTAGTTCACAGACGCGCGAGCGCAGGGGCAGGAAGGATGGGAAGGGGGAGGTGGAGATGAGGGAAGAAAAACGCCGTTGTCAAAAAAAAAATTGTAAAATCAAATACTGAGAGAAGTAAAACGTTGATAAAAATACAATTCAAACAAAAAGCCTAATCACACTTTCGCAAGATATCAGCACGAAATTTCTCGCTGAACTACTGCTTAGGGAGCTGTTCGTTATGCTATTCACGATTATCGTGTATGCATATCATATTCGTTTTGTGCTGCAATGCCATTATAACAGAATTACAATACGTGTACGTTGAAAACGGTATTTCATCAAAGAAAACGGCACTCAGGTTTGTACCAAAACCTTTTGTGTGGTTGCTGTAGCTGAAATATGTACAGACATGAACGATCTCTAAGAGAAACGCCAGAAACCAGGTGTAGAGGAGGTATAGAGGGGTAAATTGTTATGCTGGGATGTGTGTGTATCATCGTGAAGGGAAATGGAGCGTTAAAAGACTGCTGTGATTGGTGCATTCGATCAATGTGCCGATCACGGTGGCCTGGTAACGCCCACTTTTCAGTCACGATGATATGCAGCCGTTATGCTGAACAGATCTTTCACCAACATTCCCTGCCGTGTGTCCCTACTTGTATTCCTAGGCGGATTTACTTCCGGAAACAGTAAGAGAGTGGACAGTTAGCCAAGAAAATGAAGATGGCATTCGAAATACTGCTGATATTTCTGGTCAGCACATATCAAATTAGCTACATTTCAAAAGAATTCGCGAGACACCGTATCTATTGCATATCTACCTAACGCGTGAAAATAACACATAGAATGAGGGGTGAAAGTGATGAGTATATTAAATCATCCATGCCTCCCCAACAACAGTTACAGTCGACTATGTATTTTTATTGCTAGAGTTCGGGGCAGAACAGCTGGTATAGTGCCAAAAAATAGAGCTGAGACTAAAATCGACATAGAAAGTGATGGAAATAAGAAAATAAGGGAGTGAAAATAATCTTGAAAAAAAAAAACTTTTTTTACAAAGGCCCTCCTACTCATTTTTAGAAGTGACTCCATGCAAAAAATGGGAGATGTTTTTGACAAAGCGTTGTACTGTTAAGAACAATTTGACGTCGAATGGTTCTATCCCCGCCTAAAGAATCATCTATGGATTGCAGTCACCTTTGGTGAAGAACTCAAGACAGACGTTAAATGCTTGGAGTCGTAGATAAATAGAAAAAGATGTTGAAATGATTTCATGGGGAAGTAGAGAGTGTAAAAGAATGATTTCCTACTAACTCCTATCCTTCTCAGAACAGGAGTAGGACGCTTAACGGCACTATGGTACAGGTTTAAGTGAACTAGTCTCAGCTCATCTGCAAACGACATCGAAAAACTGGCAAGCACATAAATCACGCTGGCATCGTCTAAACTACGCTACAGCGACTATAAACCCCATCATCGCCTCCTCCAGAGCTATTGATCCACTGGAAGAGTCACGAAGAGTGAGAGCAATGAGGCTGTCGTAGACAATACAGCAAATGATATTCAAATGAGGAGCGACTAAATTGGCGTACGGCGCTAATCGCCGCGCAGCCGGCGGCGCCACGACTTAACACCATTTTCCCCGGGGAGAAAATGCCATGTTGATGACCCTTTAACGCTTAGAACGGGACAGAGAGGCTCACGGCTGGGATATGTAGCACGTTTCTTTGAGTTAGAAATACTAGACAGGAACTAGCCAGGCGGGATTTTTGAATGGCTTTGAGCGCTGCGGCAAAAAGCCCGAAAAGTGAATGTTGCAGTGGGGCGAACTGGTGAATACAACGGGAAGGAAACTCGGCCGGCAGAAACCTGACACTAGGCATGACTTCATAAATACCCCATCCGTTCGCGGACCTTTGGTCTGTTGGAGCGGGCTTTAGCAAATAACTGGGCAGATCTAGGGCCGCGGTGTTGGACCTCAGTCAGTGTGTACCTTTCACAACAGTTCATAGCCAAAAATTTCCACTCAACATCCTCGCAACTTTCCTCACGCCAATCCGCAGACCAATGACGGCAATTAACGTCCTCGCTATAGAGACGAGACGTATGCTAATTGCAGAAGCGGTCCGCGGCTTATGAGCGCGTAATTTATCCGGAAGTCATCTGCTTCATCATACAATTGCCCTGCTATTGTTTAGGCTATCCGTCGTCCGGCTATAAATTGCTTTATCTGAAGTGGCACCAGATCAACATCTAACGATGATGCGGATTAGGCTATACTGGGAGGCGGGGGGGGGGACTGAAATGAAGGATCAGCGAACAGATGCTTAGAGCTCTGAAATGTCGAGTTGCTACGGTTTGAGCTGCTAGTAGTGACATGTAGTAAATTAAATTATATCGGGCTAATCAGTTTTTAGGACAGGGGCTAAGCTAACTATCTGATTCAGTGAGGCCTTTCGTTGAAACCTTAGGCGATAGAAACAGCAAAAATTAAAAAAAAAGTACCGCTAAGCCTCGCTAAAGAAAGTCAAAACAAAAGGGTATTACATATAGGTCGTGTCATTTCTTTTTTTACATTTGTTACTTATTAATTTGTTTTTAGGGGTTATTTTAACTATTCTTGTAGTCCCTCATTTTTTCTAGACTACTAGTAATTTGATCCCTCACTTCATACCTGTTCCTGAAAAAATATACCTTACGTGACAAAAAAAAAGGCACGATAGAGAGTGTAGATAGGTCACCAGCGGACCTGAACCACATTTGTCAACAGAAGCGGGTGACTACGCAAACGTAGGCGAACGCTCATGTATCCGTTCGCTGTGACACTCTGCACTTTCGACCATTAAAAAGCTGCAGCTTCTCCAATTTCTTCTGCTGACAAGCGAAACCCGCTTCAGCTTGCATCATGTTCAGAGATCGCTTAACGATCTGTTGTAAAAGGTCACTCCGTTATAGTCGGTTCCATCAGGGAAGATTGTTGGAGATGTACTAAGGAAAGAAAGTGCATGAGAAAGTATGCGTATCTGGAGAGGTAAAAGAGAAAAGCAGACAGAGAAGCACAAATAACAAACTATCGTTGCTTTTGAAACAAACTTTTGAAATAAATTCTTTAGAATATGTGCGTAGTTCCCAAGGAATTCGTCGGACCAACGAAAAAATAGACATGTATTTTATTTATTTATTTGTTCATTTATGCACACAGGGTACTCCTACAATCAAACAGAGTAAGTAATACAAAACCGGCACGGTAGTACGTAGTAATTCTTCGTCTTCCGAGAACTGAATGAATTTCGTGATGAATTGGGATCATTCCCGGGCCGGGACATCAAGAAGTAAATTTAGCAAGGTTGGAAAAAAATGGAAGTCATGTTCAAATGGAGATCTGCACGACCAGATTTCTAAAAATGACACTAGCAAAATTCAATTTTTCTGAAGTTTCAGGCAGAAAAAAGTATCCAAAAATAATGACAAAACAAGATATTGAAACTTCTCCGGGAATGGTAACTGTATCTAGCATCCAATCTGTTCACGTTTTCATCAAAATAGAAGCATAAAAAATACTGAAGCCAAATAAGTTCCATTAAATGACCCTAATATACACATCTAATACCCTGGAGGAAACATTTGATTCGAAGGACCAACGAATTCGAGCCTCAGAGAGTCACGCATAACTAAAAAGGTCTCATAACTGAAGTCTAATTAACTGGTGGATAGCTACTGAAGAGTGCAAACAGTGTGAAATAATAGAAGCGCCGACTCTTTTATATCTTCTTGGACAACTTTTGCTAAAACATTTCTTAAAGACTTGCTTGTAACAGTTGTCGCTCCGTGCCCAGCTGATGCCTAAAATTAACGATTGTCACCGCCTTTATGCCAAATACCACATGTTTTCTGAGCAAACCGAGCCATGAATGCGGAAACAGCGTCATGTACGCCGCAGAAAAATCAGATGAAAGCTATGGGGTCAAAGGCTGAGGTGGAAAAGCGATTATGTGTAGTGGAAGAGGTGTTAATTGTGAACACATGCGCGAAACCGGTTCGTCCACTTTCGCCTTCGATGAAGTTGACGCGAGCAGAAAATCCGCTGCGAAGAACGCTGGTGAAACTGCTTTGCTGCCCGCGAGCGCGTTGACAACGAAAATGGTATCCGAAACAGGTGTCATAATGGCGGACCAGGGGAAATTTCCTTCACTTTTCGTCAAAAAAATTCGTCAAATTTGTGCATGAGATCCTTCAAAAACACAAGGATAGCGGCTATAACTCCGCATCTAATGGCGCAGAACAATTAAGGGTTCCACAGGGCAGTTTACGCTAGATGCGTGCGTACGACGCGCGTGCAACTATGTGACGTACAGTCTATTAGCTCGCAGAGAGCGCCTGATTCGACTTTGTCCGCAACTGAGACCTCATCATTTTTTCGGCAAACTGACCTATTTTTTGCACTTTTTTGATATGCATATGGTCTTATGTTTCCGTACTGCTATTCGCTAAAATATCCTTCCAGACGCATTCTGCGGACAAAGACGTAATTGCAGACAAAGTCGGATAAGGCGCCCTCTGTGAGCTAATAGACAATAGGTTAGGTACAATCGCAGCGTTGTCACAGCTAAGATGGCATTTTCGACAATATTTTCATTTATGGTGTACATGTCGCATTAATCAATCCTCACGGAAAATACTCCGCAAATGGTTCGATACGCCTGACGCACGTCTGTCGCATGGCTGACGTACGCGTGTGATATAATTTTTTTTGGAAAAAGTGACAAATAGCGTGCAGTGCAATTACAAGCATGTTTTCCAATTAATGAGACGGTTCAGAATGTTCCAAGATCACTCAACAGGTAGAATTCCAGCAGAAACAGTGCCCTCTAGAGCAGAGATTCCAAAAAGTTCCTTCAGAACAGCCAGAAAGATAGGAAATTCTCGCCAAAAAAGCAAGTATTCGAGCAGATTCCTATTACTGCTCTCATTGATCCCATAAAATTTGGCCGAATCCGTTCGAATTCACACAGACCGCTAAAGCAGCAGGGAACTCGAACAAGCTCTTGTTATTTTTCCTGGAACTGTTATATGTAGAATCCGGGAGTAAAATCCCGTCTGTGAGCAAATGCCTCCTTCTAACTTCATAGGACCTTTCAAATGTCAAGAGTTCAGTAGGGTGCCGCTGAATTCTAATGATAAATGGGATAGTTTCTCTAAAGGACCAACACTTATGTGACCATACCAATTTCACAGAAGCTAATATGGATCTTAATGCTAAGCAAGATGTAATAAATGAAGTAAGTCTGACTTACTGCTGGTATTTTGCACATGCATCTGCTCATTTGCAGGTAAAATTACGCCGAACACCTGACAACTATGTCATTGCAGAAGTAGAACACTTCTCCCTCCATCATAACAGTATTGAAATTTTCGATTCCGAATGAATGAATACGCTATTCGGCCACAGCGTTTTTTAGAACACCTAGGTGGATGAATTATTGGTATAACCCATTTTGGAAGAGACCAAATGAATCATTCAAATTTCCGGTTTTCCCTGGGAAGTATTTGTTTATTTGTCGTTCACTAACAATTCAGGTGGACAAACGGAAAGATTAGTTTGGTCAAGTATTCAAGTATTCGATAACGTTCCTAGAAATCTATTGGATATGGTTAAGTATTAGTGTTATATAAAATATATTATTTTCCAAGATCTCATTGCACTACTGGTATAGTATAGAGTATCTGGACAATTGTTACCGCAACACGTAGCATACAGAAACAGTAAATCACTCAAAACTACGTGCGGCGGAGGCTAAGCCCCTGCGATAAATCCGCTTAGCCGCTCGAGATGTGCTTACGAAAAGATACGACAAGGGTCAGGAAAATCTAGGTCTGTATTGCACAAAAAATAGATGCACGATCGTTAACCTTTGTGGGTAATTTCTTCCGAATAAAAAGGAGAACTGTGTATTTGAAGATGATGGATGAAAATGAATAAAATGACATAGGCTAGCTGCAGGAGGAAGAACAGGCACCGATGCATAATTGAAAATAGGGTAATCTTATATGATGCATGATTACCCATGGGTAACAGCTTGATAAAAACAGCGCCTCGCATGGGTAAATATGTTTATTTGCGCCAGGTGAGGTCTAAATTCAGGTACATTAAAGCGCTAACCATGCGTAACCTGAATGATGCATGCTGGCTCAGAAGAGTCGATGTTGAATTGACCCAGTCAAAGCAGCAATGGTAATCTCAAGGGGGGGGGGGGGCAAACTGAGAAGAATCACCATCAAGGTATTGGAAAGGTGAGTAATGTCTTACACATGCGTATGATTAACCATGGGTAGCAGTTAGTTATGCGTGGAAGATGTCGCGTACGGGTAAACATGCTGCAAATTGTCAGCTAGGGAGCCAATTTGGGTACGTCAACAGGTTTACCATAGGCAGTTTTTGATGCATCCGGGTTCAGAGCGATAATCCGAGAGGGGAAACGATTCCTGACCATAAACCTTCAGCCCCTACTGTATTTGAAAGAGGCAGGTATATAAAAGAAAACTAACGTGCTCGAGTAGTTGCATTCCGACGGGTGAGACGACGCAGCAGGCGAAAAGTTGACTCTGACAGCGGCTGAAGTGGCTATTGCAACGGAAAAAGCCATCGCCGCCAACTGAGTCAGGAGGTCGTTTTCAGCCACGTAAAATATCGCGGAAAAACGCTGCTTGGACGGACGGACAGGCCGAGCGCCAGTTCTGATCGCCTCGCCCGGTTTTGTTTGTACAGCACTTAACAGCTGAACTCAAAACCACTACCCTGCTAGGCTGAACTTATGAGACACCGAGTGTAAACGCTGCGGGATAGCGCTGAATTTCCGAGGCATCTGCCGCGTTTGAAGAGATGTGTCGCTGCGATTGCGTGAAGTTTTGACCAAGCGCCAGTCGAAATGATGAACGAACGCTGATGGCATTGACCCTGACGAGAACGTCAGCTGAGTTCTACCGCTTTTTTGGTTCACATCGGTTCAAGGTTACGAATAATACGAGTTCAAGAGTTCATTTATGGAAATATGTAGTAATGGAACAACCAACGAAGAATCTAAGAAACGTTTAACAAAGGAATTCTTCTTTGGACCTGACTTACCTTGACGTCAAAATCTACATTCTTACCCTTCATACTGAAATAGGCTCGTATGTGCCGTGTTGCCTCGCAAAAAAAAGCAACAAAAAAATTTGAAAAAAAAAACGAACTATAAGCGGGATGTGTCGGAATTCATCAAAATTCATCAAAACCTTCAAAGAGGTAAAATTCTTGGCCAAATCAAAGCGCGAGCTGGAACACTCCTGGACGAATTACACCAGTGCCCGCATGCGTCATTGAGAATATCCATGGCATATGTGTCAACTTACCCAAGGGTCGCATACAACAGCAGAACAACCATGGGTAAATTTGGTAACACGCTACCCCGGGTAATCTCAGCATGCGACCTCAAATTTACAAGTTGTTTACCCCTTAGCGACGTCTTTTATACCCAGCTGCTACCCACTAGTAATCACACTCATAGATATAAGGTTACCCATCCTATAAGCGCATCTGAGCCTAGTCCAATATCCACTGACTAGACACGAGTCAAACAGAAAACGACAGCATGATCCTGACCAATTTCCTGCGTCCGCATGGGTCATTGAAATTGTCAAGGGTAAATGTGTGAACACCACACAAATTTACTCATTTTTACATTGGGGCCAACACGTTCACCCTGGGTAACCGCAATGATGCATCCAGGCCCTGGAGTTTCATTCGTGACCTTGTAAAACATCCACGGGATCGAAGTGGTCAATACCATCTTATAGTTTTTATGACTCCTTTCAAGGATCAATTCGAAAGGACTCGAAAAACCTCGAAAAAAATAGGAGCCACAAAGCAAAAGAAAAACACGTAACTTGACTTGCGATTTCCACAGCAAATCATAATTTCGTGAAATAAGTATTGATGAAAGATTCACATGCGAATATCTGCCCGAAATAAAGACCACAAAAAGGCCCGAGCCAATCGAAGAAAAACTGTAAGTCGTAGGAAAGAGTAGTTGGGATAAAAAGCAGATTCTCAGTAGAAGTTTGTAATGACATCCAGATAAGAGGCCTGGAAGATACGAATACGAATTGCAGCAATCCACAAGGCTGTCATAAATTTGTTACACAAACAACGTGAATTCAAATATCAAGCTCGCTGTTCTTATGGGAGAACCGGCTTAAAGATTCAGAAAGAAAAACTTGCTCGCATAAAACGAAAATCCTACTTAAGCGGCTCGGCGACTGCTATTCATGGAGAGGATTTTCGCGTAAGCGAATAAAATACGCATGTACGTTATATCATCCCGTTTCAGGTGAAAAAGCGGAAATCAGGTAAGAAGCTGGCAAATTGTGAGCAGTACTTAGGTACTTAATCTCTTCCGTTAGTGAAATACTGCTTATACCTCTCAACAGGTTTAGACCGCTCCATCTTTCATGGCAAAAGCAGTTGCTAACTATGATGCTCGCATTTTGTTTGGGAAGGGGAAGGAAAAACGCTTCACACAACACTTCTGTCAAATTAAGGACCCACAAGGCCGGCATTCCATTAATAACACCACCAAAAAGTTAAGCTTGGACCGTGGTATTCATCCAAAAATGATGAAAATAATTACATTCCATCAAATTTTATTTCATTTTATTCTATTCTATTCTATTTCAAATCTTCATTTCACGCCTAACTTTACGGATAAAGTAGAGAAACGCAGTGAGAAATCAAGTGGAATTTACCTGCAACTCAAGCGAGACTTCCATTGCCTCGGGAAAATGTATGATTTACCAAAATTGATCCGGAAACAGCCGATGCGGAATTAGAGTCCTTTATTTTTTGATTCTCACTTCTAACGGAACTTCTGGGAGATTGAAGGTAACCGGGGATAACGTGCAGATTCATACAGCTGATTATTTTGGAACATATTTACTTTATACAGTGGATCTAGAAACAACTCTTGCATTTAGGCCGAATCATGTGGAGCAAGAGCGATTTGAAGGCTCCGGATAGTTTGTCATGCAAACCAGGGATGAGCGGAAGTATTGAGAAGAACCGGAAGTCAGGAAGTCGGAATTCATGAAAAGTTTGAAATACAAGGAGATTTGGAGCAACAAAGACAGCATCTGTGATCTTGTACAACTAAGCTACCACCAAGTCTCCATAAACCTCGAAGTTAAATGTTTTCATGGTGCCAGAGTTAAGGAACTTCCGACCTCCGAAACCCGGGGTTCCGCTCATCCCTGATGCAAACCTCCAAGCGAAAAGGTCATGAACAAACAGCAAACCAACGAAGAACTTGAAAGGTCGCACAAACGATTCGCATACTAATCACACGAACCGAGTGATGTTTTGCATGCCGTTGACTTTTACGCAATGATCTCTTGCGTATTTGGTCCGTGTAGACGCACTGCAATACCGGCAAGAGGATATAAATAGGTGTGGTGAATAGTGAAACAGGCAGAAAAGTCACTAATCCCTGCGTTGATCCGCAGAAACACTATGGGAACCTCTCTGGATATGTGGAACACTCACTCACTCACTCACTCACACGCTAATGTTTGTGTAGTGGTCATTGATAGAGTCGTCAGCGACCTGCTGGCAAATGCCGACATGAGATGGACAGTTGTCTACACGGTAGTTGACATTCGCAGACACTTTGCGAAAATTAGGCCACTACTTTTCACTTGTTCTTCGTGGGTAGGTTTTGCACAAAATTCCTAGTAATTACTATTGTCTACGAGTAAAATTTACCAGAAAAACGATGGATCACTGGCTGACCTGGATGGAATGAGTGTTGCTTGAATGAAACAGTAATACACAAATGCTATGTATTGTATCCATTCAAATATACGAGTGGACAGGTGATCTACAGGAGATGGTACCTTGTAGCAAACCTCGAAAATACCAGGATAAAAAGCATTTTTATGTTCCAGGGACTGGTAACGTCTACATAAAATGTGCATCTAAATGCTCGAGGGTCATTCAGTTTCTATTTGACGAAAGATTTGAGTAGTGCGTAAGAAAGCTAATTAATTAACTAATTAATTAATTAATTACAGAGGACAGTAATATGTATTTGTTGTTGTGTACTGCTCAATTAAATAAATATATGTATAAAAAACATGAATACACACTGAAAGCATGAACTGCAGTGCGTTTCATAATTATAAGATCACCCACCAATTTTAACGCCACCGGAGAAGGAGCAATCAGCGGAAGTTTCTGCTATATGTGACAAATTCCACACCTTGAAAAACCACTGTAGCCAAAATTTCGCTTTAGTACCTCTTACCCTAGTTTTTCTAAGAATAATATAATATGAATAATTTCACCTTTGACATCATTCCATAACTATATGTAAGGTCTTCTCAAGGAATCAAAGGATAGTTTAAATCTATTAGGTTATGGAATTATAGGTGCCCGTTTGACCTTCAAATTAAAAACACTACCGCGACAATATTACAAATACTCCATCCTAGGGGTATTTCCCAAATTGTTACATGGCTCTTCTTCTTCCTCCACGAATTGTACTTAGTAGGTGCGCTACTAATTAAAAATAATTGTTCAAAGTAAAAAATTGGAGGATACCAAACAATCATATATTTTCCGAAGCGCCATGAAGCACTCCTTCACATGAGTACACATGCGCTGCCAAAAATAGTGACACTGTGGAAAATAGAGGAGGAAAGGAAAACGAATGCAGAGGACACTTATAATTCCTCAACCTAGTATATTTTATACTATAAAAACGTAAATGAGAAACGGTTGAGCAATAAATAAATTGGAGTAAAATCAAGAAAAATAGAAGAGAGTATATAGTACTCGATGATTTCTTCTCGTCTCTACTCTCAGACACAAAAAAAGCGATTCGTAAGTTGGAACCTTTTCTGGAATTCGCTCGCCACTATAAGAAATAATTAATTTGTGATAATTGATTTTGAAACTTTTTTAAACTTGATAAATGAATAAATAATCAAAGGGAGGCTTTTTCAAAGAAGGTGTAATAAAAGATCTCTTCCAGCGTTCTGGTTTTTGAGTTGTCATGTAAGATAAGTTGAACATTTGCTTCACAGGAAAAGCAATTTGGTGAACAACAATTTTGATAGATAAAAATTGACTGAAAAAAAAACCGAGCAAATATTTCGCACCAAGGTGAAAATGAAAAGCAACTAAGATCCAACACGTCGTAGACGACCAAGTTTTCGTTAGCAGAAACAATGATTAATCGTCTCACGCAGCCTGCGCCATGCAGGCTGCGCCATCGCATTCGCCCGCGGACAACTAACTCTCGAAAAAACAACGTGTCACTGGAACAGCGACACATGTAGAAGGTCTCGATTACAAAGAGGCCTTTGTAAAAAGCGCGACCGGGGCGCTAGCGGAGCAAAGTAGCAATTCCCTGGCTCAGTTAAAATATATTGAAAGCGGAAGCATGTGGCGATGAATAGTGTAAACGGCCGAAAAAATTCGGCGATACAGCAGAGCCTGTCAACTTTGTCGCATACAGCGAAATGCGGATGGGACAACTTTTGAGGAATCGACGCGCCGCCGGATACAAGTTTCGCCCGAACCGTGCTAGAGAACTAGTTCAAAAGAAAAGCGCAGCAACCGCACGATGAGTGATCCAGTGGAATTTGTCCCGGATCGGGTTCTACGGGCGCAGACCGTTAAGCGAACGCCCAGATCACACTATGCATAGATGAAGCGCTTTCGTAAGAGGACATAGTTGTTGAAGCGCAACTTTGGGAAAAAAACTGAAGCACGTTCGCTCCAAGCAGTATGCTGCTGAAGAACTATAGATCAGTTCAATCCAACTATCCGGGGTTCTTAATCTTGCGGAAAGAAGAAGTTCTGCCGGCCAAGCTCCGAAAGTTAACAATCAGTCAGATTTGCCATCAAAATTCACGCAAAAAGGGAGTGGAATCCTATCCGTCAAAGAGATGAAGACTTCTTGCATAACCAGCCCCTCTAGTCACATGGAATCAAGTACGAAAGTATTACATTTCATGTTGCAAAAAACTTACCCTCCATAATGGCTGGAATACGCTCTTAGACAGCTACTAAATCTAATGAGAAGATGAAGAGAAGAAGTTCTTCAGAAGTTTTCCTATGCTCGAATTAGGTTTCATGTGGGACTGCGGCAAACATAATTTCTAGGAACTATTGGTATTTACGGAATGGCTCTTAATGGACTGGGTCTCAAGCAACGGGAATTACTATTACTAGGAATTAATATAATAGATTGTGGCAGGATTGGAAACATACACTTCTTCAATGCCCTACAGGAATTTGCTCCCCAAGCCCGGATTCCCTAAAACCTCGGCATAGTGCTTCAGCATAATTTATAAACTTGCTAGCCTACTGATTGAGAAGCCGTTTGTGACGGTTTCTTTCATGTATCGTTCTTCCCCTTCAGACCCTGATTAAAAGAATACGGTTCAGTGACAACCTCGTGTTTGGCTAACAAACGTATAACTCACACAGGAATTTGCTTTAATAGAGTGTTTCAAAAGACGAGGTATGAGGACCAACTACAATCCAACAAAGATTTTTTCCAAATTACCCTAAAAGTATGCTACTGTGCGCGCCTTTGTTTGTTATCTTAATTCCTGGCCGCTCTGCAGCGTCATGAACCATTTTTGTAGGTGTAAGCACGTGCTTGTGTCCCAGAGATATCATCGATATTATCAACAACGATTTGATATAGTGCGTTCCACCACTGACAATAGTTGGGAAGACAGCAGAGAGATAAAGAATGCGAGAAAGTGTGCAGCAGTTGGAGAGGAATGAGCGAAAAGCAGGCTGTCCGCACGGTTACTCAACTATCGTCGCGTTTGGAACAGACTATACTTGCAACATCCAATGAATATTGAAGTAATATATCGAAGAATCATTATTGAAGTACTAGAATATTCGATTATAAAGACTTGGTCGATGTCCTACACATATCAAGTATTTGGAAAGTGAGCAGGTCTAGACACCTGGGAACCGTGTTTTGCATGAGATTGAAGGGTGCAAATCCCACAATTGAGACGTGCCTGCTCGTGCAGAACAAGGGTTTCTAAAATTAATAGTTCTGTACCGGCAATGATCAAATCCATGCAAAACCTAGGCATGTCCATGCAAAATCCATAGGTATCCGCGCAGAACCCATGCGTCTCCAAATCCGGTGGAAAACCCACGAAAAAGAGTTGATTTTCTCAATCCCATGGAGAACCCATACATATCGATGCAGAACACTGCTCGGGTTTCCTGAGTGAGCTATAAAAAATTTGGTCCATGCCTAAACTTTCTGCCGAAAAGAAAAACGAGGAAACAATAAGACAATGAAAATTCAGGTGTGGAGCTCATTCCGTCAAGGAACCAAGTTCAACAACATAAACAAGTGCAGATCCAAAATGGTGCCGATGAGGATTCTATGCATGGGTACTGTGTCAGCTTATTACAGTATTGAAATTCCATTTTATACCAAAGCTTAGATGAGAATATGCAAAGTGATTCCACGAAATTTGCATGTTAATTTCTACTTCGAAAAGTCAGACAACACAAAAATCAGAATCCTCAAGTGAAAGCTTCACTAGAAAATGACGACAAGTTCCGGTGTGAGAGGGAGAGACAACGCTTCGCAGGTGTTCGTTTGATGTATTCGCCTGTTCGCAGGCGCTGACAGCAGCGACCCGACCCTCAATTTGTAACAGCGGATCGAGTGCAACATGTACGATGTGCACTTGACACTGATTCGTCTGAATTGACATGAAGACATCCATCCATACCGATTCCCCAAAAGAACTAATAAATGAGTGAACTCGTGAAAGCGAAGTTGGTGGTATAAAATTTGCAACGCAATTTGCATTAAAAAAAACTGGTGAAAGCGGAAATATGCGGGCGAAGACAAAATAGAGAGAATCATTATTTCTGTGTGATGATTGCTGTCATTTCTCATGGATACCTACTGGAATATGCGACTTGCACTCTTCTCCTACTCTTAATTACTAATATTGTCATGACCTTGCCTAATAGGTTTATATGGGCCTTCATTGAATTTCCTTTTCCTTCTCTTATGAAAACAAATTTTTACCTGCCCTATTGTGCAAAGACTGTATTGTGCGAAATGATGATGCATCTCTTTTGAAGGTTCAAGTAAAAGAAGGCTACGATATTATTTGCCTTTTGAATGCACAACTTCAGCATTTCTAGGGCAATTGATCGAGGAAAAGAAAGAAGGGAGACCTCCCAATACGCGGAAAACATCTAGGACATGTTCCTCTGAAGTCAGCGCGTAAGTGAAAGCGAAACTCAACAGAGGTGACAGTTGAACAACGAACCGTCTGGACATCGCTGGGCGATAATGGCGGTTTGCTCTCGCTGCCATAACTTGGGTAAGGACCCCACACAAAATCGGGAGTACTTTGGCCCGGATGCATCATTTATGTTTCAGCCATAATAAATGCATTAGCGTACCGAAATTTACTGTTTACATGCACCTATCAACATGTTTACCAGTGCGTAACCCTTGTCTATTCCCAGCTGCCATCGGTGGTTAATCATACCTATGGGTAAGAGATCAGCGGCTGCATGTATCATTGAGATTACTTAGGGTAAACATGCTAAGACTACACAAATTTACCCACTACCAATATGGGCGTCCACACCCTTATCTTGGGTAAGCTCGGTGGCGCATTCAGGCCTACAGAACCTCCCAGTGATGAATGCAATCCCTGACTGATTCCACAACAGGGGATCATATTTCGCAGTCTTTTTAAGCCTGGGATCCATGAAAAGTTAATCACAGAAACAAATGTTGGTTAGCGCGACTGATTATCTTCTAGAGCACGTAGTTTTAGGAAAGCCAGAAAGCGAATATTACAAACCTGGTTTCACTCGGTTACGCGTTCACGTCCCAGGGACAAATAACCTGCTCGAACCGTTTAGATAGCAATTGCCTCAAGACACTCACCATACTTCTTGGCAGTAATCTTGAGAGAACAGGTAAAATTCATGACCTAAGCGAATTATGGCAGCAATATAGCAGAAAATGAGAGCAACTAAGATATTTTCAAGATAAAAGCTGCTCGTCAGATTTATAATTTTTTTCCTTTATTTGCTGAGTCACTCCTTAAAGCTGTCACAATCTACAAAATGAAGCTCGCTACATGAAGAAGAGCACTTAGGGATTTGAGAAAGGGCACTACGGAGTAGGCTTGCATAACAGCTCGTGTAAGATGATTCGAATACGCCCCATCAATGGCGAATGAAATATGAGAAGGGTGAATGGAGCGGCTGCTTGTTGGCAGTGTGGGAACAAATGGGCCGAGTACGTTGCACGCGACAAATGATCCTGAAGATCATGTCACATAGGGAAGATCACGGTCTCCTTGCCTAGATTCATGGGAAAAGCCCATCGTTGGTGGTGATAGGATGGATAAAATTTTTCCTACGGGAACTTTTTCAATGGTTTTGTATTGAATGACTGCTACTGAAGTAATAGTTTCCAGTCATTCGTTTAGCGTTATATGACCTCAAAAATTCAACTTTGTTGATGTTCAAAGAGTGCCCAACAAGTTCAAAGTCCGCTCTGCCTATGGAATAATTTTCCAGTTGGAATCGCATGAACCAAAATAAGCGACGTAACCCAACTCTTTGATGACCAAGTGATGGACCCAACTCTTTAATGGCCAAGTGATGAAATGTTCAAGGCTCATTAAGGTAATTTCAGCGTATTCTTTCCTATAGAATGAATTAATTCACGGTCTAGAAAACTTCTTAACGCATAATGTGTGCTCATTAATACTTATCCCCATAAACTATTTCAAATACAATGCTATGATAGTCGAGTATCTGTGCATATTGCCCAGCTTTCCACAAATATACATTTTCACACGCTCTTTTCCTCTCTGCAGTCTTCTCGATTGTGTCGGTACTGAAATGGACTATATAAGACCATAGAACAGAATCGGAACCATGGTGAATAATTTATTATGAGACAATAACGTAAGCAGGTAATGGTACAATAAATATTTCAGTTTTATCCTTTGTCTCTACCCTCATTTTGTGAACCAAGGCGAAATACAGTCGAAGTGTTAGCGTGTTTTTCTCTACCTACAGGGTGAGGCATAAGTCAATGTACATCACTTGCTGGCTTATTTATCTGCAGCGTTCTCATGTTTTTCCTTGAGCTAGCTCTTATAAACACGCCTCTGAAACTTACATTATAGTAAAAAAAAATGTTAGGGCAAATTTTCAGTGAACAATTTTCAGTGCCGCCAAACGTGCTGACTCTCCTCACATTTTCAGGGCAAAACTGCGAAAAATACGGCTCTTGATGGCGGTTTAGAGCATAATAAATATAGCCTTTCGCTCTTGGTTACCATTACGAGTATGTAAAATCCACGCAAGATCGGTGTTCTTAAGAGCACGAAACAACGCTACTCTGAATGCCTTCCGTATGAGAAAACCGGGCCACATGAGTAACTCCACCGAAATCTAAGGTGACAATCGATTTATCGATTGCTGTTATTTTCACATTCGGATTAGGAGGTTCTCTACATACAGGGTGGGCCATAAATACGGTAACACAGAAAAGGGTACACAGACAAAGAATTGGGATGTAATTTGAAACAGAATCTTAGGATTTGTGTTCACTAGGTCATGTACAACATGATGCAACCCTTCAGCTACGGATATCCTCCTATGTCGGCTCCGGCACAGGACCCAAAATTCGAAGTGAGATCACTGACCGCGGCGCGCAAGTGGTTGGGGTTCAGGTCATCCAACATTTTTTGAAGTCCTTGCCGAACTGATCCAAATTCCGAAGAGGTTATGACCAAGCTCTGGTTTCGGGGATCACCAAAGCCTATTAGCCTTACTGAACTTGATGAAACCAAGAGGAGCTAAAATATATTTTTGGCTGAGTCCCGAATCAAACATGACTTGTGGGCCGGAGCACTATTCCGGTAAAACGGTGCGGAAGGACATCTCAACTAATTTTAACCTCAGGACAAAACAGTTTTCTACAGAAGAGAAACGAGGTTGTTGCCGTATTTTTGGCCCACCCTGTATTTATAGCACCGTAGTACTCTAAATTTTTGGATATTGAAATGGTTTAAACACTCACGACACTGATACATCATTGGAAGAATGAATAACCTCATCCCCACTGGCACGTTTAACCATGGGCAGCAACTGGGTATAGGCGCCACGTATGGGCAAATATTTGACGTCGACATGTATGTTCCAGGTAAAGGTAAGGGAAGGTGAGTTTGAAAGGTTTACCATGGATAATCTCAATGATGCATTCATATCAGAATAATGGCTTTGCTCACCTCGATCACGCACATTTCAAAGGTGAAGAAAGTCGAAAACTGCGATGAATACTACATTCGGATGGGTCGCTATTTCGATTTGCAGTACACCGAACGCTTTAACACAATCATGGACAATACGACCCACCGGTGGGCCTTATTTGTATTAACTCTTTTGTTCAGAAAAATTCTCCTAGACTTTCCTTATTAGGGTTACTTTGCACGCTGATCACGGGGATGACATTCATTTTGTCCATAGCGCTGTGCTGTAGGGGTATTGTACGTCTACTGCACCTACTATAGATGTATTTTCTCTCGGAACCTTGGAAACTTTGCAAAAATAGGCTTATTTGACGTGCTGAACACAAACCCTTTACTGCAAAGCATTTTTTTCAATTTATGCATCCTTTTAGCATAGCTTCTGCAACATAGGCTTTCACGTGCGCCAGATGTACCCTTATTACCATCGCCTCTCTAAAAATGAGGCTCAGATTTGCATTGGTTCATAAACGCAAAACCTGCATTGCCGATTCTGTTTAAGGTAGAGTTTCGCCTCAGACCCTCAGTTCCACCACCACATCAAGTCTCTCCACAGCAAGGTCCCTTCCTCCTTGCGCCTGAGATTCCGAAGCTCTCGTTCTTTGTGATATCGACCCTTTTCTCACCCGCTAGGAACTCCCACAGTGGAAAGCCTGAGAGTGGACTGCAATGGTATGGCTGGCCGATGCCTGTGAAAACAACATTCATATTAGCTCAATAGTTTCTCATAACCTTGTGATTTCCACAGCAGTTCAGTGATCCTTGAGGACCCATGTGAGGTCCTTTCCCAAGTTGCTCTGGCTCATCTTTTCACAACCTTAGGATATTACTTCCTCTTTAGGACACGGGTATGATATACAGTAAGAAGCTAAATGGTGCTGAAAAAAGCAACTGTACCAATTTAATCCGCTAATATAGTATTAATGCGGTTATATGAATGCTATAGCAAAGTAAAATAAAGTTGTTTTCAGTACAGCAGTCATTTAAAGCACAATAGAAAGTGCAACCAGCGACCAATAACGGAGTTAAATGTTACTATGTGCACTTAACTTATAGGTAGCTTTAAGTATTAGCCATTAAAATATTATAATTAGATATGTCTGAAAGGGAATAGAATGATTTCACTCATTTATTTGCCCTATACAATACGGTGCAATGAATCATGATTCACAGATGCAATGCAAAAGAACGCCATCTACTGAAGATATTCAGAAAACAGGTGAAATTTGCGAGTTTTCTGGAAGGACAAGGAAATTTTCGGTGAATGGCCACGCAGCAGGTGACATTAATGAACTGCTTCGCCCGTTGTTGGTGCAGAATTACAGGTAGCACCTGAATTCTTACAATGAACACCCGTAATCTCGCTACCGGCCAGCTTTCTATGGCAGCATCCACAGAATAGCTCGGTTTCGAAATTATGGCACTTTCTCGTTTGAGCTTCCTATTCCAGGAAATCGAAACTTTTGGGTAATGCCGGTGGTTCCTATCATTATCAAGCTCTGTAGACTTGCTTTTGTTGCCAGGAGAACCTCTATATGAATACCTGAAAAGAAAACGTTGCTCAGCTTTTACTGATCAATAAAATTACTGGCAACCTCGTGTTTGGCTAACAAAGCCTCAAATCATGCTGGTGTTCCGTACCAAGGTCTAAAGAAGATCGGGCCTGGGAATTGCTTAGTAGTTGGAATTATTTTTCATGCGAAGCTGCATTCACGTACCAACCTAGAGGGGCCCACTTCACCTGCACAGATAAAATGGCCATCTTACAGTGGCGGATACAGTGCAGAGGTGAAGAGAGCCATCTCCTCGAGAATAAGTGGCCAATTTAAAAAAAAAAAGCACTCTGCGAAATAGCTTTAAAAACCCTGTACTAGGTGTCTTCAGTCCATCATTCATTTGTTGAATTTTTCAGTCATTCATCAGTAAAGCTGTTATTTTCATTAATTTTATTTTTGAATCCGGGCCATCCGGATCCCACTATTGCGGAGACACCATTTTCCATTTCTACTTCGCTTTCACCTGGAAACAACTTCGTTCCTACTAATTTGAGAAAACTTAACTTTGACACTAGAGATTTTCGGGAAATTTTCCCTATTTCCATGAAATATGTGTGTTTATGCGATTCATGAAATAGTTTTTTTTATCCTTCTACTACTAATTTCTCTCTATTTCCTCATTGTCTCTGAAACGATCCCCAGCTTTCGAGCACTATTTCTGTCGTGTAGTCTTTAAAAACAAGCACCTTACATCCACTCACGAGATTTACCGTAGTACATAGCGTCACATCTCCCGCGCTCCCATAACTGACAAAGAAATAATTCAACCAAATGGCAAAACACGAAGATACCCTATTCCAAAGGTGCAAGATACCCTTTATTCCGAAGGTGCAGACGCGCGTCAAATGGATTAAGTGGTAACGGTTTTACCGCGAAAAGGGTAATGAACGAGAATACCACGTACCCGTCACGAATGTGGCGTGCGTTTCACCATTTGGGCTGCGTCATGTGCGTAGTGGTCGCCCACGAGACGAGTACATGCATCTATGAAAGTTAGTTGCCTGGACAGCTGTGAGTTACCAAGTGCTGAGTCTTGATTCTATTGTTAAAATCTACAACTTTATCCTCTCATGTTTCCTTCATCCCCTTTTCTTCTTCCTCCTCGAATGTCTTGAAGGATTCTTGCTGATGTTGCTCAGCAGTACACCGCGGTGAATACATAAGTAAACAAATAAGCAAACAAGATAGGTATTAGACGAATCAGTGCATTCGTGAAAACCCCTCACAAAACTTATTCGGAAGTTTCCTCGCTGTTATTGTTATTGGGAGCACAGAAAGCTCTAGAGACTCTGTACATAAGAACATATTGTAGCACATATTGTAGATCAATGACAGAATGCACTCGTCCTAATGGCTACACTATTCGCTTGTATGACATTAAAAAGTTCTAGAGTATCCTTTTCTTTTGATGTTCTCTAGATTTTTATCATCAGCTGAACTCGCCGATTCCTTCTATGATATGATGTTTTTGCCTTCAAGTACAATGTTACTGTTGGCTTTATATGAAAGTGCATTGCATATCTGTTACATACAATCCATCATTGAAAGGACATCATACATATCACCTGTCTAATTTCTGAAACGAAGATTAGAAGGCCCACACAAATGAAAGATAAGCCCGAGGAATGAAAAATCATTTTTATAAGAAAAGCACATGGTTAACGGAGTAGTCACTCCATTCACTGTTTTTAAGGATTTTCTGAGAAATCCCAATAGCGTCTCTACTTGTATAACGGGGGAAAATGTGCAGAGGGAGGGTATCGTGGCGTCGAGAACTGTTGACGCAAACTCTTTCTTAGCAGTAGATGCTTCCGAGAACGTTATTAGAAATGAAGAGATCAACAAGATGAATATTGTTCTTGCCTCTGTGTTAACCTCTGTTCACCTGGACTCCGAACATGCTTGCAGTTTAAGCATCTTAACAGCGGAAGCGCCCTCGAGTTCTCATTCTTGATGAACTGCGAAATACTCACTCCACTAGGTGTGGGGAACTCTCTTCAATCTTTCCCTATCTTTTTTTCTGCGAATTTCTACCTTTAACATCGAGAACTCTATTCGAAAACGGAAAAACTCGGCATTTCCGCTACTTCCCCAGGCGATGAGTCACCGGCCACTCTACTACTTTTTTAATTTTGTGGGAGGGTTAGGGATAGGAACTCTTTTGCTAATTTCGAATTATTTGCTTATTCTTAGGTGACACTATTAGTTTACGGTGGAGTATTTTTATGGCTCTGCATCTTAAGTACTCAGTTTCTCACATTCTTCTTCATGGAGTAGTAAAGTAGTAGTTTGATATGTTCTTTTTGTAGATTTGTTGAGAAAAGATGTGAACACGAAACACTTTTCGGACCCTTCCATTCTGGCCTTACTGTTATCCAGAGGGAAAGAGGAACTGCATCGCGGCTACAAAACACTGTATTTCCCAGGTATCGCGGCTACAAAACGCAGTCTCACCACTATTTCTTCTGTGAAACTTTTTGAAATGCCCTTTCCTGGGCATTTTAAAAAGTTTCACAGAAGAAATAGTGGTGAGACCTTGTAATCAGTGATGAACACCGTAAATTCCCATTCGAGCCTTTTTCAGATTAGAAGGCCTGTGCCTACTTTGTTAGCTTAGATTCTGCGCCGAATGATGCTGCATGAGAAATGGTGCCTCCGGAAGGATGACTGTTAAAGAAAATTAGAGTTGGTTGATGAAAAAAAGGCTTGAAAAGCCAGAGTTTTGCCGTACATATATAAGGGAATTCGTTGAATAATGTGCGCTGAATTTCAGAGGTGCAAAAGTTCTTGCGAAAAGCGGTAGAAATTTGCTGTAAAAATAGAATCAAATAGGAATACATATAGTTGATCCAATCCAACACAAAAATTTTGGAAAAAAAGCAATATCCCATATTTGTCGTAGATTTGTTGAGCCGACACGAGGTTGTTGGAGGTTTTGTCAGTCTAATGAAACCTCTAGCAACCTCGTGTCGGCTCAATAAAGCTACGACAAATATGGGACAGTGTTTTTCAAAATTTTTATGTTGGATTGGATAGCAACGATATGTGTTCCTATTTAATCCTATTTTTACAGCAAATTTTTACTGCTTTTCGCAAGAACTTTTGCACCTATGAAAATCAGCGCACATTCTTCGACGAATTCCCTTATCTATGTCCGGCATAACTCTGGCTTTCCAAGCCTTTTTTTTTCATGAAAATAATTATTTTCGTTCTCACCTGGGCATAGGTCCCGCTCAGAAGTTTTCACCTCTGCCTGTCGGTGCGTTAGTAATCGAACTGTTTTTGTCACCTATTTTGAGACATACATATAGAAAGCACTACTCTCTTCTCAGAAATGAGATAACAGGAGCCATTTGAGAACCTCACACCGTGCTTCCTTTGTAAGTGTGCGCAAGGCGGACTTGTTCATAAATAGAATGCTAACGATGTGATTCATGTCACGAGCAGCAAACCTTGCAAATCACCGTCAATCAAATGCACTACTATCGCCCTACAACGCGTCAACAGTCAGAGCGAACTATGGTGATGCGAAGGCTTACTGTAGCCTTTCCTCCAGTACTTAGCCGCCCCTGGCTTCTACATTCTCAGGATGAGGGTCCCTAGAGTGATCTGATGACGTCAATCCTGATCGACGGAGATGCTAGTTGAAATAACATTTCTGCAACAGGAAGATGTTTATTTCGTGCCAGAAAATACAGTAGTACCTCTTAGTCCTGTCACACGTTTGGTATTTAACAAACATTTCAATATTTAAGGCGAAATTGTGATGAAAAAACTATCCATAGGTTCACGGGGAATTTCGTCTTCTGCAGTGCACCAAAGGTACATATCAGTACAGCTAGCAGCTCTACCAACTCACCACTCCCCCCCCCCCCCCCCCACTCCCACTGTCTTTTGTCTTCAAAACAAGGTCCTATTCTTACGTTTCTTTTCGTGAACTAGCTACCCTGGTTCTTATGAACTAGCTATCGTATTTGTACCTTTTAAAGGTATTTCATTACCCTTAAGGCCTTAGAAGATAGAAGAGGTTCTAATTCTTGTAGGGGGATTTGATCTAGAAGTCCTTATATTTTCGCACTCAGTTGTCTTTGGGCATCCGAAGCAAATTATATGTAGTTCTGAAGAGGACTTCTGCACCTCTGCACAAGCTTATCTTATATGTGCTACAAAGTTTCTTTCCCCCGTGAAAAGAACGCAGATCGTCATCAGCTGTTTCTTGTAGGTTGCCAACCATCCGTATAAGAATGCCTGCAAGCGTTTTCATGCTACAGATTTGTATGGTCGTCATCAAATCTAATGCAACAAAATTCAAAGGGATGTTTTGTCAGAACTCTTTTGTTTCTCTAGGTGATTCTGAAGCAAAGCATAATGGCTGCATTCTGCCGTATCGTCCCTGTTATTCTTCACATAGTCTGAGCAATGGACGCATGAGTTGGGAAAGCTGTTATTGTGGAACGCGTTAACACCCTGATCTGTGGATATGTTTATGGACATCTTATATCCAGCCTCATTCCTGACCAATCGTGGCGGGCGCACAGAGTGGTCCTCCTTGGCATCCTGAGTATGCGCTAACCCTGGAGCTCGATCCAGTTGATCATTCGGAGGGCTTCAGATCTCGAAATGGCCTCAGACAAGTTCAACGGACATCGCAGAATTGGACTTCTAATCTTATTTAGACTGGTCTGCTGAAGAATCACTAAGCTTGATAGATGTAGAAGAGACAGAGATTAATACAGATGGCTCTGACCAGTGTTCCTACTACCGCAAGTCTCCCGATTTTTTTTTAAAATGGCAACTCGATTTTTTCGAAGTTTGCATTAATGTACCTCTGTGATCGAATGTTTTGTAGCCGTTTCTAAGCCATTTACCTGCAGCTTCCACATGGCTCGCCACGCCCCGCAGCAGGTTGAGTATTACATGTCCGAGTGTGCACCAGTGGTCCTTTTGCATCACAACTGCAGCTTTTCCACGTTGATTCGTGCTGATTCATCTTAAAGGCAGCACCCACGAAAAACTTTGTCACTCAGATTTTAGAGCGATCTTGGGTTTCCGACTATGTGGAGCATGAATAATGTGGTCAATTTTATCAGAACTCATGTTAAAATCGTTTTTGGATACTACCAATTTGCTGCATTATAGAAATCGGACGAGTTACGCTGGTGGAATAGATCAAGGAAGTCGATGACGCTGCCTCTATTGTCAACGGTTTTCTTGGCGCAACTAGATAATCGACTAATTTTTCAGCCTTCCTGAGGAGAAATAGCCCAAACAAAAGGGAAATAGAATGTTCATCACAGAGACATGCCTTGAGAAGAGAAACAAAACCTATGATTATGATTAAGTGTAAAGAGCTAACGAACAGAAATTTATATCATAATTGAAAATTTGAAAGTTCTGAGAGAAAAGAAGCGATCGTACGGTCTAACAACAATTGAAAGAGCCTAGATGGGGGAATCAGATCATCACAATGTGAAATTTCTGGAAATGAGCATGGAAAGCAAACGTTATCTTAGGAAAACTGAGTGACTGCGGCAAAAATCAGCTGATTCGGATGGCGCCACATCTCACCCCGCGGATACCCGGATACCAACTCTAACTTGTTAAATCTTGGGAATGCTGATGCCTTCGACGGTGCAACTTGCGTAGAATTACTGGGACTATCGTCCAGACTCCAAAACATTCAAAATTCTGGACATGATGGTTATCGTGGGTGCCGACTTTAAGAAAGGTCATACTGCTTTGATCAAGCATATGTACTCAAGAATCACTAATTAGTGATGATTTCATCGACAAATTGGAGAAATTCCAGCGATGGAAGATGGAACGCGCTACATACAGTTTATTATACATGCAATGTGGCACTTTGATTGTCTGCGCATCTACACATTTCATCTCCGCTCTCATTCTTGCCTTATCCTCGTGATTCCGCTTCTAATTCATCCCTTCTGATCCTGTTGCTCCGCCTCTATGCTGCTTATTTCTGCATGGATTTCTCTTGCAAGCCTTCTCTACCACCATCCATAGGAGATACCCTATCGCAGCCCGTCTGCAGCTGCCTTCAATGTCATCACAAAAAACATTCCGCTGGGGTCATTACGCACTTCGTTATCTTTGCGTTCCTTACTTGTTACTGAAATATCATTCTTCTGTGAAAGATAGTTTTAGTGATGTCGACGGTAGGAGCAGCCCTCTAGAAGAAGCGACATTTCAGCAAAACGGCCTGTACTAAAAGTGATCAAGCGGAGGGTTGCTGAAGAGAAAGTGTGGGGAAATGGTGAAAAAAGTCTGCCCAAAAAATTCGAGAAGCCAAAATACATGGACGAGGAATATTTATTCCCAACTAGGTCTTTCTCACGTTCTCATATGATGTTTGATGTCGAAATTTGTTATTACGTGTGGAATCATGGTCATCACAGTGAGAGTCTGCTTTCTTGATCGGAGTGAAAAGTGTTGAGGATTATATCGTATTCTTTTCTTTAGAGATCTTTGAGCTTTCCAGGGTTTTATACTAGTAAATTCTTCCAGGGCCCATTTGTACCCTGAATATGTGCTCATTACGCATGCTCTGGATTTACGACTGAGTAGCTCTTCTATACTTGATGGTTTACTAAACCTTATACAGTGTACTAACACGGTGTCCTCATGCTCGAATCACAATCTTTGGCCCACTAAGAGGGCAGGTGTAATGAAGAACGCCGTTTTCATGAAATGAAAGCATATAGCAAATATAAGCATAGAATTATGATTTGTCGGCCACTGAGCGAACACCTATCCCATGGGTAAACTCTTCACAGCTGATGATCTATGATTTCCATAAAAGTGAATTTGACTTTTCTGAATGAGTCTCTTGAACTCCATATTTTCCTTTTCAGTTTTCTATTCTTCTTCGATAAAGTTGTATGTTGCTTTTGGATCTTTTCCTTCAAATGAAAAAATTCACTTCTAAAAGCTCTCATTAGCACTCCATTTTTATTGAATCCCTGGAATTTCGGCTGATTTTGCAAGAAGAGAGAAGAAAATTTTGTGTTTCAGCAAAATTTTCCGCGTCAGCTCTTTCCTCCAATGAATTTCCTGCTATCTACGCCAAAGCCTCGCAGTACTAGATGTATAGTACTGGCCAAAATGAAATCACCTCTTTAACTTTTGTTTATAACCTCTTTCCATGTGAAGCTTGGAATTTCTACTTTCAGCAAATAATGTAGCAACTCACTGCTGATGCATAGAGCTACTAGGATCCTGACTGGGCTTGTAAATTTTCACAAGAAAAAATTTTTTATGAAAAAGGTCAAAACCCTCCATTTCGCACTGCTCACATTCAACTACTGTGCGACTTGTAGTGCTGAAATTTTCACCAAAATCGAACTTCCCTCAGGGAATGGATCCATATTCAATAGAATTTCAGTGAGTTGAGAGGGAATCCTGACATCTCCGGAGCTCTGTAGACATCACCATGAAACTGATCTCCCTTGTTTTTTTTTGAGTGAATTTCTTTTTAAAAACTTTTCAAGAGCAGTGAGGGGCTTAGTAGCTCTATGCATCAGCAGTGAGTAGCTACATTATTCACCGAAATTAAAATTCCTAAGTAAAAGTAACAGTAACAAAAGTTGGCAAGGTGATTTCGTTTTGGTCAGTACTGTACGGCACCGATGAAAAAACTACACATGTTATTGGAAAAGCGGCTACATAGGTAACAAATACGATAAAAAAGGAAGTACATTTCCAGATGAAGCGTTACACTTCATCACAAAAATGTAATACTACATTACTTTCTTCGGTATACCGAATGTAGAATTTCTCTGCTGTAAAAGTGAGAACTGCTGACAGCTGCTGCTACGTGAAAACGGAAATTTTTTTCCGAGTCGTTATACCTTGATAATGAAAAAAATACCTCATTGGATAAGAGTTGTACTCTGAGGTATGCTTCCCATAAAAGTTTGTAGACGCTTCGTAAAAAATCCTAGAATGTAGTGAGAAACGTCTATCTTAATCTAATGCTTTCTTTTTCTGCTCTTATTCGAATTACGATTGTGTGACCGTTTGCATTTTATGTGTGAAGAAAAAGTGATCTATTATGAAAATGTGCAAGCAAAAGTGGGGTTTCAGTTTTTGCTTTCTTAGCAATTCCATATTTGTTCTTGCCTCTTTCCCTAATTTCACACAGGAGAACTATCATTCTTATTTCGCGTATGCGATCCCACCTATGTAAGTTGCAGTTACTCTTCCTTCACATGCCGTAAAGCTTCTCTCCCAAAAGGAATTCTGGCTGCAGAGATTTCTGTAACCTTATTGTTAGTGCCGTTGCTCAGAAGAGGTATCCTACTCAAGTAACGTGTAATGAAATTTCGTCATCCAACTTCCCTTCCAATTTCCCTATCCAGCATTAAGAAGGTGGGAAAAACAGGACGTGTGGCCCGCTTTACTCAGATTGGTTCGCCAGAGTACATGATTACTTCGTGCCGTCTCATTTCCGCGTCTAGAAACCGAACGATGCATAGATCACACTCGTAGGCGATTGAAGTAGTAGTAATGAAAGTGCATGAGGTAAACAAGAGGTTAATCATAGTTCCAACGCAACTTATTCAGTCTTTTCATCTCACTTCGAGGTGAATAACTAGCACAAACTGGATATGTTAGACTAAATAATGTTTGTTTCAGAGCAAAAGCTCTAGGGGATGATCTTACCACGGGAGAATACTAGGGGATCCGGCAACTTTTAACGGAATGTACATATATTTTCAAATGCAGTTTTCGATATTGATCGTAAAAAATCCGTTTTCCTTATCTGCTGCCGAGTTCTTCCTGGAGAGTTAAGTGGCATGATTCCAGCTTGCGCAAGGCAGCCAAAGTTTGGCTTCCTGTAAATATTCTCCAAAAGACCACAGAACCTAATCTGATTTGAGGATTTAAGAAAATTTTGGAAGTATTCATCAATTGGAACCAGCTGGCGTGGTCGAAATAGTTTCCATATTTATTTTTATATTCATATAGCATATTTTTAGAAGAATGCAACTCGAAAGTCAGATTTGGCCGGTTTAGACAAGCTGAAATCATGCCACGTAACTCTCCATAGAGAACCCCGCAGCAGACAAGGAAAACAGATTTGGGCTATAATTGTGTGGAAAACTACATTTGACAGTATATATTTTTTTACAAGTTGTCGGATCCCCCTAGTATCCTTCCCTGATTAGGAGTGCAGGCACCGAGTGGGAAAGGAGCTTGGTTGAGCTATACATATGTAAGCTTACGAGTGGGCTAAGGCGTCAACAGGAGTAGGCTTACATTGATGCTGAAGTCTAGACCTCCAAGCCTAGGACCTTTATAGAATGGCCTACTCCCCTCCCCTCCCCCCCTCCCCCACAACTCCATTTGTTTCGATGGCACAGATGATGTCATCTTTGTCAATTTTTTAAAAAATGGAGAAGAGCGAAAAGTCGCATTTTTCCTTCTCTTCGATAGTAAGACATTCTTAAAAAATAAAATTGTTGCAAGTGACTTGAACTCGAGTTCTGTGGCCTGCCTGTACCAAGCTGATCACTGGCTGCAGTGCTCAGTCACTTTGGTCCTGCTGCATTGAAAGCTGATGACCTCAATTTCTCGGTGTAAAACTTTAATCACGAAGAGAATTAATTTCTAAACTTGATATTCCACGTATTTTCTCAACAAGGGTTAGTTTTTTTTAAATGTTCGTCGCATCACAAACAGGTTTTGAGTTTCGTAATTCACTAGCGAATCTTGTTATAACGGCCCCGTTGTATCACTCGTAACCGTTTATTAAGTGCAGGCAGTATGGTGATCAGCAAATTTGTAGTTGATGCTTCGAAACTTCCTGTATTACTGACATTTTGCAAAGGTTACGTATATAAAACTGCGGCGCTTAGCACGAAGTTCGTCCCTGATTGTTAGATAGGGGTGACGCTGAACCGACTCGTCTACGTTGTCGTTTGTTTGTCGTTTCATTATGTTTGCTATCACCGTTTTTATTTTTACGACTATTCTGTGAGCAAGCGGCGTAAAAGCAATTACTTCACAGATTTTCATTTGACATACATGTGTTCAACAGAGCACAAGATTTTAATACAAGCAGAATGTCAACAATTGGTTACAGCCTTTGTGTTCGAGGTGTTTGCTTCTCATCAGGAAACGGGCGAGCTCACCTGAAAGCGGCCTTAATTATTGTGGTATTCACGTATTCAGTGCTTCTGTGAGATTTGCATCCAGTATCAGTTGAGCTGTTGCGTCTTTGCTCTAAACATTCAGAGATCGCGATACGAGGCATCTCAAAGGTTCAGGTATTCGGCACCATGTTAGAGGTCGTGAAAGGCAAAATCATCTAGAACTTCATCTATTATGTATGTTTTCTCAAAGAATTTTGGACACTGGTTTTTATAAACATAACATGCTGTTTCGCAGGAGCAAAATCCTCATTTTCTGCCTGTTGCAGCAAAAAGATTATACTCTTCTTTTACGGTAGCTTTTCGGAGCACGTCGCACAAGTTGTGCACTTACACGGCCATTGGGTATTACTTAGATTTGTGGCACATTGAATTGTCGTGGACTGTTTCCGAAATTATAGCAAGGGTCTCCCGGAAAGACACAGCATCGCAAGTGCATAGGACTACGAGATAGTAGGATTACATAGGTATATATGTACAGGTGGGTATAGGTATATAGGTGTATATAGGTGGTAATTGGTACGGTATTTATGCACAAGATTAAGCACTGGCAATACGAGGAAAAGTTTCTTTATAAAATAAGAGGATGAGAAAGGATATGCTTCACCAGGGCCAATACACCGCAATAGTTTCACCTATTCTGTCGCATCTATGAATCTCATATTTAGACACAGGATATAACGTAGAGTCATGAATACTACCAGGTTTGCACCAGGTCTCAGTTATGAAAACTATTAAGAGATCGGTAGAGAGAATATGAAATAAATCAGGGATTTTGTTACAAATTGAGCGAGCATTATTCTAATCAAAATATCGCATGACAGGCGCACAAGGCTAGAAAGCGGGATGGGGCGGCCACTTGGGGCATGTGCAAAAGCTACGCACTTGCCGAATCCCTGGAGAATTGACAAAGAAGCGAAACTAATAATTATATGGGCTAAAATATGGAATCTTTGCTATGAGTTGAGTATGAGCATGACAAGTCTGTTCTCCATCGTAGGGCGTATTCGTGCGTTTTCCTCACTACTGGGCCAACGCAGACGCGTCTTCCATCGGCGGACCTGTATCCTGCCGTTCTCCACACTATTGGGCCAAAGCGAACTCATATTCTGGCGGTCCTCCACACTATTCAGCCATGGTGGGCCTGTCTTCCAACGGTATTTTACGTATTTTGCGTATTATGGCGTCATTTTCACCGTTGGGCCACAGCGAAACCGTTCACAGTCTTTTGAACCGTATCCTCGTATTCTCCACTTTATTTAGTTACAGCGGACCGATCCTATATTAGCGGACCCCTATCCTGTTCGTCTCGTCACACCACTGGGCTACGGCGGGCCCTTGCTCCATTGAAGGACCCGTATCCTGGCGTTCCCCACACCACTCGGCCACGATGGACCTGTTTTCCGTCGGATGACCCGTATCCTGGCGTTCCCCGCCCCACAGGGCCACGGCGGGCCCCTCCATATCCTTGCGTTTCCCACGTTATTGAGCCAGAGCGAACCGATCCTGTAATGGCGGACCTGCATGCTGGTGTGCTCCACACTACTGGGCTATTCAGCCGTCGCCAACCCTTATTCTGGTGTTTTTCCTCACAATTAGGCCAAACCGGACCCGTTCTCCATCGGCGAAGCCTCTCCATCGCCCGTACTCTCGAAGATGGGCCCGAAATAAACTGGCGATGTGATGGTAGCGATAGTGGAAACGATGTCTATCGATCGCCACGCCACATCGGTTATCATCTCTCTAACGCTTAAGCCTCCTCATTCACTTTATCCATGTGGCGATCGCCGGCCGTCGTGGTGATCGCGACGACAGCCGGCGATCGCCACGATTGCTCGCGGAGTCTGGAGATATTCTAATGGTAGAGGCTTGGAAGTTATTCAGAAATTTGTTGATTTTGACTAATACACAATGTCAGCCTTGCTAAAATGAAGCGTGGAGGAACGTCTGCCAGGGCGGTGAGAGTCGTGTGCGATATGTGGGGGGTAAGTGCCCCGCGATTTGGGGTCCACCCCTAGATACAACTGGGGGTGGACCCATTTCCACCTGCAGTCAACCCCCACGATTGCCTGAGATAGTCTTTCTGTTTTAGTCATAGATAAAGAGAACTCGTAACTGCAACACTTAGTTCCTTAGATCCTTCCAACAGAGGCAAGGTAAGTTGAAAATATACACTGAACCGTATGTTTGTAGGCCATGAAGTTCTCACTGCTTTCTTCATTTATAGATCGAGCACAAATCGCTAATAATAACAAATTTTACCTCCGGAGAACGGTTAGAACTGTTAAAGCACATCAGTAAACTGCCTATTGCTCTTTTTATTCTATCCTAATCTTTCTCCCAATAATTTATCTATTTTGTGCGCGAGCTCATTCCTTACTTCGAAAATTTGGTTAAAGCCCAGGCAAGATTGCAGCTTGTGTAATCACGTGTTGACGCGTTCATTTAATTATTCTCAAATCACACGATGATTTATCATAGAAACGAGTGGCGGGTGCCAATCTCCCCGTTGGTACTTAGTCACCGGCAGGATCTCTGGCACAAGCCCCACCCGCTTGGAAAAGCTTTTTTTTGCATCTCATCATTTTTGCATTGGATAGAGTTCAGGTTTTGTTCACGTCTTCAACGTAAACTTTTCAGTAACGTCATGAAAATCCCGAAGACTTTGAGAATTTCTTGTACTTCCATTTTTTCAGCTGCTTGCACTTTGAATGAGACTAAGAGCTAAAGAAGCAGGTTTTTATATTGTTTCTACGGGTTTTTAGGCATTAACAAGTGGTCGAGGTTGTAAAACTCGGAAATGTACAAATTGGTAAGGTATAATCTTTGCAGAAATTATGAGGTGAAAAAAAGAGAAATGAGCTGGCATGAATGGAAATTACAATTCACTTCTTGTTTGCCCATAAAGCGAGCAAAAGGATTGCAGCTTCTGTTTTTTAAAGCTGCTAATTTATTTTTGTTTATTTTTTGAGCTGCTAATTAGTTTCTTTTGAATTATGTAGAGCATAGAACAGCACGTAGAAAGTCAGATTTCCACGAGAGCATGAGATATTCATGCGAAATGAAAACAAACCAAAGATCGACGAACCAACAATGAATCCATGAAAATTGCTAATGGTCTCAGTGGAAGTAATCATTCTATGATTTTTTTATTGGAATAAATAAAGGTGTACATCGCATTGGGATAGGTAGACCCCCAAAGTACATAAGTCAGGTTTGGTGATACTCCTATAGAATCCCTCCTTTCTATATAAAACGAAGCATTTTATGCGAGCAGATATCTAGCCTTTCCTTCGAGTAGCGTGCGACCTTTTTGTGAATACACCTCTTCGGTTTTTGTAAGCTGCTGCCAGTCTTTAAGTTAACTAGCGCCCCTTCGGGACGCTAGAAAGTGGGGTGGGGCAGCCACTTGGGACATGTGCAAACGCTTCACACTTGCCAAATCTCTAGAAAATTTATAAAGAAGCAGAACCAATCTTCCAATGGGCCCAAACATGAAGTCCTTCTTATGAGTTGAGTATGAGCATGAGAAGTTCGTTCTCCATCGTATGGCGTATTCGTGCGTATTCCTCACTACCCGGCTAACGCAGACGCGTTCTCCATCGGCGGAACTGTATCCTGCCGTTCCCCACACTATAGGACAAGGCGAAATCGTATCCGAGTGTTTTCCAGACTACTGGGCCGCAGCGGGCTTTTCTCCATCGGTGGACCCATATCCTGGCGTTCCCTACAGCACTGGGCCACGGAGGGCCCTTTCTCCATTGGTGGACCCGTATCTCGGCGTCCGCCGCACCATTTGGCCACGGCGGGCTTTTTCTCCATCGCTGGACCCGTATCCTGGCGTTCCCCGCACCATTGGGCCACGGCGGGCCCTTTCTCCATCGGTGGACCCGCATCCGTATATAGTTGATTGGATATACAATGTCATGCCTTCCTATTTAGAGGCTTTTACTCTTTGTTAGTGCAGAAGCTTTCTCGAAACGAACGAATGTTGTAACGAACGAATGTTGTGACTACACAATCGCCGCGAAAATTCAACAGGGGCTGAGGCGACCGCGTAGGTCCAGCCTCCCCGAAGCTTTCGAGACGCGGCAGCTCTCATAGCACGCGTCCATTTCTTCCTGCGAGTGCACAAAGCGTCGCAACAGTGGAAGGCTGGTTTTCCTGCTGCGTACATTGTGCAGCCTGAAAGCTCGTAAACACTCCCTCACTCCTATGCGGTGAGACCGCCAGCGAAGGTGATGAAATCACCATCCCGTGCATGCGGGAGAGCCAGCAGTGACGAAATTGCGGGTCCCGAAGCGAACGTGTCTGCGTCCATGGAAATCGGCCATTTCGCCACACAGTCTGCGCCTCAAGATTGCGGTGTCTATGAGTGCCGCCCCGTATCTCTAACCGCTCTAGCCCCCTTACGGCGCTTTGTTTAATAGATAACATGCTGGCCGCTTCGCAAGGTGAATGCAAGCTTTTTCTAAATTACATGAGAGGCTAGATGATCTTAAATGTGATATTGTTGCTATCTCGTCGAGTCCTCCATGCAAGTTAGGATTCATGTTGTACGAAAGGGTAAAAACGTGGCAGTTTAGCATTCTGACAAGAACTCTTTTGCTTGGTGGCGTGGGCAATATCAAATGAAAAGTACTTGGTGGCGTGGGCAATATCAAATGAAAAGTATTCTCGTGTCTGAATATGGATTTTTTTCCATCGAAACAGCGCTTTCGAAGAAGAAAGGCTCGGGCAGAGTTATTCCGAGACACCCAACTTAATTGCTTCTTTTCTTTGCGCAGCAATGAAATTACTTCTCATGACTTAGCGCGTTTGGTGGCACTTGTTTATTGTTGATTGTTACGTGCTTGCATTATGACGCAGTCGTAACGTGGGATTGCAATTTTCATGTTTTTCAGTTGTCTGTGGTGGAGGAGATAATCTACCTCCTGACAAATTAATTATTAGGTGCGCTTGGAAATAAGAAGCCAGAAGAGAGCGGATATTCTAGCCATATTTTGAAATATCCTGTTACTTCGCATCGAGATACATTATTGGTTATTTACTCATACGCTACTTATCCTTTAGCTGGCGTCTGGAGGAGCGGTCTGGCCTCTCAACCAGTACACTAGGCGCATCTGAAGTACGAGTTGCCTGAACGATACGCTGCCATTCTTGACGATTTGCAGAGGCAATTTAAGCATCTCCAACGATGCCGCACCGTATTGTCTTCAAATCTGCTATGACTTGCTTGATAGAGGTTTTCCTTGGTGCCGCCCGCTGCACTTTCCATTGCGTAGATCGTTTCCCCTACAGAAGGTTTTGTGTGAGACGGATGGGGTCTATTCTGCGTACATGTCTAGACCAACGTAATCTCCATGTTCGGATTTGATCTCTCACGGTTGAGTGAGGTCCAAATTTGTCAGCGATAGCTTCATTTCGGATGCGGTCAACAATAGTTATTCCGAAAATCCGACGAAGATACTGCACCTGGGAGGTCTCAAGTTTGTCCACGTCATTTTGGTTCATTACTCAGTGCCCTTCTTTCTGTTATCCGCCCATGCAATGGTCTACACTTGAGCTAGTCTAAGCGTGCTTTGTTTAAATCAAGTTCTTGTTTATTAAACTTTGATAATGCAATTTGAGTATCAACAAGGGGTTTTGGTGAGACCACTGGAATTGTGTAGAATACGACTATTAGAATAACTGCTTATTAATCACAGTTGAATCCGCCTCAGTTCACGCCGCGAAGAGTTCCCTGATTCGGATACAGCTAGAGGCGATGCCGGGTTATGTCCTCGGCAGTTCACGCCTCGAAGGGTTCTCTGACTCAGACCACGGCTATTCGCGACCTGAACGATAGTGACGTTAAGGCGAATATAGATCTGAGCATCCAGCATCCTTCTATGCAAAAGATGTGAACGTGGTGCCCTAGATGCTCATATCTGTACAACAGATACCTCCTTCAAAGTAATAACCAAAATAGTAACAGCCAGTAGTATCTGTACAAGTGCTATCTTAAGCATGACCTGGCGGTTTACTAGTACCTATCGTAGACAACGGTTTCTGTCCATGACGGAATAACATAATTCCAGGACAGAACAGAAATAGGTGCATAAAGTTGATATTATCAGAATTAATAATTATTATCAGCAGGCATGGTGGGGAATATTGTTAGTCACAGCCTCTCATTTGGCTAATTAAACTATCTTTATCAGAAACAATTCAAGCATGTCCTTACAGCCACGATACGATACTAAGAAATTACAAAGGATAAAATGAATCGAGTTTTCAAAGAAAAACCTAGGTAGGAGTAGCATTCTCCGAGATACATATATTTGCTACCTCGTCTTCTGTCAAGCTTTCCCGCTCATCAGTGTCCATTCTACCAAAGCTTAAAAGCCTGCAACTGTGATTCACATAGTCAGCTAACTGCAGAATGATTTGAGCAGTATTTATCAGTACCCTTTCTTCGAAAGCGTGGCAGCATAAAACACATGGTGACAGTAGAAGCACTGCTAGAAAAGCTATGCTTCCCGAGAACTACTGGCAATTCTCTTGCTATATTTGGACTTTCACCTCAATTTATTAAGTAAAGGATTTCATGAAGTCGAACGATGGAGCTGGTAGCTCTATAAAAACAAAAGCTGAGAGCTCTTGCAACATCTTCGATCTGCATGCAAAGATATCATGTACGAAAAAATCTCCATTCGCTTCTGCATTCCAATTTTTTATTCATTCTAGTGTACAAATGGTAGCTCATTACGGCAGAATTTAACAGACTTCGTAAATTTAATGGACTTTGACATATTACGGTTGCCCAGTAATGCGTTCAGACAGCTTTCAAACATTAACACATGTCCTTTCTTGGAAAGTGTCCTACTATATCACTGCTTTATCATAATGAATTATTCTGTTTGATTTGAATTCGCTGGTTTTCTCCATGTTTGAAAACGTTGCCTCTCTAATTGTCCCAAAAAACAAGGGAGAATTCGACAATCCTCTGACACACCTCAGGGTGCAGTGACAAATACAGCGAAAAAATGGTTCTATTCCGAGCTTTCGATGTAAGGCTGCACACTGACGCGAGCGACGCGGCAAGCCAGCTGTGTGTTGTGGTTGTTGGGCGTTTATGTTTGTTGCCATGCTGACCAAGACATTTTGAATTGAAAACAAAGACGAAGAAAAACGTGGAAAATGTAAGCAAAACGCAAATACGGATAACACCAGTGCCGCGAGGCGAAGATGGTGCGGCGCGGCAGACCAGGTGGGCGGTGTTGTGTGATGGAGAAGTGGTTGACTGGAATTCTGGTTTTATTGTGCAGTAGCTCATTCGAGCTGAGATCGATTTTATGTAATCCCACAAATCGCAGTAACTGTAGCGTTACTCTAGCAACACAAACACGTATGAAGCAGATGACTGACCAGGGAAGGATACTAGGGGGGTCCGACAACACGTAACGAAATGTACACTGTCATATGCAGTTTTTCATGCTGATCTCAAATCTGCTATCTTTATCTGCTGCGGAGCTCTCTGTGAAGAGTTACGTGGCATAATATCGGCTGGTCTCGGCCGGCAAAATCCAACTTTAGAGTTGTATTCCGCTGAAAATGTGCGCAAAAACCATCTCAAACTTATCAACTAATTGTAACTGGTCAATGCTTCTGAAACTGTTATAGATCCAGATAAGTTCCCACGATCTTTCAGTAGAATATGGCCAGGAGGCGAAATTTTGGCAGCTCTGAACAAGCTGAGATCTTACCAAGTAACTCTTCACAGAGAGCTCCGCAGCAGATATGGAAAACGGATTTGAGATCCGCATCGAAAACTGCATTTGTCAATATACACTTCATTACGAGTTGTCGGACCACGCTAGTATCCTTCCCTGGTGAGTTCGATGAGATGTAATGCTGCTTTAAGTCCCATAGAATAGTTTCATATTTGCTCGGATGGATTCCTGTTGAATTTATCTGTCCTGGAGGATATCCTACTTGGGATAGTTTCGCAAACAATGAGAGACACATGATAAGCGTTGAAAATCATTCCCTACTGAGTTGGGGAAGTTACACACCCATTGCAGAGTTACGGAGTTCTATGGAATTTATTATGAAGACGCATGCAGTTGGAAGGAGGTGATCGACATGTTTGTGATCCTTAATTATTGAGTTTTTTTCTCACTCAGTGCCAAGCATTGTTCTTGCATTCGTGCAGCTCTTAATACTGTTTCCAATGGTTCTTCGATTCGAGGGCGGTGCATTCCTATTCATCTTTGTAGGTGTGCTCCACCTGTGACGTATTAGGTGTTAACATAAGTCCTTGCGCTTTTTCTTCGGATGCACTTTTCTCCAGCTATTTGTCAGTCTTTGGGGATAACACGTATATGATTCGAAAGCGCTAATCTTCATCTATGAGAATGTTGTGAACAGTTTTTTTTCGCTTAAGTTTTAAGTCTGCGAAGTAGAGCAGTGAGTGAGTGAAAAACAGCACAACCGACAGCTACCTATTCTGTCATTCCGCTGAAGCTTGAAAGGCCATCGGAACAGCTCAAACGACCTGTGATAGATATGAAAGAGAAGTTTTGCTTAAAATAACTGATCATCAGCGAATTTTCAAGTCAAAAAGAGACATATCTGGTCTCAGTGACAACAACAACGAGCGAACAGATTTCTTTCGCCAAGGCATGGGAATTGCTCCTGGGAATCGTATGATTCAGATGGATATCACAGTTTCGAAGCCCGCAAGTAACTGAGGTAATTCTACTGAAACAATCCAATCGCAAGGTCTGACCATTTTACCCCATGATAACGTTGGACTCCATATTTGTCAGCGTAGTTAAGTTGGCCCTCTAACAGTTCCATTGACGATGTTCTTTAATGTTTATGTATACAGTGCATTTCATAAGTGTAGACGCACCCCAGAAAACACTGGTACACAGTTTCAGGTAACTTTTTGGGGAAAAGCACGAATGTCAATCAAATCAGCGTGCTCAAAAGCCCTGGTTTCTTTTGTTTTACCTGATATTATGGGAAAAGATGAGTAGATTCACGACTTCCCCATCATGGGGATCGCTTCATAAGTATACGTGCTTTTAAAAACCAATATTTTCATAGCGGGAACTTCCTTGCAACAGCATATTAGTGGTCCATTGGACTTCACAATTTCCAAACAACTCAGAAAACATGGGTTGTCATAGATTCACCCATCCCTTCCGGCAAATGGCAATCAAAACGGTTTTTAGTACGGGCAATAGCTTTTTCGAGGTCTGTCGTGCAAGAAAATGTTTGATTTCGACTACGAATTTCATCTGGTAGAACGCAGCAGGGGTGTTGCATGTTGATATTACTGGAAGGCAAACACTACCGTCATTTAGGGCTTCTCAAAGTACTTATTTGTTGAGCGACTGGTGCAGGTCACACTGGTTTTTCAGATGGAAAGTAGAGTTTCTTTTTTTGTATCCTGGACGAAAAAGTAAGAGTTGAACTCTAAAGGTGCTCTTTTGGGTTGAGAAGTTCAAATACGTAGAAATGGAAATAATATCGAGCATGTCATTATTGGAATAACCTTCTCAAACTTTGGCAGCACCTACCTCCAAAGGTGTTCGTATTGAGGGACTCTGGCTGCTCATGTATATCTTCCTAGCAGCGCTCTTTCATTATGGTGGCGTTCGAGTTAAGGTTTTCTGACTCGGAAAAATCATCCAAACATGAACGGCTTTTCATAAGGTCCAAAACAGCCAATTAGCTTTTTCGACGTGACGATCACCACGTTCCTTCCGGTCTAACGAAGACGTAAAGTTTCTTGAAACCAGATGAGCTCAGGTGTGAAACGAAGATAATAATGTGCAATGCTGATACCATAGTCAAATAGCTCTTCACTCCTTGTCCTGCATGAGGGAGACGACGGCTCGGACACCGTTGATGCACATCGTGGACTTTGAGCTTAGGTAGGATATGTGACGCCATCTTTGATTTGATATCCTCTCTGGCATACCTTCTTCATTCGATTATAGGAGCCAATATCTTGTACAGGTTTGCAGATGAACCCCGAAGAACCTTCTCACGACCGTGATTTCACAAGCCTGCAACATGTGAATCTTTTGACTGTCCTAGCCTCGCCTCAAAAAGGTGTGATCCATGTAGAAATGCACATTTATGTTGCAGACACCTATTAGTTCTCATCAAAATATGTATTGAATCCATTTTTACCCTTGAAGATAAGACTTATTTGTATATTTCATCATAAACTGCGTCTATACATATGAAGCGGCCCATTCAAGGGTGAGGCGACAAATTTTCTTTACATTTTACATATATAATTCACAAGATTACTTCAGAGAAAAACAATCACATACGTCTAACACATCGGGAGCACATCTTGAGTTATTTTTTTGATTTATAGACCTGGAAAGCTCTTCTACCACCTTTTTGTGCTTTAATTCATGAATGCGCACATACGTGCACATAAATAAGTGAATAAAATCTATCCGGCATTTTCCATAATCACAAGTACAATGTAATTTTAAAAGCCGCAACGTATAAATTAACCCGTAGTGTAGCGGTAGATTAATAAGTTTGAAGCTACTTTCTTCCTCTTCCTAACTTGAAATTTGGATTCAAGTAATTCCCTTTTCATTTACATGAACAAGCACAAGCCTGAACTCATTTAGATGTAAGATTCATTCAATTCCTATGTATGGATGACACAGCATGGCAGAGCATTACAAGAAATAAAATTACACACATAATACCAGAATGGTTTATAAAAAAAGGGGAAGGGGCGGGAAAATAGAGTGGGGGGAAGGCGAGGTGCCGATAAGCGGCTAACAGATCCTCTACCTCTATCTCTCAACAGTAGCCCTTTTATATGCCTCTCAGCTCCTGCTCAGCTCGAACACCGCGCTTGATTGATGGCCACGCGCTCGGTGAGAGAAAAGTGGTGGTCACAGCTGAGTTGCGACCGAGCGCTTTTACTGCGCTTTTCCTACAACAACAACAACGTAAACTTAGATTTTCTAGCATGCCGAATCGATTGACGACTGTAACTTTTCTGAAGAAACTGTGATGAATTGGGTACCGGGATTTCCTGGGATGTGTCTATACTTATGAAACGCACTGTATATTACAGAGCTTACACGTTCAGACAATATCGAGGATTTTCTGGTCCCTATTAAATACAAGAAAGAAATAGAATTCTTCTTCGGATCGACGCTTTTCTTCTCAAGCATAAAAGTTAAGCATTTCAATATTCTGTGAGAATACTGGATGATAACATTCTGGAGAAAGGAAAGTTTTTTCAGATGGTATAGAGTGTGTTACGGGAAAACGACGCTGAGGCAGAACAAGATCGCTACTGAAAACAGCGCAAGGACTTATGCTAACACCTAATAAAATTGGGTATAGAGACGGTGTTGAAGTTGAACTATGAATATAAAAATTTAGTTTACTTCATGAAGGGCAGACGACGCCGTACTTTTTCATTTTATAGTCGGTAAATTGTCCCAGTATCCGTCACTTACTTGGATTTTACGAACGTATTTCTACGAGAATGCCCACTCGTTCGCTATTTCTTCTAGCTACACACATTCTTTGTCTACCTCATGCGAAACGTTGTGGCTGCATCAATGGAGCAAGTAAGCTGAGGTATTCGCGCGTACAAAGCTGAACAATTTATGGGCTTGTTTATTGTTTCGCCAATACCGAAGCAAGGGATACCCTAGCTTTTATCCGCAAATGTTTAGCATAGAGTGATTGCCGCCCAGCAGTTGCTCATTTTTAGGCTATCGAACCTTCTGCTCAATCGCTGTCGTCAAGAAGAAATTTCGATAACAGAGATTGTGCAGAAGGTTTGATAGACTAGGGTTTAGTCGTATGAGTTGTTTTCTACAATGCAATCTTCCATGAAGCTGATTGTATAAACTTTAAGCTTTTTACTTACTCTCGCTATTATCTTTTTTGCCCCTCTGTGTATCATCCAGGTGCAATTTCCGGAAATCATATTCTATCCTATTGCAACTGCACAATGTGCAACAAAGCCTACATATTAATGAAAGTTTCTTCTCAAAAACTTAGAATCGACCAAGCCCCGTAGTTGTTGGGGGCACATAATGCACAAAATGAGCTTGCAGTGATTTTGGACAATTTTGTTGCACACTACCTGCTGATCTAAGGATTTATAACGATCTAAGGATCTCTCCAGAAATTCTGGGCGTTAGACCACTCTGAAAATGGCAGCTGTGCCGATTCAAACGAGCACATGAGCCCTTTCCTGCAGTGCAACATCTGCCTTTACGGACACCGAAAGCTAAACACACCTTGACGACGGTAGAGGTCCAAGGCGCCGCTTCGCTTTCTGAAAGGAGTGCAGGATCATCAACGTGTTCACAGCGTCGTAATCAGGAATGCATCGATGCGAGGCAAAACCGGTGTTAGCAACGTACTGTAGCTGGTAAAGAAGCAGTCGAAGGACTGCATATGTACCATGTACACTACCTTTCGTGTGTCGAGATGTTGTTGGGTACAGTTCAAGAAAGTTCCCGTAACCTTCATTATTATAGGGTAGCACCGGTGCGAAGAAGCTTCTGAGCAATATCTGCAGCAAAGAACTACACGGTACGACAAAGTCTCTGTACACAAGTTTCTCAGTATGTGTTTACGCAACCAACACTGTTTCTCTGAACAAAGAACATGGAACATTCGTCGCGAACACGCCTGGCCGTGTTCGCGCGCGGACGAGTTTTCCCCGGCGCAAAAGCCATTGCGGTGCGTGGTTTGGCGCAAAGGGAAAAGGAAATGCATTCAATTCACAGGGTTTCATGGCGGGACTCGTCCAAAATCACGCGCCGCAATGGCTTTCGCGCCGGGGAAACTTGTCCGCGCACGAACACGGCCAGGCGTTATGATGTGCTGAGTCTGTACTTCACCACCCGCAGCTCAGCTCAGCGACGAGAATTTCAGCTCCTGCTGCCTTTAAGGTAGAGAGATGAGCATTCATTAATGGAGGACTTATTATGAGGGTATTCATTATGAGGGTATTCATACAGTAAGGAATACTAACTGAGTACTGACTGAACAATTAAAAACAGATTGAATTCTTTTGTTATTACTAGTGGAAAGGAAACATAGGCTGATATCCCGTGCAAATTTTGTTTCGAATGCATATTTGTAAAAGTCGAATAATTCGCTGTAGATTGCCGCAATTTACACCTGCCATGCTGGACTTGCAGGTGTAAAGTGAGTTGAATCGTACAATAAAAAAGTCACTGACTCAGGCAGCCGTGGATTCGACCCTAGCACAAACGGAGGATGGACTCTAGTTAAACCTGGAATTGAAGCCCTCGCTCCATCTCTCACGTGCTGCTGTTCCACACCTCACGCGCTGGCTTCTTACAAAACGTGCTGTTTTTGTCTCATCACATGTCATTTTGGGTTAGATGTGTCTTTGCGCGTCCTCATTATAGCACGCTGTCACGCTCCGATAGAGAAAGGAAAGCAAAAATTTTCGTGGAATGCCTGAATGCGCATGCCCCTTGTGTCACGTGACGGATTTTTACATCCGCGTCGCGTTTGCCCGCGATCGCATCCCACGCATCTATCCGATCGCTGGGCCACGGTTTCAAATGGACCTCGACTGGCTAGACAAGTCTGATAGATTTGTCTAGTCCCTGCCCCAACGGAGCCTAGACTGAGGCATTCACACCCGGCAGCCGGCTGCATACAGTTTAAACAAACTTAGTGAACACATATGGTCAAAACTTTTCGTGCATGGTCGAACCCCAAGAATGAATGCATTAAAAAATTAATGCGGGGGGAGGTGGGACAGAGCACGTCCGGCAGTTCAAATTAGCACTCGGGGGATGGAATACAGCATTCACGGCACTAGCAGCACGTCGCCTTTTCCACCTGAATGGGCGGTTCTGAATGTTCTCGCACTGGGATCGGACCCCCCAACTGCCTGAGGAGATCATGGACACAAATTAGCCTCCCCCCCCGCCCGCGGGTTTTGATGTTTAGCTCAATCCTTCCAACTGCACATAGCTCTTGGTTACTAGGTTGCGCTGAAAGGAGTGGTGTTACCATAAAAAAAGCTGATTGTGACCGTCAACATTTCAAGTAGTTTAATTTCCGCACCATAACTTACTAATACTATGTTTTTAAGATTTGCAAAGAAATCGGCCCCTTCCGTTCCTCTCTCCTAGTATTCAAGTTCTTTTCAACATGCCTATTCTGAATTTGTTAAACTGCTTTACATCTTCCTCCCTCGGGCACTTTACTTTTACTTGAAAGAACAACATAAGAAAATTAAAAAGAATGAACTTCTTATCTTCTAGTATTACCAGTTGCAGACATCACCTGGAAGCAACAGATTTGATCAAAGTGCATTTACAGAACACATTGCTATCACCTGCCCCTTCTTCCCTATGCAGCCATTTGACCGACAGTACTAAATTGAAAAAATACCAGTACATTGCGGAAGCGTTGAAAAAGTTGTACTTTCAAGAGGGTGCACGTTTACGCTGCGCGTATTTCACATTTCATTTGTGCTGTCAAAATTTAATTTCGAAGTTAACGAGATTGGCCCTAACGTGAGATTGGAATCGCTGAGGTGGAATTGGGATGGTTATTACTTTCCTCAACGTATGGTCTTGCCGCTAGCCTATTTTCACGGGTTCTACAACCGGGGGGGGGGTTCAAAACACCATCAATTCTGTACAAAAGCGCAGCGCATATGTGGAAGTGGAACCTTATTTCAGGGTTTTGTAACGCAGAGTTGTTTGCAGCTCCGTAGGCTCTCTTCCACCGTCGGTTAATAGCGGCGGACGAGTTGCACCGTCAGGCAGATCCAGGCAAACCGCGACGCATGAGCGTAATCGGGTGGTAGTAGCGCGAGTCTCTCTATAGTGCCAACCGAAGAATAGCGTCATATGAGCTACACCCTCTACAACCCAATGGGTCAGTATTTGTGAAGGACCAACAAAACAAACCAATAATCATTAGCCCTACTGGCTACCTCTTCGGAATGTTAGTGTGTCCGGGACATCAAATTGCTCCGGTATCCTGCTTACCTTTGGTTATGCTCTGGGCTGGGATTCATGAAACGATAGCCAAGCAAACTACGGATGGCTAGCCCGATGGGTTATCATATTGACCACATAGAGCTAAGAGACACAGACGACGAAAGTTGGTCTGCTAGCCTAGGTTTGCTTGGTTATCATTTCATGAATCCCAGAACTGGAGAAGTTTATCATAATATATTACTCTGGGATATTCTAATTATATTCTGGGATTCATATTTTGTCAACCTCCGAATAACTTTGGAGTCGTTCAATTAGGGCAACTGCATTAGAGGGTACATGCAACTAGGGTAACCTGTGTTCCTTTTATAGAAGAATTGGTTGAGCAGATTTCATTCCATTGAATGCATTTGATTTCCCCGGTTTCCTCGCTGTTCATAGAATGACGGTAGACTGGAAGAAATCCACTTAATGACTCTAGTCGTCAATATTTAGGATAATAATACAATACCATATATAGGATAACAAACAATATAATATATATGTCAGCCTAATGCAGCCAACCTTCATTATCAGCCGTCAGCTAATGCCGCGAGCGGCCCAGTTTTCTGCTCACAACCACTAACAACAGTGCAGTGGCTTTGCGATTTTTATGGCGTAGGCCCCGTACTGGGACGTTTTCGCCTGTGAGCATGGTTGGGACCTCATTCCAACATTTCTGGGAGCAGTTCGCCAAGGGCTTCTTCATTATACTTGGGTGCCCCCCCCCCTCCGATGTTTTGGGTGTGAAGCGTTGTAACTGGGTGGGTGGCGCCGACGGATCCTGCAATTGGCCAGTTGGGCGAAATGGCCAATGATAAATGTTGGCCGCACCTCCTTTCCAGGTATAACGTGCCACACCCATATGTTTCAGATCCAAAAGCTGATGTAAACCATCGCACTTCAGTCAGAATTTCTAACAAATTTCATGGGTGAAGAGTGACACAGAACCCACCTTTTTGTTGTCCGCTAGTACAGGCGAGAATTTCATTTAATTGGGTCAATCTCAGCATGAGAAAAACAGATCTGGAAAAGACGAGTTCAATATGAAAAATACTCCCTCGAGAATTAGTTTAACGAACGAGATACTCAGCAAAACGGATAAGAACTACAGGCAAATCTACAAAGCTGCAGTGAAAGTGCTTACATGATAAAAAGTAGAGGAGATGTGACGAGCACAGAGTTTGTAAATGTTCCATTAATGGAAATTGCAGGTAGCTTATCCGTATTGTAATAATCCTTTTATGCTGGCACACCTCAACCTTTTGTGCTGTTCGGATGATCAAACTACAGGGTGCGTCATAAGTTCTTGCAGACCATATTTAGTATCACCACAAGAGCGGAATTCAATGTAATGGCATGGCATCTATGGCCGCACAGAATCTACACAATAGTGACTCATATGACCTAGCAGATGGGGATTATGTCTCCCATTGCTTTTGTAGTAGCTCAAAGTCGAGTGGGAGGCGCACCCATCGCGGCGATGTCATCTTAGAACCTGGGCCACTTTTCAGGAGAAAGCTGTTCTATTCTCATCAGAAGAATGGTGTAAGAATGTAGATGTAGAAGCACTTGTGAATTCTGGGGCATGAATGGAATTCCGCTTTTTCTCTTCCTTCGAGAACTTCATAATGTTTTTGAAAATATGTCCGGTTAGAGCAAATTTTCCTAGATTTTTGTGGTTCACAGCATCAATGTCATGCTCATTCTTATTTGAACATCATTTTAGGTGAGAAGAGACCTGGCTGCATCAAATTCATACAATTCATACATTCATACATGGATTGTCGAAACGGGACGTTTTAGTAAGACTCAAAATCTGCTAATGGAACAACTGCGTGTCCTGAAGTGGTGCGCGGAGTAAGTCCTGTGCTGAGATCTAACTCTCATGCAGCTCTACTCTGAATCGCATGGACTGCTGCATGCTAACGATTTTAAAGCGCAAATCAAGAGCTATATTATACAAATGTTTGAGCGCGTTCCATAAGGCTGAGTTGAAACTTTGGAAAGATTTACATAAGATACAAGAAATACTACCGTGCCACGATGACTGCGCCTCCCACTCGACTTTAAGCTCTTACAAAAGCATATAATGACAAATTCCCGATTTAATAAGTTATTTAAGTTGCTATTGAGTTGGCTTAGTGTGGCCATAGAGGTAATGCCATTAGATTGAATTCCGCTCTAATGGTGGTACTAAATATTGTGCAAGAACTTATGGCTCACCCTGTAGAGTTTTCGCAATCATCCTTTTGAATTCAGAAGAATCTGTAAATTTTATAAATGATCATCACACCTTGGAGTGGATTGACTTTGTCGTCATCGGAGTTCACTAAGCAGACGGACTTTTAGAACTCGGAAAAAAGTGGTAACTCCGCCACTGCGTGGACCAAGATTCTAAAAATAATAATGAGAATAAACAAAAGAATCTAAGCCTACGCAATATTTTGCCCATTTCACAAAATAATTTCAAAAATCTCGTGACCCATTTTTGTGGGCAATTGACGAAAAGGAGTGGAAAAATACGTGGTTTTGGCTAGTTTTCATTTCAACCTTCATCTTAATACGCCACATGTCATTCTTTCTCAAATGTATGTAGCAGGAACCTTTCTTAAGAATTTTATATCCTTTTTATACGTTGCTGCGTTGCTGCTGCGTTCAGTTGATTAATACGGAGAAGTGCGCTGATTGTTTCTATGCACGTGAAGGATTTGAAGAACAAATCACTGTACAGATATTTGTAATACATGGACGTTCTTTATTATTTAGCATAAGTCGGCTGTTTTTGTTGTATACGGTGAGAAAAAAATGTTTATGTACCGCAACACAGTTTCCCAAGACCAATTTCTCTGCGTGATCGGTTCTACGCCAGTATGAAGCACTGCTTTTCCGGCAAGTAGTTGACCAACCCAGAAAATTAATTTGTTCAAACGTGGGAAGCTTGGAAAGAGGTGGAACAAGTGGACCACTCAGTCCTGTCCTGCGATCTCTGGTTTGTAAAGAGGGCAAGACGAGAGCCGTTGAATGAAACTAGCGATGGTGCTTGACTGTCTTCGTCCATGTATTCATTCATTCACTCATTCATTCATCCAGTTGTTCATTCATTCATCCGTTCGTTCATTCATTCATCCATCCATCCATTCATTCGTTCATTCATTCATTCATTCATTCATTCATTCATTCATTCATTCATTCATTCATTCATTCGTTCATTCATTCATTCATTCACGCATTCATGCACGCATTCATTCATTCATTCATTCATTCATTCATTCATTCATTCATTCATTCATTCATCCATTCATTCATTCATTCATTCGTTCGTTCATTCATTCGTTCATTCATTCACGCATTCATTCACGCATTCATTCATTCATTCATTCATTCATTCATTCATTCATTCATTCATTCACTCGTTCATTCATTCATTCATTCATTCATTCATTCATTCATTCATTCATTCATTCATTCATTCATTCATTCATTCATTTTTCCTCATTCATGCTACGCATTTCCTCGCCCAGTAATCAATCCTAATTGAAGTTTAATCAAGACCTTTCCCCTGTGCATTTGTTACCGCTCAACTCCAGAAGGTGTGATCTGGAAAAAAATCGAAAGACTTTCTTTCGCGATGAAAAAATTTTGAGCAGCTGAATGACAGGCTTAAATTCCAAACTCATAATTCATACACGGCAAAAAAAATTGCAAAGAAATGGCTCGCATTCAGCTGACAAGGCAAGGCTTGAACAACCGTGTTATAGAGCAGCCCTACTAGTGGAAATGTTTCACGTCAAAATTTTTGTCACTTCGATTCAACCTCCTTTTATGAGTGCCATATAAGTTCTCCCCAAAAAGACCTGGCGCAGCTGTTCCAAACTACTCCAGAAAAGTTCTTCGATCATCGACAAGCAAAACGGTATCTCAACTCTGATAATGGTGAAGCAAGAACGCAGTCCGAATATCATTATACGTCGAGTGCAAAACTTCAGAGCATGCTCAAGCTATCATACTATAACCAGTAGCAGAGTAAGGATGGCAGCAACTGGGAGCGGGTGCTACTAGGTTTCATACTCGACTTCTCACGCTGTTCGGGCTGCGTTCACTAGTACACATTTATCAGGGAAGCAACTTAGAATCTGTGTTGTTCTAGAATCGCTCCTGAATATTTGCCATTTCTGCTACATAAAGTAGATAAGACTATAAAGTAGATGAGATGTCATTGCCAAATAACTTTTCCCTCTGTTTTCATAGTTTTGTAATAGTATCCGTCATATACATACATATGTCATAGCGTGGTCTGGTCCCGGGTAAACAAGTAGATAACCTCACTGCTCCTTCTGGCACTTGGGTGTGGATCACGACCAGATGAAAAGGAGTTTTAGTGTTCATTTTTCTGTGAGTGGCACCTCCTTTGAACGGATGACCACCCCCCTTGGCCAGAATCTGAAAATTCATAGCCAGCGAAATTGGCTTCATAATTCGGAGCCTCAAGAGACTCAAAAGGCAAAGTCTAAAAGCGACTACAAGTGTGAGAACAAGGACGAAGAAACGAATTCATAAGAAAAATGATCCATGACTTCAAAGTCTAATGCTCAATGACTGTACCGCGTCCCTTTCCCATCTCTTGTCATGGGTGTAGACGTAAACTACTTGCTTGCAGTGGGAAATCCTGATATTTAGCAAAACATGGCTAGTCAGCGACGGTTGAAAAAATAATAGTTATTGTAAGCCTTGTCGAAATTATGGTTGCATACCTGTGTCTACTCACTAGATCTCTGCTGAGTTACTAACCACCGTCCATTAATGCCAAGGACTGAGGAGAGTGTATGCAACTCCTTCCGGATTGCTCATCAAAATTGTCTTCCATTCAAGATTGTAGAGGCGTCCATTCATTTATTTGTTTATTTACTGCATGAGCATACTCATGTGGACAAATGAAGAACCAGACATGTACACGAAACATCAGTATCAGTGCTAGTACTACAACGCATCAGAAAATTCGTGATACAAATGGGCAATTTCGAAATATAAAGAAGGGCAGTGGTGAAAGTTTGCGAATTTGTAGACAAATTGCGGCTGATTAGCTCCTGAATGAACGACTGCTGACTGATCTCACTAGCCTTTCACTCAACTCGCCATACTCCGAACCTACTCTGCCAAAAAAAAAATGGAATCTCAAATTCGTTCTGGCTGTAGAGATGATTGGTGTTCTAGTAATCCCTCTGATGATAGATTTCCTTTTCATTAGCATGTCCTATGCACAAGTTCCCATGTGCAAGTGAGACTCCTAGGATGGTATAACCGAGTATTTTTGATTCCGGAATGATGGGAGGCTTTTCAGCGAGATGGTTGTTGTTTGTGACCGTCGATTTCGGGGAAACATCTTCCACACTATGACAGGACAACTCGTCCCTATGAACATGAATGAGGCTGTGCACAGTACACATTGAATTCGTGTTTTACTAGGGGCACTACTAAACAAATTAGATATGAATGATGATCCTTTTTATCACAACGCGAGCAGCACTTTTAATCTTTGAGAAACTGAAATTAATTAGTCATGGAAGAAATAACTTCATGGTGGAGCAGAAAATCTGAAGGTCACTTCACTTAACTTTAGTCGTCCCTCATTTTACAGTCGAAAGCAAAGGTATACGCTCGCCCAGTTTGCCTGTGTGGCAAGCAGGCCTACTGTAACTGACCCTAGGTGTGATATCCCCGTCTTTTCTGCTTCGTAATAAGTGCGCACTTTCTGGCCACTAATGCTACTTACTCGGTTATTCATTGTTAGTTGCTCTGCAAATGACTACTACGTATTAAGTTACTTGACCTATCTGCACTAGAAGAGTGCCGCCTACTTACGACAGTCAGACTATTTAGAGTTCGTGCTCCTGTTCAAGCTGGGCTCCCTCGAGGCGAACGTTGGCTTGGGACCCATTCGTGTTCATGACTTTTGTCTCATCTTCATTTGTGGAAGCGATGCTATGATCCGTCTCAGATCATAGCAGCTCCTTCATATTTTTTCATAACTTAGACTGCAGAAATGGACCAGTTTGCTAGCACACTAGGAGGACATGCATTGGAATCCCTGCATCCATCCTTGCCTGTTGGTATTACTGCAATGAATAAGAAACTCATTTTCACCCTAACTAAAAACCGGTGTTCAATCATCCTGCGTCTAGACGTTTAATATCTGATTATTGCAGCTTTGCGGCGGAACTGCTAGAGAATAGGAGAAGTTTTAATGCGTTTTTGTTGTTCATATCTGGAGCCGTGCTTCATACTGATTACATTTGTTGATGTTTGTCGATCTAGAACTTGCGACGTTTAGTTGACTGTTCAGGAAAATAGGAGGAGTTAAATAAGAAAAACCAATATTAAAATACCTATTTTCTGTTTCGTTCCTTCCACTGTACGGAAAACAGATAAAGAATATGGCCTTCCCTGGAACTCATCAGCAGTGAAGGAAGGCCATTGAAAAATAAAAACAAAATACAAGAAACAAGAACATGAAAATTATCGAAAATAACTAACGTTAGAATTTGAAGTATAAGTATATAATAAAGTTTGAAGAATCTTCTGAAACCTCTTGGCGCTAGGCCCATCCCTTAACACAATTCTTTTGAGAAATGGTCAGAATGCAGAACACTTCATCCTCCTCTCAGGTCGTCGCTTTGTCTCTCTTCCTTAATTTCAGGAACTGCCTATCGCACACTCTTCACGCTTAGATTGAGGGTAGTAGGATTAGGAGGAGGAAATACGGATTTTAAAGCTGGTTATCTCGAATAAGGGTTGCAGTTCTGCGTACACTTATGTCCGTACGCGCTGGTTTGCAGGAGTGTTGAAGGAAATTAATTTTTAATTTACAAGTTTTCCCTACCACACGCCCAAATTCTGGATTTTCGTTGCGTCTTCCGTAATACCGTTATCAACAATAGCTGAGAATCAGCCAGCCAATGGCTCTGATCAGCAGCTTGCAGCCACGCTTCCAGTTCTGTGTCAGACGGTCCGTTCTTGGTACCCTTTTGTGAGGATTTGAATTACAGAGAGCTTTCGAGCCAGATTTAAATTTTGACATGGTGCCTGCTAGATGTGCTTTTGGAGTTTTTTACTACCTCCATCCAAGAGAGTCAAAATTTTTAATAGAGAAATTTTGGCACTTGCACTTAGGGGTCTCTAGCACCTTGAGGATATATTTCGGCTGAAACCAAGCACGGGACTTACTTGATATGTTGTATACGAATGTGGCATCCATTTGATCTAGCTTACGTTCTGTAAGTGTTTTTGAGCACATTTCTTACTGGGTGCGGTATCCCGATGACTACGGTAGATGCGACATCTCTCTGAATCTCCTCAACTTTTGCACTGGGATCATCATTATTATGGGCACATCATAATCATGCCTATAATTTCGCGTTAGGTTAGGTTGTAATTTGCATGGAATCAGATGGTTCTGTTCTTGCAATAATTATACCGTAATCACACGAAGAATAACTACTTTACAAGATGAATGTAGAATTCAAGTTTACTCTGTCAAAATCTTCTTGTTCGTTCAGGGATAAAGTTCTCCTGATTTCTTTTGCATTTCCAAGGAGTGTTAGAGTAATAGTGCTGAAATTTTATTTAACCTTGCTTATGTCCTCTTCTAATTCCTCGTCTTTGAATGAACTTTAATGGCTCTCATGCTGGAATTTCTTCGTTTTAATTTGTTTCAAAGGATAAACTTCAGCAAATACATACGTATGCTCTTGGGTTTGATGGTTGGATTACAAGAAATCTCCTCTATGGTTAGCACATTTACCTGGACAACTCACATAGCAACTATCTAACAAGACTACGTCTTCTTAAAACAAATACAACGTTTGCAAGGTCTCATTCAATCATTTCGAATAAAAACAAAACAGACATAGTGTGTTTCACAAGAGACGACTGCTGGAAGAACGGCAGAGAGAAAGAGAACGCGGGAAAGTGTACAGCAATTGGAGAGCAATGAGAGAAAAGCAGGCTATACGCACGAATGCCCAGCTATCATCGCGTTTGGAACAGACTATAATAAAATGGTTAAAATTATGCTCCACCAATAAATTCAGTGTGTAATGGCCTACAAGGATCTACAAGTTTTGATTGGAATATCTGTGCAAGATCTTGTACCTTTTCCAGGCCTAGGTTTCACTCTCATTCATTTAGGTGTCACATTTGGGGTTCGCACCAGGCTCAAGAGTCAAAGAAGCACCGTTTGCCAACCCCCCCCCCCTCCACACTGCCCCTAGCCCATAGAATCATCTATGTATGTAGGTTACGTTGTCCCGGGTGATGGTGATCTATCCTTGACTCCAGCTCAGTTCACAGTTGCGCATCCCTGGAACAGGTATTGCCATGTTAAAGTAGTCAATATTGTAAATTACAATAAATTACACATTACAGCTGTACAAATGTGCACTATTTCTGGGAGCAAGTTAGTGCTTTTGATGAAGTCAACCCTCCCCTACCCCCACCTCCCCATGTTAGTGTTGGATTTGTCGTTGCTTGGTTGTTAGCTCTCCCCAAAAATTTGTGTCTTTCTCCACATATTTGCACTGTTGCACAATTGGAGAAACTTGTAACCAATAAATAAATGTATAAATAAATAAATGACTAGTATGCGTAAAAAACAGAGTAGAGTAGAAAAAACTACAAATTGTTCCTTTGTTCCTTCCCTTAGACGGATTTCAAGCAAAAGAACAATAATAACCCAGGATAAATAACCAAGTAAATGAATAAATAAACAAAGTAGAGTGATTTTTCGATAAGTGCTTCCTCGCCCATCGCTTTTCCCTCATGACCATGTACAAATCAGTTGCTCACAGTAATTATCCTACTGAAAATCGGACTTGTACTTTCGTAGTAACGCCCCGTTCATTTTGAATTCCTCGGTGGCAGGTTTCTTTGGGTTTACGCATACATTGGCCACGCCCCTCCCTCACTCCTGAAGCGCTGAGCTGTTGTCCACCTGCAGGCTTCGAGTCAACAACTCTCTGCGGGTTTCGAGTCAAACAAATCCTCTGCACCTGTATTTATGGCCACGGTACGTTCATTGTCAGCTCTTTTGACATTTCCCCATTCAAAACTTGCGGTGGGTATCTCATACATTCTAAATAGTGTAGATAAGCGCTAAAATTCTTCGAACAAGAATAATATAAACGTTCACTAGGAACATGAGGCAGGGTAGCCTGAAGAACTGCCAGTTACTTCCTGTTTGCAGCATAGTTTGGACACCAAAACCATCTTTTGCTTGCGAAGGTAATACCGATTGTAGTGCCACAGAGATCTCGAGCCAAATAAGTAGTTGAAATTGATTCCCCTCCTCCATTTCTACAAATCTTTGTGGAGAGGCAAAGACGTGGGTAGTTCATTACTGAAATCTCTCAAATTGTCATTCGTCTCCCTTTTTGCAGTGGTCAAAATATTTTTCTGGAAATAGCAGCATAAACATATAGTGCAGTTCCAACAGTTTTTCATAAGAAAAGGCTAATTTGAGTTCTGTGAAACCAGCAGAGGACTGCCTAGGTGAAATGATCACACTTCTCTCCTGAATGTAGGTAAATTATTACCCGTTCACACTGTTACCCATCTTGGAACAAAAAAGAAATCTTTAAAAGCGAAGGAACGGGGCGGGGGAGGGTGGAGGGGGATGCATAATGTGATTCATCTTTTAAATATGCCTACCTGCACCAGCTTGTCAGTCAATCCCATTTTCGCATGGGAAGTACACTTCATAAATATGCTAAAGGAGAATTTTAAAGGTCGACGTACACTATGAAGGTTAAGTACCCAATCACATTCACAGCTCCAGAAATACCTTTCATGGTACCTTTATTTAAAATCCATGTATCCAGTGAGAAATGTGATAATGGAGAAATGGAAGGGTAATGGCTTGCATGGTCTGTATACGTATGCATGCTCTAGCGATTTTTTCCTGAGCAATTTTACAAAACTGTCAAAATCTTGGACGTTGCAGTAATGGGAGAGCTCATGTTAGACTCACCTACGTAGCTAATTCCTACAATATACCAGCTTTTCGAACAAAAAAAAACAGTTATGGATTGGTTTACATGAAGGCTATTGACAGCATTGCGTAGAGAAATTTTGACGTCAGCATCCACAGCTGCATTGAGATGTTGGTACCCGACCTCTTCCCTGTCCCAGATCGTCCAAGCCCCTTTAACAAAATTCAACATAGCGTTCACGGAATTATTATACCTTCCCTAGAAAAAAATTCGTTGATGTCTGCAAATTATTGTGTGGCTTCGTCTTCTTTGTTCATAGTGCTAAAGCCTAACAACTCGCTCGGTAATAGATACTTTCCCTTGAGGACGAAAACCAATTTTGTATGAAAACACTAAAATAGTTTCAAAGAAGTTTTTGTGGGGCAAGAAACTGTGGCATTGGATCAGCTGATATGACATCATATTCCCGAAGTATATATTTTTAGTACGTATTAATTTGTAGTTTGAGTCATAGCATCTTCCATCCAGAGCGCCTAATCAATGGTTGATCACTAGGTCTGATCACTTTGTTTCTCCTGATGTATGAGAGATTCTCTGGTTTTGTAGAAATGGTGTTTAGCGCTTGTCCTTGTGGCTTTGTTCAATCGTAATGAAAGCTTTCCACTTCATAAAAGAAGTGCTAAATATGGCTTTGCGCAAAAGAAAAAAGTTTACAACAATGGAGCACTTTGAAGCGTGACATCTCAGTGATGCACTCGTTAAGTTCAGAAAGTAGCCTTAGGATTTCTAGACGGTTTTAAGCTCAACTTTATTCTTTTTTGTTCGTCCGTAATGTAAGCTTCGCATTTCGCGAGAAAGCTACTGAGAGTTGGAAATTTTTTTCATGGGATGTAGTCCTCATTTACAATGGAACAAAGCTCGTTCTAGCCTAAATTTTACACATTTCGCAACTCTTTGCAATGCGTTTTCCGAGCAGTTCGTTAGTTTCCATGCTGGGATAGGCATAGGGCGAGGACACCAAAATGTGGAAGTGTACAAAACACCTCCTCAATCTCGTATTCTGAGGATTCGCACGAAATTACTACTAGGGCGCATAAGTGGCTTAGAAGAAAAGTCCTATTTGTTTATGGGACACCATTGAAGCCGTGTTTATACTTCGTCGCGACGCCGTCGTCACTGTTAGACAGCGATTGATCGATCCTGAGTGGGTGCATGCGCAAGTGTGTATGTAGTGGTCTGTGGCTTTGTGGTAGTTGACAAATCCTCGTGGATCATCGTCACGTACTGTTTACAATTTTTCCTTTGGAAACAACGCGATGGGCGTAATTGCGTCGTGCCTGCTAGCAGAACAGCTATCATTTCGTCAAAGTTGAACTTCGTTGGAAATTGCTCTTATTTCCTTGTTTGTCTTGCAGCTTCGGCCAAAAACCTGAGGCGCCGGACGGCATTCATGGAGACCATCTTTGACTCTCACGCTAAGTTGCGCTATGTATTTTATTTTGCGTGAGTATGCAAATTCGCGAAGTATAACGTTAGCCGGATACTATAATCTCTGGTCTCGTAGGTTTTACGCCAGAACTGCAAGACAAACAAGGAAACAAGGGCCAGTTCCACTTTTCAACGTTGACGTTGAAAAGTGTTAGTTTGCTACGTAGAATCGCACATGTCGCCGAGACATCACTGCCTCGCGAAAAAGTATAAACATATCTTTAAGCAGGTGTCGCTGCGACACGCAAATCGTTAGCCAGTCGCACCGTGGACATAATCAACTTCGAATGCTCTACAAAAGCAAAAATGCGTTGCCCTCAAATAAGCGATTCATCTCGTTTCCTGTCGAATCGCGTCGCAGTATCAGTCCAAAAGAGCGCGATAAAATCGCTGTCGCTTCAGCTGTACCTAGCCTCTGAATGAGTAAAAAAAGACTTCTATCCTAGCTTCCTATTAAGGACAATTAGGGATTGAATGCCAATCATTACAGATGGATCCCACTACACAGCAGATCACCAATCCGCTTCGAGATGTTCAAGAAAGAAATGGTGCGTATACCTCTCATATACATGTGAACAATTTCGTTGGCTACAATTTGGAATACTGGTCAATGCTTCGTTTTCCACTTTACGCTTTTGCGAATCTCCATTGTGACACCTCCTACGCCATCTTCGGCCATCAGACTTCTAAATTTAGTGGCTGGATAGCCTTCAGAAATCCTTCTCCTCTAGTTTCTATCGAACAGTCAGTCATTCCAGTTACAAGCCTATTACCTTTTCCCCGTTCTTCTTGCATTGATTTGCATGTCATAGTGTAATTACGCCTACCATAAATCGGAAATTCAGAATTGAATGTTGCAGTTAGGCAGGTGACACTTAAATTACGTTCGTTCACGTCTCCTCGAACTTCTGTGTCGTAAAAGGGCAAAAAAGGAGCAATCTGAACTATTATATGTAGTAGAAGGACCCACAGATAGTTGCTTTTGCCTGGAAATTCCCGGTCCATTTTTTTCTCTCATATAGCATCCATAACATCCAATTCTTTAGTGGATTACAGTATTTCCCTTGGTTTAATAAGGAGCAAGAGATTACTTATCTTGCAATGATGGCGGATTCTTTAGCATTTCCTCATTTTGAATATATGATTTGGAAAGGTAACCAGTGCTCTTCGACTGAGAAGGTAGCAGATTACCGAAAGTTATAACGGAGCGCCGGAGTGTTTTCCTCCAAGTTAATATCCTTAGATGCAGCACCCGAGAAACTATCCATGTTTGAGATTTTCCTGTATTTCTTGGTTTCGAAGGACATACGTAGAACTTATATCCAATGATGAGATAGCGCAGAATACACTTGAACTTCACTAGAACGGGGTTATGTTTTCCGGGGAGGGGGGGGGAGGAGTTACACGTATGGTAGGCAGCCGAACAATCGAATCTATATGTTTAGGGCAGAAGTTCAAAATAATCATGGATTTCTCTCTTCTTTATAGTTTCTGCTCGAATGTAAACGACAAACAAGATATGAGGCTCGCTCTAGCTTCTGATGATTCGGCTCATTACGATTGGGTTGGTACTGTTCCCGCTGGGAAGAATAACGAAATTTTTCTCTGCAAATTCCGTTGAACTAAGGATCACTACGATTGTATCTGGGTACAACTGAAATTGTGAAATCAGCAAGAGTCGAAATATTTGTATTTCTGCGAGGACCTTAAAGGACTATGACGTCTCATACTGCAAATCTGTCAGTCTGCTATCCACGCTGACGCGTTATATCATTGGCAAGGCTAAACGTTCAATAGTAAATTTTCAAGGGACTGGTCGTCCAATAGGAGTGGAGGGGTGAAGACGGTGGTACAGTCCTTCCCAAAAAAAAATAGACGGATTCCGTGACTACAGAAACGCGGTGGGACCCGAGTGATGGATGTGGAGAGAGCATGCTGCAAATGAGAGGGTCGAGTAGGTCCCGCCGCGATTTCGCGGATTTCGCGACTGTCATGCTATGAGACCGCAAACGTAATTCGTCTATCTTTTTGACAAGGACTGTACTATGATGACAATGATGTAAGGGAAAAAATTACTTCTTCCAGACAATCAAGTATAATTTTCGTAATACTGGTAATAATATAATTTCAGTGGAATACCATATGAATGATTCATAAGAGATCAAGTAAGGTAGTTACCAAGTCAAAAATGGTTACCATTGGAAATGTATTGTAGTATAAATCTTGAAAAGTTTAGAAATGATAAAAATACATAAGATAACAGGCGATAGAATGAAGAAGTGAGACAAGAATGCTGTATCAGTGTCAGTCACTAGCCGTGATTTCGCATCGACGACCAATACGCCGCACTTTGATGGCTTCATGTCATTCATTACCTTTCTGCCACTATTTATATTATTCATATTTTTATTTTTCTTTGCCGACAGCTAACTTGATGGACTGCAGATCTCTTATATAAAGAAATTGCAGCATTAGGTGGCCGCTATACTCCTCGAGGAGTATAGCACCCTGCGTCGTCGTAGGTGGCCGCTATACTCCTCGAGGAGTATAGCACCCTGCGTCGTCGTCGCCGGTGACGGCGGCCGCCAATGTTGGCGATCGCTCACATTTGATGTGCACCGACGCCACAGTCATCAACATCAGCGGCCGCCGCGACGCTCCGCCCACAATCGATACGCACCGGCCTCACAGTCGCCAGCGACGGCGACGCAGGGTGCTACAGTCCTCGAGGACTATAGCGGCAGTGTTATGTGTACATTGCTGAAGTACAGGTGACTGCTTCTGATTCATCGGAAGTTGATGAGGTGAAGAAATACGAGGAAAGAAGAAGCACAAAAGCATGCAGCTCGCTCGCTCGCTTGTTTTCTGGCCGCTACTATCTAGATCAGGCGACATTAGCATAATCTCTTGTGTCTTCATTATGTTTTCCGCATTGTACTTGCATATGTAGGTTATATCGGCATTTCTCTGCAAGCATCAAAGAATTACTCGAAGCTCACAGCTCACACACCCTTTTGCAAAATAGCATCCGAGAAGAACTTGAGTGAGAAGGATTCGACTCTGCTACATCAAAAAACTTGCGGGCTTTTCAACGTACCATATTCGCTTGATATGAAGGACATTAATGATAGAACGCTCAAAAAAGGTTTTTTCCCACCATGTCCGATCCTTTCTTTAGTTTATAATTTATCCAATGGTTAAATAATAGCGCAAAATGAAGTTGAACAGATGTTGCCAACGGACCTTCGCAACGCATTTATAACACCGAATCAGAAGCAAAACATTGATAACGTCAAAACCTACCAATATGTTGCTTTTCATCTGCTGGAATTACTTCGACATGGATGAGACTCCATGTAATGTGACCGTGATATTTAGCTAATTCAAGGTATATTGCCACTCAAGGCCTGTTGACTTCGGGGTACAGTGTAAAAAATCATACAATGCATATAATAGCTCATATCTTCCATGTTGTCGTATAGTAACGGATTCCTTTCAAAAAGACATTATCCAGCTAGTCACCTCTTAATACTGCCGAATCTCTTAACTAACCAAATGTTGGGTCTTTTTCTAAACAGTTCCTCTGCTTATATAGAGTGACAAGGTGTAAAAGACGATCCTTAAAGAGGAACCTATTCGCCATATTTAGGCAAACATTCATTTCTCAATGCTCTCTGGGACTATTTCTAGCTTTATTTTCCCGGTACAACCAATGATAAACTGTTGGTAAAAATGCAGGATTTCTCATCATTTTCACGACGATTTGTAATCCAAATTTAGCACTGAGAAACAAAGTTTTGCAGGAGGCAAAATATTGGACCAGAAAGAGCAAACTCTCCCGTTACCTTTACAAATGGAAATAATCCTCGTTGTCACCTTCCAGTCTTTCTATGATTCCTGAAATACTGCCATATATCTAGGTACACTTGTATTACTCCAGCTTTGAGTCAAACTAGTGCTTCTTTTTTTTCTTTTTTCCTCCCCATTTTTTCTCTGAGAGTAGATCCTGATGATTTGCCTGCTCTCGAACACATGGGCATTTGGCGTCTAACTCCACCGATATAGATTTTTCGATTTCGCGGAAACTGAGATTTGAAAAGCGGATCAAGCCCTGGTCCTGTCTGAAGATCAGTACTGCTTCTTTGCTGCCATCAATAATCAGAAATATAACGTGGTTTAGCACATGTTCAGAATAGCCAAAAATTAGGTTAGAGATTGGAGTCCTTGAGCTATGTAGATATGAATACGGCGTCTCTACCACTTCATATGGTTGAAATAAATATCCAATTCAAAAAATCGGATCGAACTAAATTGAAAGGTGTTCTAGGTGTTCTAAAAAATGAGAGCTGCAAATTCTAAAAAAAATCCTTGGAAAAAGGGAAGAAACTGCTCAGGACTTGTAAGCAATTTTTTACCGTACGGGGAGATGAAATGTACAGGTGGGGGGATCCACTTCGGATAACGTGGATCAATGCCCATCTTTCGGTATTCAACTGGATAAGACTCCGATGCACTATAACTGCAGCTTGCACTGAAGTCAAAGGTCGTAGTAAAGTATCATGGCGGTGAGCTGAACTCCAAAACTCACCACCACGCTTTAGGCGATGATTGCATCCACGGACTATAGGATAGCACAGCCACTCACGTCACTGCTAGTGCACGTACAGTCTGGTAGGGCAGAGGTGGCATCTGGGTCGAATTTGTCCGCAATTACGACCTCGTCCCGAAGTCGGCCAAATAATCAAATTTTCACACTTTTTTGATACGTATGTGGTGTGATTACTTCCACTCTGATGTATCCCTACTGCTATTCAGTAAAATCTCGAAGGCGCATTCTGCGGACGAAGTCGTAATTGCAGACAAAGTTACCTCAGGTTCCACCTCTACCCTACCAGACTGTATGTGCGAACAGAGGAAATCATCGCCTGTTGGAAGCTGATCCCCGTCTCGAGCTGTGGAAATTGTGGGAGAGGTGAGTGGACGCAGAATTAGTTATTACCCCAAGCGTCTCAAGCTGCGTCCACTCATCACTCTCATTATTTCGACAGGATGAGAAGGCAATCAACTCCTAACAAGGCGATGATCTCCTTTGTTCACACATGCGTGCTCTAGCAAAGACTTGGGTGGCCATGCCATCTCATACTCCATGGATGTGAGCTGGCATGCAATCGCCGCCTAAAGCGTGGTGATGAGTTTTGGAGTTCAACCCACCACCAGTACACTTCACCACGGGCCCAAATTCGCGAAGCATCCATCCGAAAAAAGACTAACGCTGATGCTCTTCATCCATTACTTCTGATTTGACTGCAATCGTTTTTTTTTTCTGATCGTATCTCCCGGTATTTTCTTCAAATTAAGTTCAACTCGCACTTAATAACTCTGTCCTTTACCATACGTTTCAGTACAAACTTCCCTCAGTAGTTTATAGTAGCCACAAAATGATGTGTCATGTGTCCTGCTAATATCAAATAATTCTCTATGACAAATCCAATTTTCTGGACACTTCCTCCTCCTGGAAAGTCATTTTGAATTGTTACCATCGTTTCTCCGCCTGTACTTGAATCTGCTCCAGCCCCCACAGTACGAATTTATTTGCATCAATTTAGCGGTCAGCACTATGGGAGATCTCACCGTTGATGTTGGAGCGACGAGTTTCATGTGTATATTATACGTTGTGCTGGGTAAGTTTGCTTTTTTGGTTTGCTAAAGGAAGAGTTGTACAGGCTTCGTTTAGAGGGGGAGCCAGTGGTGAGGACTGCGCTCCGAAATTTTGTATTCGAGATTTTTTGGATGTTCGAATACTCGATCGGGAGAATTTTTGAAAGGTCGAACGCTGGGAATGTAATAATTGCTACATTGCTCCAATTGTTTTGTATCAAAATCAAGAAAAGAATCTAGCGCCCAAGTTTGCTGAGAGGATGGAATATTTTGAACTTCTAATTTAAATTAGAATGTTCCACTTGCAATGAAATGGAGTAAACGAAAAATAAATAAATAAATAAAAGGAAATAAAGGCGATGACATTATCACTGAAATTACAGTCAATTTGCACCGTAACACTGCTTTAGTTATGAGATACCGTACCTAAGCAGTTTCGCGGAATCTTTATTCATGAAGAGTTTTCTCGTAGGGTGACTATAGATATGAACATCAGTTCGTGTGGCTTCGTAATTTCCTTGCCAGAATTTGTACTTTCCCCCAAATTCCTACAGTAATCTTACCGTAGCCCCATGAAACAAATGCAGTTTTCGTCAGTGAACAGGTCTACTAGTAAACAGTATCCTTCTATTCGGAATTTTACTGTATCGTCAGCATCGTTTCAGAGAATAACGAAAGACGGGGGGAGAGAAAGAGGAGGGAAGAAGGAAGCGAAGGCGAGAGTGCAAGAGCGTACACAAATCCCTTTCCTTGAAAATACATTTACAATTCATTGTTTTTCCGATAAACAAATAATTTAATAACCTTTGAAAGTTTATTGTATTGCACTAATTCGAAGCTAAAATCTACTTCATACAATTTTAATCAGTTTTTCTCTCTTCTCGTGAAATTTATTGCTATTCACTGTGATGCACTAATTCGAAGCTGAAATCTACCTCATACAATTTTAATCAGTTTTTCTCTCTTCCCGTAAAATTCATTGCTTTGCGAAGTTAGCAAAACACAAGGAGAAAAGGGAACGGATTCTTCGTTCATACCAGCGGCGAAAGCAAAGTTTTTCTAGCAGAAAGGTTCGGAATGATGAAACAAAAACAAGGAACAGGATCATTCTAACATGTAGTTGCTATGTTATATCGACAATGGGATGCAAAATCGCGACCATACTACATAAGGGTATTGCTTTGTAGAGGGTGTGAATATGACCAAACATCTGTAAACGAGATCGTAACGCCGCGATTGCATTAGTCATGCCGTGGCGTCGCGATAAAATTGCAGTGATAAGCTTAGATATAGTGAGCGCCAATGGCGGTGCATTTTTCACAGCCTCAAAAATACGCGGAGCGACGGCGCCGCTCGAGCCAGAATCCTCTCCCAGACAACAAACTAGAGGGTTTCTTGATATTCCGTTAATTTTCTTGATAGCTGACATCAAATATGATGAACAACTATCAAGAAAGCTCAGACTTGCCAATGCTCTCTATCGTGAGCGGCGCGGTAGCGCGGCGTGTTTTTCGTGGCAGTGAAAAACGAGCCACCATCGATGACTACTTCATGTGCAGGGCATGTGTAACACGTAGAACCTTGGTATGCATAAGGGGCCTATCAATCACACGCATTCGACTATACATGCTAGTTAGAGCAAAGCTCTAACTACAGTGGTTTACGTTGAGAGCTCCACAGTGCACGTCAGTGATCTAGGCCCACGGGCACGCGCTTCCCAACTCGAAATCGCTACTGTATGTACATCTATTTGCTTGTATGAAAACCATACAATACTTCTAAAAACCGATAGAAACTGCATGAAAGTCGTGTAGCGGAAAATATGTACTGAGGCTCTATCAATTTGTGACCGAAACTAACAGCGTCGCAGGTGGCTAGGCCCATGCGTGTGGGTCCAAAGCGCTGACATTTCTGAAGAAGTCTCTTAGAAATGCCAAGACTTTTTTCTTTTCAGGTATACTGTCGATAATGTGCAACATTCTAAATCTATCTATATGGCTATCCAATCGAGAACTAAGGAAGAAGTACATATATTTAATGGCACTTGACGCAGGCGAACTTGTAAATGGTAACTATGTTCTTATGGTTAACTGTCTTCCTGAATGGTGAACCTATTCATCAAAGAACAGGGCCCATTTGAATGACGTCAAATCACATAGCCGTTCAATTGTTAAATTTAAGGAATCAGCTACGTCCTTGTCGGAACAGGACGAGGGATGGCATTGCTGCATGGTTACCTGGCAAAACCTTTAACCGTTCGACAATGCTTTTTCGAGGTCAGTCAAACACTATTCACGCAACTCATCCAATTATAAAAATATATGTCTTCTTGCAAATGGCGATTCCCTGATGAAAAGTGCAAGTGGCAAAAAAATTAAAAAAGGAAAAAAAATTCCAGGCGTAATGAGACTCTAAATTCGCGCTTCTCGGGTTTCCAGAAGCAATATCCAATTTCTTCTGTGATTGGGACAGAATGAATGTGACTCTATGAATGTTTGACCAATGGTCGAAGGAGTATGTGTTCAGCGACACTTAACACCCTTGGGAACATGCTTCCCACTTCAGGGGAAGATGGGCAGAGATCCTTACAGTTGTTACTATAATTTGGCAAACGTCTTCCCTAATGGTGAATATTTCACGCGATTGTCATGATGTTGATATTTACTTCATTTCGTAACGTACTTTTGTGTCCTTGCTTTATGCGTACAGTCACCTGAGTATTCATCTCGCAGTGTCAGCAAGGGTGAAAGTGGGGGAAAGGAGGTGGGGGTGGGGGAGGACTGATGGATAGGAAAAAGAACCTCCGCCTATCTTCGGAGTTTGAAGATAAGCTTAAAGCTGAATTTTAGTCAGAATTTCCAAAACAAGTTTGTAATCTATATTGTTTATATTTGTTGTCTAAGATGAAACCAATGAACAACACCAAAGCCTTAAATAAAGTATATAATGTATGAAATGGATAAAGTGGTCGGCGTCAATCAATCCCGTTCCCCCGTTCGTGGGATGCGCCACGCATTTGACGTCATCGTAACATCGTAGAGGCATTGAATGCGTTATGTGCCCCATGCAGTGACTTGCGGATGGTCCCCGATGTACCCAGTCACTCCATCCTCCCAGACTCCTGTCGTACCAATTCGGCGACCCTGGGGGATGGAGGGCTTGGTTGGAAAGGGGCACGACTGACCAACGGCCATGTGCATGCGAGCCTATTACCGCTGTGCCACACACGCCTCGTAATGTTTTGATAACACAACAACAAGAATAATATAATAATATGATAATGATCAAAGGGGTTTTAAGAACTTGCAAATTTTTTCGTTGGAAGAAATGGGGTACACTCCGATGGGGACGATTTATCCACCTTTCAGTTTATTCTTTCTTTCCTCTGAAGCTGTTGTTTTTCAGAAATACTGGCCGCATTCTCTCATTCTCGGCACGGAACTTCCATCATTTGGCATAGTTTTGATTGCCTGTGAACGTCTCTGCGCCGTACTTCGCCCTGGCATGTACAATCGGATTTTTATGGGAAAATTTAAAGCTGCTCTCCTTCTCATGGTACCTCTAGCCGGCACTGTAAGTTCTTTGCTATTTTCTGTTACTTCTATAATTTTAGAAGATTACTTGAAAGCCGCTATTATTGCACGTCTACAGCTTTTCTGTTGTAGACGTGCAATAATAGACGTGCTGAAATTCGAACGGAAATCAAATTGCCCAATTTCCGTTGTTTTGTCCTTCGCTGCAATTGCTGTAGAAGTGTGATCCTTTGTAGAATTAATCTAAATCATAGAAGTCATGCAAGGCGTGCAAAAATACACACTGAAGACTACGATTTTCACATTGAGGGCTCTACGATATTTACCTGCTAATTTTTTTTGGAAATTTTTTAATTTATTTATCCCAAGAGTGGTATGAATTTGCTAGAGAATAGGTAAGAAAAAACCCAAGTTTCGCAGGAGTGTCTCAAAGTTCACATGAATAAAATAGGTATCGATTGCCTATTACAGGCCTCCGTTATGATTGGCGGTCTGAGTACCATCGGTGCAGCTGGCGATCAAAAAGTCACTACTCAACACTGTGCAATTATTGCTAGCACGGCTATTTGGTATGTTTTCTTGCAAGTTTCCTACAATTACGGTGATTATCTGGGTATTGGGGACACTCATAAGCGGGAATCCAAATCACACAAAATTATGAATTTCCTTTCTCCTTTCCTGCTTCTTCCTATCTTTGCTCAACAAAGCTGCTCAATTTTAGAAGATTATTGGAATGTTGTTAATAGCGATGATTCCTCGCCAGGGCCTAGAAATTCGTAGGAAACACAAATCACCCAATTTCCGCTCCTTTGCCCTTTGCAGAAATTGCTGTTGAAGTGTGATCCATAGGTGAAGAAATATCAAGGAATACCAACATTCAAATCGAAAGGGCGAGTGACAACAACCACTCTATCGCAATTATTCCTGATTACCTTAAAGTACCACAAGCTGTAGCACGTAGTGTCACATTAGAAAGTGCTATTACCTCATCTCTTCCTATAAATCATTCACTCACACCTATAACTTCTACCATTTCTCGAAGTGCAACGAAGTGAGCTCGTAATGGGGGGAGGGGGCAAATACGACGGAGCAATTCATGTGTGCTAATAAGTCTAGCCATGCTAAAATCTAAATCATTAAAATGAGGTACATATGTAGAACCGTTTACAATAGCTGGTAAGCGGGATTGACTAGGTAGACTATGTGCAAGGTGCACGTCTAGCCCAAACATACCAGTAGAAGTTGAGCCTCGAAAAGGGGCTATTTAGAGAAGGAAGCCATGCTGAGCCTTGACTACATTGTATTCGAGAAACAGCCGAAATTTATTACATACTCCAGGCTGTTGGAACTCAAGATTAGACTGAAGAATAGACAGCGATGATAGTTGAATATTCGTGCACAGTGTTTGTTTCTCTCTGCACCCTCTCCAGTCTCTGCGCACTTTTCCGACCTCTTCTTCTCTGCAGCGTTTCCCCAACTAAATAGCTTCTCCCGTGGAACAGACTATAGTAGAACCAAATGTTCAAGAAACATCGTTGCGTAGGCATGGGTGTAGTATTCTGGAAAAATGATTGCGTTATTTTCTGCGGACATTGCTGGATAAAGAAATATATATAGAAAAGGATCCGCACTGTAGTGGCTTCTATCAGTACGTCATTTTCTGCGGACGTTAGTGGGAAGAATTAGAATAGGAGAAAAGGATCTGCATTGTAGTGGCTTCTATCAGCTAATCCTCTGTAAAGCTCAACTTCTGAAGAAAAGAAATGTCAAAAAAAACATCAGTAAGATTGCATCAGATAAATACTTAATTCAGATGTTGATAATCTTGATAAGTTAAATATCAAGCCTTAGTGGGGCTGTTATTAGATTGTAGAGAAAGTTCTCGCGGTTTTTGAAACATTATATTTTACTGGCTTTTTAAAAATAGGAGAACACATTGAGAAATGAATAAATCGCCATCACGTCCTATCGCTGTTCGACAATTTTCGGGATGCCTTTCGATGCATTTCGCTTAGAACTGTTGTGGCATTGACTCGAAAAATTTGTTAAACTGTTGAACTAGCGATCGAAGTCATCTCGGGTATCGGATGCTTCTCCTCGCATGCCGTTAGAGAGCGTAAGGAGAAGGTGGTAATCTTTTGGAGCAAGGTCAAGGGTGGGCAAGTCAGCACTTTTCATCCAACGTCGAGTAGCTTCTGTCAAGCCACTCCTGCAGCATGTGGGTGAGCGTCGTCGAGCAGGAATCGGATCGTGCCGTGATTCGAACGCTTCTCTGCGGTTTTTGCTGCTAATCTATCCAGCAGCTGACAGCATAGGTCTGCCTTTAGAGCTGTGTAGCGTGACAATACCTCGCAGTGGATGAGGCCTTTGCAGTCACACCAAGCATTGATCATAACCTTCAGAGGGTGAACATCTGTCTTTGGCTACGGCTCATGCTACTCATTCATGTCAACCCAAGGTCGGCTGGCTGCACTTGACGACATGCAGACAACATTTCTATCTTCTGTAAAAAATGGACCTTAGCCAGTTCTTTTTTTTGGGGGGGGGGCCTGTACGAGGGCAATTTAGTAGCCATCTCTCAACGTCGTTGGAGATCGTCAAGTCATCACCACCCCCCCCCCCCTGATAAGTTCTATACCTTACCCAAGTGACGCGGGTGATCGGCGATGGTGGTAAAGTGAACATTCAAGACTTGTGTCCTTTCACATATAGTTTGCATGGATCTGAGTCTACGAGCTACTGTAATCCATCAGCAGCCAGATAAACATTGTCAACTCATGCGCGTCTCGACGTGCGGAAGCATTGAGGGTGAAGTCGCCAAAACGAGAGCGTCTTGACCAATCTTGCGCAGTTCCCTCGGCCACTGTACCGTCCCCAAATACAGGGTTAATACGGCGACTGGATTCGGTTGCTGATTCACCAGATTTGAAGCCGTATACTCAAAGCCGCAAATGTACGTACTATTTTGAAAATCCATCTTCCTGGTAGGGGTTCTTCAGGAGTTTGCAATGAATGATAATAATAAACTTGCACATACATGACCTCCTTATATATACAAAAGAAAGGGTTGCTGCAAGGCTGATACTCGTCGCGGCTATTACTTTCAAGTGTGCATACGATCTACAAATATGAGCAGCTACGACAACACTGGGCAAAACCTTTTCCTTAGAATGCCCTGGATGCTTAGATCTATATGTGTCTCTCACGACTGTTCGTCAGCATCGTTATTACCGTCAGTGGCTGTGCTCTGAGTCAGGAAAGTCTACGAAGTCTGAATTGATGAGGACACAGATCGCATTAACTGTGTTCTCGCCAGCGCCTGTATCCAAATCAAGGAACCCTCAGGAATCAAGCAGATAATAACTGTGTCCAAGAAACAGTACAGCTCTACTATCTATACAAAATGAAGTGGTCCCAGCAAATAAAAAAGGTTTGGGTCAAGGTTACGTCGATGCGCCTCTTATGCAGTGCTTACCTTGGTGCATCTCATGTGACTTCATCCTCTAGACGACTCTGGCACCAATTTACCGCCACTTCAAGGGGCGAAAAGCTTTGCGTGGATGAGAGCACAGGTCATACGCGCAGTAGTGACGCCTCCTACAAATTTGAGGCATACAAGGAAAAATGTGATCAGCTGAACGACTCTCATAGTTCAAATAGTGTCATTTAGGTACTCAACTTTTCATTTCGTATTCATTGTCCTCGCCTATGTAATATCATTCATATCAGTCTTTGTTGTACGGCGAATCTCATCGGTGAGTGCGTTGTTTGGAGCCATTCTTCTAAAATAACTAATGGTTCAAAGCTGGAACGATTAGAGGGGTACGCAACATGTCACTAGAGCCGTGACACACATACATGGAAGGAAGAAGGGAAGGGACGGGGGAATAAAACAAGGTTTTTCTCAGAATAAGGGACTCAGACGTAGGATCTGTTCCAAAGCGAGAATTCAGACGGTCGGAAATTGAAAAGAAAAAAAAAACGTTACTTAGAATCGATTCTAAGTTCAAATGATCGGTAATAGTCAACAACAATTTGTTAAAAGTGAAATAATATGGAAATTTTATCTGTTTGATCAAACAGTGCCAAGGAGGTTTCGTGAGATTGGATTTTCCTTCCCTGCTTCTTGGACTGGGATACATGAGTGCACAAATAGTGCACAAGTATCAGAAAACCAACTTCGGAGCCCCCGCACTTTCCAACTTTAAGGAGTTTTTGGGATAGCCTATCATTTATTCACTCAGTGGCATGCTGAATAGGGCTCTATAGCTTCCTGGAATTTTATAATGTGCAGGAATTCAGCAAAAAGGAACTCTGTTAACAAAAGCTTGTTCAAGATTTAGTTCCGTGTTTCGCTTGCAAGCGAGATGACTGAGATATCTAAAGAAAATTTTCAAAAAAAAAGTGAACATTTCAGAAGTACTCACGAGGAAAAGTCGGAGGTGACAACCGCCTTGGAGTAATGCTTGTTATTACGGGTTCATCCATAATTCTCGTCGGATCCGAGTCTATTGTTATGCTTTTTATACGATGGAACGTGATGACCTTTAGTGACCTGGTGGTTGCTCTCACGTATGCCATGCCTGGGTTAGTTTCAAGGAGCAATGCACTTTCGTAAGGAACATTTCTATTGTAATACACAGCATTCGTTCAGATTCTTGTCCATCTTCAACACAATAATTAACCTCGTGTTCCGTCCAGAATTCAGAAAGCAGTTCTTTACACTTATTCACGTTAGGTGAGCCGTACACTGCTGATGAGACACTCAAATATGAATAAAACTGCAATTCAGTTCTTCCAGAGATCCTTCAACAGTCAACGGCCACTCTCTTTGGGTCAACCCCGGGCCGAGCAAGACTACGTTCACACGAACGAAAATGATGGAGAAATCAATGGTCGATCAAAGGATGAGATGATCCTGGATAGTGCAAAGAGTTTACGAGAAAAATCAGCATCGCCGGTGCCTTGATCAGGAAGGATTCAGAGAAGAATTCGGAAGAACATTCGAAGAAAGATCGATGTAATGTACGATGGTCATAATGTATTAAAATTGCCAAACGCGTGTCGTTGAATTAATCTATTCGAATTTATGTCAACAATATAATGTACTCACTCAGGAAGTGTAAGCCGCAGAAGAAATAAAACTGTGAGATTAACTGTCTTCAGATGAGAGTGATTGAGCTTAATTAGAAAGAAAAACAGAATTTTGTCTAAGGTCTACTCATGGTTATTGTCACTACTGCATCAGTGGACGATCTTCAGTTCCAGCGCATCGGCAAGATTCTCTCCTGGCATCTTCGTGACTGATTTCACAAGAAGAGAGCGCACTCCAAACAAGAGCAGATTTTTTGTATTTGCTGAGACATGACCTTCATTCTGGAGATGCATGTGTAGGGTATTTCTGGCTGTTTTCTCGTTTACACTATAATTTCAGTGCGCAAGTAATTATTTTGTACTCCTTCAAGACGAAGTTCTCGCCACAAAGTGGCGAGAACAACAATGTACACTCCTGAGATTAGAATGCCGAGAATGTCTAGGATCTAATGATGTGTTCAACATGGAAAAATAGACAACCCCTATGACCTTCAGTATCGAACAGAATTCAAGCCTGAAATCCAACCCAACTTCTGGCCGAGCTTCGTCTTGGAGTGCGTTCTTGCTTAAGAATAAGCAAATGCGATACCGCCATTGAAAAGGTTTTTTAACCTCAGTTTATTTTCGATGGTTATCGCAAATGTTCTTTGCGTTTGCTGATATTTTGTTTTATTACTCAATAGAAGCACTAGACAATGTGCCCGCTCCACTTGAGTTATACATTTTCTAGCTATTTAACGCTGATGGCGACAATTGTTGAATACAATGGGTCCTTTCAAAGTGCTGATCATTCCGATGATCAGCTTAAAGGCAGAGGGTCACCTCGTTCTGCCTCTTGGATTTACCAACATATCCTAGACCTTCTCATCATGTTGATCCCTGGGATGTACATCAACAGGCACAGAAGCGACGAAATCCCCATTTTTAAAAGGCTCGAACTGGGTAAAAATTTGGAGCCCGGAGGCGGATCGCTCCAAGCTGTGCTGGCTGCCTGCCACGGCTGCCGCGTCGGTCAACGAGTCTTGGCGTGTCCAATCGATAAGATCAACGGCTTCACATGTCAACTCGGGTTGGCAAACTGTTACAGACCCCGTCCTGGAAGACGGGTTTTATAGACCATTCTGAGACAATTTATGTATACCGTTGGAACCATCGCGCCGAGTAGATGCAGAATCTGCTGTTAGCTGAACTACGAAAATGAGGTGGACCCCTGCCTTTAAGGAACCTCTTCTCACCCCCTCTAGCTAGAAGTGGGGGAAGCTGTTCGGTTGATAGATACTAGTAAAATGCTTCCCATAATCACGGTAACCGTGTTGAATAACCCCAGTGGACCCGATCACACGTCACTCATCGGTGGCAGATAAATCAATGAAATCGTCGAATCGATACCATGTACGAGATGGTTGTCATATTCGTATTCAACATAAAGAGGAACCCCAGTTGAGATCTTGGTAAAAATAGCGAAAGTCAATAAAATCGATATCCATGATAATTCAGTCGATATTTCTTGGCGATAATCAGCCTAAAACCTCTGCCGGCCTTGAAGGGATACGCATGCAAGGTTTGGTCCCGACCAGTTTATTCTTCGCGATTTCTATTCATTACATACACACATATTCATACATGCGGACATTCATCTTTATATATACGGATTACCGCAGAGCGGCTCTTCTCCGGACGTTAACGATTCTCACAGGGCGGTGATTACCTGTGGATGTTTTTTTTTTTCACCAGTACTTCACATTACTGAACTGAGAGACGAGACTTTATTGTATTACACCATCTCACGGCCTGAAAACGAGAAGTCTGTTTGAGCACGTCCGGTACTTTTTCAGCCTGAAAGGCCTGTTTACTCGTTCTTTGGAGCATATTAACCTCGACTCCACAGAACGTCAAGCCACAACAGGAAAACCACCAACTCGGTGTTCTTAACGAAGTCATTCTCAGAGGAAAATTACAATGCTCTTTGTGTGCCTCGAACAGACAAAATTTATTGCTTGCACTACGCTCTTGAGAGTGGCGCCGAATAGTTTGGCGACACGGTCGTCTTCTTGGCACAGTGTCGCTATAACTATTCACTGCCAAAGCTGCTCCCACTCCTGATGTCGATGGTGATGTGGGCGCAGAAAAGTAAAATTCTGATCGTGAGATTGCTGTGGAGCCCACGAATTATCTTTTTGTATTGAGTGGGTATGTACCCCCTGCTTGCCCAAGTCTTTCAGGGTCGCTTTTGTGTCGGAGGTCTTCTGTCTTTCTTCAGATCGATGAACGAGAGACAGATTTCGATAACTAAAATGCAAACACCGTTATTCTTTCTCTTTCTGGACTCGTCGTATACACGAAATCCAGAAAAGAAAACTATGCAAGCTGAATCGGATCACTGAGCGAACGCTGTCCTCAGAAACACTTTTATTTGTTGAGTAACTAGCATAAAGTCACCGTACCACTGCTGGCATACCTGGATGAATGGTGTTACGAGAAAGTGTGCCAAGAAAGCTCCCATTGCTACGTCTGCATCTTAGTGAACAAAGGAAAGGAGCAAAAGTTGTAGAAAAGGATTTCATGAGAAAAATGTGACTTTTACGTGTTTTTGCCCTTCGATTTCACTAGAAATGTTGCCCATTCTACTTCGTTCTCGAAAACTTCACCCTTTAGTCTATTTTGATCTTGATGAAACACTGCTCGGAAGTATTGCTTCCGCACCATATAAAAGCATGGTGTAAAAATACAGCAAAAAAGAATGCGGAAATAAGACTAGGAGATTATAGGAACAGCGCGTCCCAACGGTGTCCCCTATGGTCCCATGCGACCAAAAAAGAAGAAGGCGCCGCTCACTGTTTAGCCACTCTGTCATCAATGGGTTGATCATACATAGGGCGTCTTGTCTCCTTTCCTAGTACCCACGAGACCCTCTGCTTCTGGAATGTTTCGTTATAATTACAATTCCTTGAATAAAATTCTATTTTCTTCATTGCAATTAAGAATTTTCCAATTCAAATCAACAGTTCTTATACAAAGAGTTTTTCTGAATAATCTGTAGATTTTGGGTCATTTCAAGATTTTGGGCTTGTTGCGTGAAATATAGGTCTTCCTATACTTTCCATGGCTCGATTTCAATTTTTCAATCCATCCAAAAGTCTCTTTATCACATGAGTCAGAGTAGCTATCGACAGCCGACTTTAAGTCGTTTTCGACCCTGAATCTAATTGCTTGACGATGTTATTTCAGATTCCCGGATAGAAGGTAGTTGCTGGGTGCCGGGTCCGGACTATAAAGAAACTTAGCTCGGTGGCTTGAAAGAGTTCAAGACTTCACGATCGAGCCCAAGTTCGGAGGAAAAAGGGATGGAGTAGGTCGAGGCCGAAAACTTTTTGAGATTCCTATGGGAATTTGTTTAGGTGTCATTTCTAGTTGGAGAAATTTGAGTCTTCCTAAATTCTGCAGATCACTAACATAGTGGCTTCCGGTACTTTAACACATGTGCAGACTTATGTGAAACGTGCAGCCTTATGGTGGCGCAATACTTCTTAGAGATATTCTTCTTTTGCCCCTGCACGAAATGTATTGACACAATTCTAGCGAAATGTTTATTCAGCTGGGAATTTTGGGAACATCACTGAAGAATACCTTGTCAAACTGTGGTTACTAGGAAACATGAGGTTGCACAGTAGTAAAGTGAAAGTTGTTTTCTCTGCAGGCTTGTGTTGCAGCCCACTTAACAATTAGTCATTCAGAGAACAATCTCACACGTAATAGTTTTGATGGGCGATACAGCCTTCAATTGCATCTTTGAACTAGCGAAAAACTGAATGATCAAGGTGATTAAATTTTCGAGTTGAATTGGACGTATCTCAACCAATACTCCGCAACCATATGTAGATGGGTATCAGCTCAAGTAGAAAAATTGCAAAGACTCTCAGAAATACATACGGTACCGGCCAAAATTATATAGCCTTTTGTAGTCTCTTCCATTTTCTTCATAATTTTATTTACAGTAAAGCTTCGAAGCTCATATTTTCATGGGTGTTGTAGACATTCATAAATAATAAAATGGAATGACATCGTCCCATCTTATCAGCTAATTTCCTCTAGGCAAAATAATTACCATAAAGGTCAAAATCTGGAATTTTGCGGCATCCACAAAAGATCACAGAATGGATTCTGTAGGCCGTATTTTCGCAACATTTGGACTCCTTGTAAAAGATTCGACTCATATTTAAACGAAAACGTGTGCTTTCGAATCACTGATCAAAGCATACGAAGCAAGTTTGATTTATTTCAGCAGTAGACCAACGTAAGAATTTCTGCCAAATTAGCTCACTCTTCCTTGGTTACAATGTTAAGTCGGTCACGATGCATCCAGAAGTCCATAGCATATAAGGGTGCTTTCGTTTCTTTCCATGCAAAGCTTTAATCCACCAGAAGTTATGCGGGAAAATTCAAAAGGCTATATAATTTTGGCCGGTACTGTATGCGATGACTGAAAAAATTGAAAACATAAACGGAGCGTAATTCCGGAAATTTTGAGAATTCCTATCTTGTTTCTTGGAAATTTTTTCAAGAAAAATTAAAATTAAAAATGAGTGACTTGTGGGATTCTCACCTAAGCCCAACCTGAGGTAATTCTTCCGAATCGGTCTTGAGTGATGGTTTCATGGGAACCTCTCTTTTTTTCTTTGACTTTCATCCTCCATCGTTGAAAATTGTTCTTCACCACAGAGCGAACCGGTGAGCGTGAATGAATGAGGAAACCACTTAGTCATGCTGTTCTATACCTGCCAGGTTTTATACTAAAAATTGGCGAATCTCATGATTGCGATGAGTCACCGTAGAACTCATCTGTTTCCTCAAAATCGTACATAAAAAATCTCATAGTTTCAAGAGATCTTCGATCAGTATTCATAAGAAAGCAACTTTTATGAACTTTCGACTTCTACTTCTGTTCTTTTTCATTTCGAATTTGAATTCAGTGAAATATAAACAATTTCGACCGCCCATATAATGACTCAACTGAGGCGAAGTGGGACCCTCCATTATAACATGTTTTCATAGTTCAGCAAGTTCAAAGGACCGAAGAGAAATGAAAGTGCACAATTTATCTACTTCAGAGCACTGAAAAAAAAACACATAAAACCTATAGTTTTACCTTGTCATCCGAGCACTTGTTTAAGAATCCTAACCCTCGATTTTTGGACATGAAATTGCTGAAAAAAGTCAAGTGAAGTAAAGTACCGCAATATAACGCTCAACGACTGCAATATGTGAACATTTCCCTGAGAAAAACTGCAGTTAAACCGATAAGATACCACTTTGGCGGTCTGATGCAGGGAGCACGATGTGTATTTGTAGGCACGATCTCGTGTCAAGTTGTACGAACAAGTGGGCTGGCGATCTATCCAGTAGTTCAATTTGGATAAAAAGGTGAAGAAAAGCTGCTGGTACAAGTACATAGCTTTTGGAGAAATCTTGAGAGGAAAACCTGGTACCGCATGCGGTTTGTTCATTCGGTGCACTCCACAAAGCGGTCGCTCCTATGGCTATGTGTTGAAGTAAATTGGTAAGTTTATCTGTTATTGGGATCACTGAAAGACGATCTGGTAGGCCCATCACCTTGCTCGACTGAGAGCTTAGCGCCGGAGCCGAAAGTTAAAGGGAATTGATGAGTTTTTTTTTTTCAGCGAGAGTATCGAACCTCTTGGCTACTGTGGGCCCGTGGCTTCATCACAAATAAGCTTCTGTAGTGTAGTTTCTGCTTGGTTTTCGACATGATAACACTTGTTCGCCATGTACTTTGAGCAAGGACTGCTGGCACAAATCACAACCTGTTGATCCTTCTTAGAACGGCTCATTGATCATTTTGGAGCATTTACCCACCCCACTAGAAGAGAGTACCAAACTCGTCCAGAGTTTGTGGAATTCTCAGAAAAAAATTGGGTGAGGCTTTGCATTTAAGCCAGTGTTACGAAGTTAAATGTAAATATGTATGTATATGACGCCAAAATCACTACTCACATTGAAGGCACCGTCCCACCTCAGAATCGTTTTCGAGATTTCCATGTGAAAAGGATTTGCAAAAGCTGTTGATCACAATGGTATGCGTGATTCGGTGCAAAATTCTCGGAAAGGCCATTATCAAGCCCCGCAGAACCAGAGCACGACCGCACAAAGGATACTATATTTTACGGGTTGTCTATGTACATACCTTCAGTGAATATCAAAGAGTCAAAAGCGAAGAAAATTTCTAATCCAGAAAACTTGAACACCAAACTGAATCTTGCTAGCTGAGCGCCAGCTATGATAATCTATATATTTATTTTGATCCGCATTGCAAATGCAGTTTTCAGAACATAAATGTAACATGAATATCTAGTCCTTCAGCCCCTATTTTGCATATTGCAGATAGATCCTCTTATATTTTTTTTCACGCCAATCGGATCCTCTTTCACTTTTTTCACACCAATCCCTTCTTATCTTTTTGGTCGATTTTTGCTGTTTCTTTCTTTTACTCAGGTCGTTTTTATTTCGATTTCATGCGAATGCACAGCGCGTTCCGCATATTTCAGGCTTTTTTCTTTTGTACCAACTTCTTTTCCGATCACTGTGTAGTCTCCCTTCCACGGTGGCAACTACCGTTTTCGGACTGATGATGATGCAAACGACGAATTGCATCATCGCAATTCCCTATCAGCATCGTTCCAGTTTTGGTAGCGACAGCGGCGCTCCTCTTAAGACTGAGACATTCGGAGCAAGATTCCAGGCAACGCTCTACTTCCTCGTCCAGAATTTTGTGATGTATGAGGGGTGGGGGAGCCGGAGTGAGAAGTTCAATATAATGATTTCTACACTGCATCGAAATGTAATCTAAACGTGCACTTCTCCCGGGAAAGCTCAGTTTTCAATGGAGGTAGAGAACCATTCCAAACTAGTCATAACACAAATCACAGACCACAGAGGGCAGACCAATTATGATCGGTGACGCAGCAGTAAAACTGATTTATGCCTAAGACTAACCCGACTTGGTCTCAAAACCGCAATGGTGTTTTCTGCAGGGAGCTGCATTCAGGAAATTATTGCTGTTATCGTGAACAAGCCTCGCGAAGATGAAAGTAAAAAAGGACCAGAAACCATTCTCAAAGCTTTGTTGGGAATGAACTTCCGAAGCTAGCAAACCGGGCAGAGTGATTTATGGAAGAACAGGGATCTTTTTGCTTCCCCTGAACAACTTTGGAAAATTCTGGTTCATGGACCCACTCGCTCCTCTTTGACTCTTTGCTTATATAGCAAAAACAATCGAAACCAACACAGAGGAGACTGCGAGGCAGGTCCACTCGCACGCTTCGTTGAACTGTTTGAAGAGTGTGAACGAGAACGGTGACAATAGTAGAGAGAGTGGATGCGCAGACAGTCATAGTACCACATCGCGAGACACTGAATTCTTTCCTGCTCTCTTGTACGAGCGCCCCAATCTTGTCCCTTTCAGCCAAGCATTCTCGGTGCTCTCTGAAGTTGGTGGTTTGAAATCAGGTCCATCCAGGAGTAAGGTTTCCATGTAGGTACGGGGAGCTACGTTCTTTCTGAAAAGAACTGAATAGTCTCCCCTAACACAACATTTTTTTCCAAATCGTCAGGAATCAACAGCGATATAGTATCTTCTACTGCTCGTCGTTGTCTGAAAGTGGGATGTAAAGTCGTGAATGTGTACTATTTTGTGTTCGTCATGACTGATGTACTGCTAGGGAAGCATGTGTATCGACACCCTCGTTTCCAGTTCGATGAGTCGATAATACAAAATTAAATGTACTTATGACATGAAACCGTCCATCAGAAAAAAGTTGAATTTGAAATTTGATTACTGCAAAACAGTGTTCGATGCTTTGCTGACTACAAAAATAAGCCGGTTCGATCATGAAAATGACAATGCACCAGACTGGAAGCTCAATGAGTAACAGAGCAGCTGCTACGCCTTTATGCTCTTCCTTTATGAAAGCAAATCAAACGCAGGACCTCAAGGAAACAGTCGCTATGTAGTACCAAAAATGGAGGCCGAAGCTGTACACCAGGGATGAGCGGATACGAGATTTTTCACGACCCGGATAACGGTGCGGATAACGGATAGGCCAAAAATGACCGGATAACGGATACCGGATAACGGATAACGGATAAGTGTTAAGATACTACAAAGCACCACCTTCTACTAATACCAAGAATAATATTAAGATATTATTAATACCAATATCTACTAATATCTAATATGTATGAAGAATTATAAAAGAGATATACGACCTGAATATTGTGGATGAAAATTAGCATAATCACAGGTCTTCTCATTAATCACCAAATCGCCATTCTCGAAACGACGCTTTGCATGGCGTAAATATAAGAAGAAACAAATGTAGTATCTAAGTTCCACGAAAACAACAGTGATACTTGGATGTTCGATAGCTCGATTGGCACACTAGTTACATATGATGATGCGTGATCAGGGCGTCTTCAATATAAAGATCCCCATAACGAACTCTGGTCCTTCCACGGTTTCGGGTGAATATCATCGTAAGGGAAAAAGGGGCGTTACCAGGCCACCGTGATTGGCACATTAATCGAATACACCAATCACAGTAGCTTTTTAACGCCCATTTCCCCTCACGATGACACACACCCCACGGTTTCTTCTTTAGACCCATTAAAGACAATACGACAAAGATGTTTTTTTTTTTGGGGGGGGGGGGGAAGGGCGTCACATAGGCTGATCCTTTGCTTCATATATCTTTTATAGAGTTCTGGTAAACCTTCTAGTACTGACTGAATATTATGGTCATATTCACTCCTAAACACTATATGTGAATAGATCGAAAAAGGGTACAGCAGGGTTAAATGAATAGTCGAATTGAACTTCGCGAGCAAGAGGGCATTACTCATCTGTAAGTTGTGAGGTCATCAAACTTCAACTTTGTCAGAGGTCACAACATTAGTCAGCGTTGTTGATAATCTTACAGGCAAACAATGGTTTCGAGGTTATTGCCTCGATTGTCGGAAAACCCAGCAAACCTGAGCAAGAGCCTTTCTAGACGAGTACAAGTCTGTATTACCTTCTCCTACATCGCTTCCAGACTCAAAATCACATACGAGGAAAAATGCGCTAGATCATGTGATACGACGGATTTTCTTGAAATGGAAGCTCTCCTCTGTTGGGAGCGTGCGGAATGAATCTACTATTGTTGGCCTTATCCGCACCGTTATCCGGCATCAAAGGCCCGGATAACGGTGCGGATAACGGACAGGCCAAAACCTACGGATAACGGTAAAACGGATAACCGGATACGGACAATCCGCTCATCCCTGCTGTACACCTCCGTGGCACGGTATGCAATTTTGCAAATATACATAGGTGCGCAAAATGTACTTTTCGAGAGACGGGGTGTAGGTAAGATAAGTCTCTACATGGTGGGCAAACCGTGTCTCCACAGTGTGGTGGAGGGTAAGCTAACAGTGGGGAAAGGGCAGACAAACGGAGGTTCCATCGTGACATGACGAGTTTGGAGGGCCCTAAGAGGGGAAATGGTGGAAACACCTCACAATTTCCACGTGGGACTGATAGCAATGGTGGGCTAATGCTCAGACAGGTGGGGTCGTAAGCCACAATCGGGAAATAACGTGGTGATAACAATGGGCCTTTCTTCAGTAGGGGGTCCACCGTTGGATAATGGTGAGCCAACCGTGGTACGAAACTTCAGGCTATGATACGCAGTCAATGATAACGATGTGACATGTGATAATGACCACCACATTCAACGGATCCTCGGCCTCCTTCAAATGAAAAATGACTAAATTTATACTCAGGTGCGAAGTCTCCGATCTTATGGTCATGTCTTGTCTGAATATGATGTACATATAGGTTTTTCACGTCTGTCTTACTACAGCTTATCGAACAAATAAATAAATCGAATCATCAGAAGGTGATTGTTGCAAAGAGATGCATCACTAAAACTAATAGACTCCATATACAAGCTTCTCACTGCAACATATACAGATTTTAAAGAATCTGCCACCTATGTATTCTCGAGGTGGAACGTGCCTACATTTCTGGGACCGTAGCATGTTTCTAAATGCTTAGCTGCTGAAAACTATATAAACATAATACAAACATCGTAGGGTGGTCAGACTGTGATGTTAGCATAAGTTGAAGTTTCCGCAAGAAAAAAATGAAAAAAGTAAACAAAAGGTCTAGATGATTTCAGTGACTCATCATCCCTTTGGACATAGCACTATGATCCCTAGGTTGCATACTACTCAAGTGGTATGTAATAAATAGTGCCTTTCAAAGTTTCTTTGAATCATCGTTGTTGAACTCCCTACACAGGAAGTCCAACACCAAAATGGGATAACTTGTACACATGATGCAGTGTATTTCACGTGCGCTTTCTCACTGGGAAGGTCTCGAGCATCGATTACCAGGAATCGGCGGCCCGAGCGTTCTTTGTAGTGTGTGCACGCGGCCTGGTTCTTGGTATTGTTCGCCTTAAAAATGTAACCACTAAAGTGACCCATAAATGAAACAATTTATGGGAATTCAGGGCAGAGGGTGGGGGTCTAATTTTATCACAATAAGTAACCTATAAAAGGTGTTGGAGGTCAGCTAGTCCATGTAGAGGTCTCCCGTCGCTCTTTTGAAAGCCCGTTCTCTGAGCTCATATTACTTTTCTTTCCGCATAGTCCGTCTGGCGTTCGCTGTTCGCGTTAGCACGTACGTGGCACGGACAAAAATGAGATGCAATGGGCGGAGCTGCAAGGAACCCCTTGCTCGAGCCCGCCCTTCAGCCATAGTCAGTGCTGCTGCCTATCCATTTGGCGGACGACTTTCCTGGAGTCAGAGGTTTGTACTGTCTTTCAATAATGGTTTCTGGGCCTCCTCAAGGATTCGCCTCTCCAAAAATTCTCCACACTTTTCCAAATTCGCCACGACAGGGATGGCGGTATCTGGCTGAACGATCGCATATGTAGTTGCTAGAGAAATCTCATGCCTCCAGAGCCGCAGCAACGTCAGAAAAAAAGATGTATAAACACAATTTCCAAGGACCGGGAATTGACCCGTCACTTTAGTGAGATGTCTCAGGACCCTTTCGGTATCTTTTAATATGTGGCCGGTATCACCAAGTTAAACTAGTGAACTAGTGACTAGAGCTCAACCCTTCCCCCTCCCCCCCCCCCCACCAAACTACGTCCATCTCCTACACCACATCTCGATGTTTAGTTGGGCTTGTTCTGAGAAAGTTGGGATGACGGCCTTCTCAAAATGACGCAGTACAAGGGGTGGTGGATTGTCTGAGAAGTGACGGTTCACGATCAAGGAACAAGTAGCGTTGTTCTCTAAGATGGCTCGTCGTACTGACTGACCCGCGCTACGCTTAGAGGTACTTCTTTGGTTGAAATTCCTCTGAAAAAGCTCCGCTAGGTTTTGTTGTTTTAGTACTCTAGCTGAAACTAAGTTATTGACCACTATGAGAAGTCTGCCCGCAAAATAGAGGCGTGATTATGATGGTACCACTTTTAGAGCAACTCCATTGGATCCAAACTTCATAGAAAGTCTTTCTCTTCAGCAGGGAGATTCAAGTGTCATTTATCCTTTCCGTAATTTTTATATCACTAAACAATTGCCTTCGCCAGTAAAGAGCATGAACCTAACCAACCGCAACCACTAGAGTTATGCTTACAAAATACACTTAGCGGACTCAAAGGAAAGATTCTCGAGAAATTCGTCATAACATCTCTTATGCAGGTGGTTTAAACTGCGCCGAATGCAATATTGAGATTCTTTCGTGTGAACGTTGCTTTGAAATATTCATTGGCATGTCAAAGTCTTTCTGATTTTACATATGAGAAGTGACTAGTTAGCGCACTAAAGAAGCACTCTATCAAGTTCCTATTCGCTAATTTTCCCTCATTTCACTTGCATCTTTCTTTCCGACCTTTTCCAGTACGGTTCTCTGCGGTTAGTAATGTTTACCTTGATCCTCTAGAATTGCCTGTGCAAGGTGTTGCACCATGCTAATACTGAATTTGTTCTGGTTTTTTAAAAATGTCCCTACGCCTAATGTGGCTTGTACACCATGAATGTTTCAAATAAATGAATAAATAAATAAAGAAAATGTGCCCCTTCCCACAACATGCCGTCTTTGCTCTTACGTACAAGATGCATGCTATGGAATTGTGACCTGCTTGCAACTAGAGAAAAAATAGTGGTAGGTTCAATTTTGGAAAGGAATTTTCTTCGAATTTTTACAAAAAGGATATGGGAATTCCCTCCAGTTCCAGTTGGGAAAACATCTATGCATTAATGTTTTGATGTCGTAACGACCGAAGCGCAAGAAAATGATTGAAATGATTCATCCAAACCAGCACACGGCATCAAACTTCGTACAGCTGGCCTTGGTGTGTGTCATCGTCGTGTGTTCGGCGACCATGATAATTACCAAAAAAGCATGGGAACCAGCGAGTTGAGGGGAACTGGATGTTGTATCATCTGTGCAAGGACAAGAGACCCCCAGATAGGGGGTCTCTTGTCCTTGCACAGATGATACACACTTGGTTATGCGCTTGCATTTTGGGGCCACGTGTAATAACAATATAATGGTCGTGTATTTCGACCTTGTGTAGTATCTATTACAGCTGTTTTTGGCGAAGATTGTTAATGACGAAGGCAATCTCGCCTTCGTCAGAGCCTAAAGTAGTCTACACTACAGTTGGCCTATCCTCTCAAACGTCTCGTCTTTATACAGAACTCGTTCAATCAGAGAGTAACCCAAAAGCAAAAACGGAACACACACTGATCAGTGCTCACTTCAGCTTTTGACAATGCCGTCAAGACACAGACCGCTAATGGTGAGACTGTACCCCTGGTGGTCTTTATATGTGCGCAGTATCATAACGATCCGCCTACAGATCAAAATCTGCACAGATTCAGATACAAGGCCAGCTCGTTTGTGATTGCGATACATTCATATTTGCTATCCATTTTTAGGTTTTTAGCGGCAATCCCACACGTCTTGTATTTATTTGTCACATTCGGTGCAAACCTAATGGTTTTGTATAAAAAGAGCAACGTGCACATCCACAAAAATGTTGTTAGGTGCAAATTGATTTTAGTTGAACGCTGATGCGCGATGAAGCCCCCCTCCCCCGCCTTGAAAGCTTGCTAGTGTTTCTATGATGCCTTCAAAGAACATTTGTAGGAAGAACACACAAGCACTAAAAAAAAACAAGACTAAACCACGTATCGTAAACTACGAATTTCCCTTTATCTTTCTTGAAAAGAAAAGCTCATTGCTAGTATACCTGCTCTTAATGCACGTTCTGTTACAAAAAAGAATGTCAACCCGGAGAGCATCGGCATAATTGTTCTTTAGTGCATCAAAGATTGTTCTTTTACTGGCATATCCTTCTCACTAAAGGCATTTTATACTAGATGTTAGGCCATGGCGGACCCCTTATCCATCGACGGACCCGTATCCTGCCGTGTTTCCACTATTGGGCCACGGCGGACTCTTTCTCGATCGGTGGACACCTATCATGATGTTTTAAGATGCGCAAGGAGCATATCCCAAATGAGGGCACCGAATAAATCCTTCGATACATCCTCCATGGTACGCACACTTCTTCTCGAAGTGGTTATCGTCCGCTGTTCCAAAGTTGAGTGAAGTCAACAACAAAGCTCCAGCAGAGGGGCGACCCTGCTCCGTACATTGCTGCTACGCATCGTCAGATCGTTGTAAACACTGTCTCGCCTGGAGGGCTCGAGACCGCTAGAGTGGGTCCCGCCGCGAAATCCCGAATTACCCGACTTCCACTACGTCTATGCACCTATGACGCAACATCGGCCGTCAGCTTCGCATCCTCGCGAGCCACAGTCTATAACTGAGTCTCACGGGGAGCGCATGCGATCACGTGCTAGTCCCCTACGTCTGCGCTCTAGAAAATTTTGTTGCATTACCATGATTTATATAAGAGGATGCGTGTGTTTCACGCGTATGTGTCTCTATGGTGAAAAATAGGTCCAGTCGCAGCTTAGACGCACGCGTTTGCGACCTCACAGCGGCTGCATGTCACGTACCTCGTCGAGCAGGTCTCATGGAAAATCATCTGCAGATGGATGCGTGAGTCTGACGCACACAGCTAGTAAACTGCACTTTACATAATGACTCTGGTCTTCATAGAAACTGTGCTAACAATCTGTGCATCTTGAACAGATAAGTAGGCAGCTGACGAATTGAGCTTCAAGCGATGTCCCTTTGTTATTTGCTTCCAATAAATCACCCTGTCGTTGTGCGTCCGGCCGCTCTTCACCGTCCATCATTATATGTCATTTCGCAATTTGCAGGGAAGTGAAGCGATTTCGGCATGCTGGCGTGTGTGAGACGTGCATCCCTGCTGCCCATGATGCATCGATACGGTGCGTCGTCGGTGTCCGTTCGGAACTGCTACGATCCGAGGAATAAGATCTCCGGCGCCTACAACCCCAACATAACCGTGAGTTTTCTTTATTGGTAATACAAAATTCCTGCAGAAAACACTTGGTTCAAAGAAAACAGATGGTTGTTGATGCGGTGCCGAAGTGCTTACTTAGAAAAGTGGTCTGTTCCAAAACATTTCTCGCTTCACTATTCGTCTTCTGGTACCTACACAAGGACAGGAGTTAGCAAGACTGCTGCTAGACTGAGCAAGCCTACACTATTGCTCGTTCTATTTACATGATAAAGAGCTCAGGGAAAAAGTTGGATACTGGATTGAGGTGTACAGTATGATTGAAAATGAAGAGGTGTGGTGGAAACCATTTTGAAAGGAAAGAGCATCAACGTTGTGTAATATGTTACATAAGATCTGATCATCACGTTACTAAACAATTCCCTAATGACCTGAAATTCGTATGTATGCAATCATTTCTCATTCATGACGTCTTGCTGGAATCCCTCTACCATGTGGCGGAAAAATATTGGAAGAAGGCTTTAACCTTCCTGAACGGTAGGAATCTTTTTGGTGAAAAATGACACCTCGCAGCAGCAACTTTACCCAACCCCTGCGATTCCAAATTATGTCGAATTCTACCAAGGAATTTCATCTTTTCAGTTCATTCTGAATCAGCAAAGACTTCATAAATGCCCGGGAGAAATTTGCCAGAGTTCTCTCCATTCCTCATTCTAGGCAGCGTTGTACACATTGGAGAGTCATTTGCGTTCCCAGTAAATTCTTTCGAAACTGCTTTGAGCGCTTGCGTCTGCATTCAAAGAACCAAGGAATGATTCATCTTTATGCATGAAACCACAAATGAAATGCGTGCTCAGTAGAGAGTACCAGTAAGAGTCAAACTCGATGGGCCAAAGTAAGGTATTAAAGACTGTTTAGACAAGCCTTTCTGTTCAGAGGAGGCGATCTTCAACGTGTTTTTGTTGCATATTCTCTCTTATCCCGAATACAGCAGCATACTTAAGAGAGATGGACCATCATTGGTAATTCAAGGAGCTCCATCATTTATGACGAGGTCAACATTCGATCAGCAGATGAAGGCAATAAGGACGAACGACGTTGGTGCAGGTGGGACATTGTTGCACTGGCATCGTTCTCCTTCTGCTAACATACTCTTGCTAACATACTTGTTTATGCTATCTCAGATCTCGGTATGAAGCCAAGCGCATTGCAAAAGATTCTTCTGATCGCCACCAAACTTTATCAGAGTCACGACGACATTCCACTCTACGTATCGTGAGCATTTATATTTTATTTTCAAGGAAAATGGACGAAAAAAGTTTACTACTACTGATAATACCTTGTTAATTATATCCGCACACAGCAAGGCCACCCCAACCTGAAAAAACCATCCCGAGCCAGATAGAGCTATCTCAACCTGAAAAAAACCATCCCGAGCCAGAGCTCTGTCTCGGACCTGTGCGCCACGTTACCATTAAGAATATTTGTGTAATTTCAGCCTCAATTCTTGAATTCTGCTTGTCAGCCGGCTACAGACAGACACCCGGATACAGACAGATACTTCCGCAATAGTTTTCTAGCGCTTGCGCAGGGGAGCCAGCCGGCGACAGACAGTTTCGCAACAGCTTCAACATTTATTATATAGAGGGGACATATAGAGGGGATAGGTATGATATGGGTATGGGATTCCAAAAGCTGCACTAATTAAACGTAACACTAAGCTTACATCGCTCAATCAGCAGTTAGGCAAGTGGGACTTGTATTTTTTGTGATGCTGAACATGAACCTATATAAACATGGCGATACGCACATCTCATGCCTTGAAATTTGGAACAGATGCAACGTGCATGATTGCTGAAATCCACAGCAAATAAATCACATTATGTGCAGGCGAAGGTGATTGCCTGTCTCCAATTTCAAACGCTTTCTATTGAGGTGGAGGCTAGAGAATATTCGAACACTTTTGGCATTGGAAGCCTTGAAAGCTCTTTGTCAGCTTGGAAGGTCATAAGTGTTTGAAATTTTGCCAGTTCCACTGATAACGTTTTGAAACTTTTGGATTCTCGATCTATCTACTAAAACTTCTTTTCAAATTGGCGGATTAGAGCAAAATAGTGGCTCGAAGATGTAGAGTACGAATAAAACTCCCCAATAGAAAGTGAAGGGTGAGAGCTTCGTTTTGAACGCGAGACGTCTTTGGAACGCCGTAGTGTGTTTAGAAAGCTGAAAATGAGCGCAACGTAAAAGAACCCGCAATACCACTTTGCACAAAAAGTGAACTTCTGAAAGAGAATTTGTCGGAGTGTTTGTGAGAAGTCAAATCTGCAGGGGCCGTACCATGGATCGTATGCACGACCGTATGCGTATTCTGTTAACATCTCTCGGAATTTGTGGATTCTTCATCCTCTTCTACTATTGTCACTACGCCAACGTGAAACGGGTTTATCGAGACCGCGATGCTGGATGGATTATGCGCTCGTAACACTGTTACGACATGCTTTCTAACGGTCCTAAAACATCTTACGTATGTAAAGAAAATAAACATGTTATGTTCGCTTCACTTGCGAGTGGTGTAACGGTAGTTGCGCATAGTCCGCGAGAAAGAGACTATCCATTCGTTCCCTTCTGATCGAGTGTAAGCTAGCTCCACAATTTGTTGTAGACATTGGTTTTTGTTGCTGTACATTCATTTGCGTATACTTTGTCAGACAAAGTCTAATAAACCGCTTCGCATCTCATGCCTTGATTTTGTTGCAACCACTGTGTCAAATCCGCTGAGTGGTGCAATGCTACGACGTTCTATAGTATTTAAAGCTCATACTATTGATGATTGACTAGCGTTCCCTCTCCTCTTCTAACTGAGAAGTCTCATCGACCTTTGCTTCTGAAAACTTGAAATTAACGTCCAGATATAACGCGGTTGTTAGTATTAGCCCCCTTCAGCTGATGCAAATTCTGGAAAGAATTTGTTCAACAAAAGGTGATGCAACTGTGAATAAGCAGATTACTTGACGTCAATACTATCACTTCAAAGGAGAATCTCAGACATTGTGAGAAAGCCATAATAACGGAAGAGGGCATGGGTTAACTCCCCAGAGCCACTTCCTGCATGTTATCCCGAATTAATCGGCTGCAAAAAAGTTGAAAGCCAACTGTTGCACTTTGCAAGATTCTTGCACGAATCTGTTCGTCCTTCTCACGCAACATATTTCGTTTGCAGCAGCCAACGAAAAACAAACAAGAAAGTGCCGCTCTTGTTGTGCCCACAAGTGCGGCTGAACGTTCTATGCACTTCTATCGTTGCATGCAAGAGAACGCTCTAAGACGTTGCTGCACTAATCTTTTTTGCGTAGACGTTGCATTCTTGCTGGAGACGATGAAATCAGACATTCGGGCGTTTGGAGCACCGGTGAACACTCTTGCCCGATGCAGGCTTCTGGCAGGTACTCGCAGGCGGAGCAGGAATACTTGTGCCCGCGTGCCGACGCGGCGCGGACGGGGAAATCCGCCTCGCCGCAGATGTCCGGCTCGTAGAGCGCTAGCACAGGGAGCACATACGTGCCCGGCGAACTCATTGTTGCAATAGAACATGACTGCCTTGATCCTACCATGCCCATAGCAGGATCACGGCAGGTCAAATGCAGGACATGACGCAACTAACGGCGGAATAGGCGCGCCAATCTCGCCCACTTTTGCGTGTCTCGCAGGTGTCACGCCACGAGAAACGGTTTGGGCCGGCGCTCCAAACGCTCAAATGTCTGAAAACGTGTTCACGGAATTAGCAAGTGCGCAATAGAATTCGCGCTTCAAGGATGTCGGTAAATGTATTAAGTTGAGGAATTGTAAATGTCCGTTCGACTCGAAAACAAAAATTTCCACAGAAGCAGCAGTTCAATAACTTCATTCAAGAGATATTTGCCTGATTAATGAGTACCCATTAATGAGTACTCTCCTATCTCTTCCACAGAAAGAATGAGTGTTCTCTTCGAAGAAATCGCTCAGCTGTAAAGTAACCAAGTGACCTGAACTTTGACTTCATCGCAGTTTTCAAATTTTTTCCTGGCCGAGGAACGCCTCATCGACAAAATCACGTGGTATTCTGATAGTGCTACTACCAGGCTGTGCGGCGGTCATCGAAGGGATTGTACGGTGGTGTGCGTAAACCACGCGGTCTAAATACTGTGCAGAGACCTTTGCGCTGAACTCCTGGCTAGGACTCGTTATAACTCAACATTTCGATCTTATCATATTTTATCTCAAACTCATTGTCAGTTTCACTTTTTGGCCGTGACCATCAGGTTTCAGGGTCAGAATAGGCCACTCACCGTCTGTGGGAAAGCATAGTTTTTTGTCTGCATGTTCACGAGAGACCGCTTTCTTGTCCGACATTACAGCGGCTTCGATTATATTGCGATTCTTGACACGGCGTAGAAGGATTTGGCTGATGGCGGCTCGCCCGCTAGGTTGGTCAGCAATGAGTAAATGTGTTATCAATTTAAAAGTAATCTTTCAGAGGCAGGAATTTGAAAAAATTCTAAGCAATACATCTCCTAAAGCGGCGTGAAATGTTTTCAGATTAATACACTAGCTCCACAAAAGATAGTGAGACTGGAGGAAAAAGGAAAAAAGAGAACGGAAGCAGCGAACATTTGTAATTGCTCAATCTAATAGATTAGCGTTGGAAAAAAATTTAGACTAAACTGTGTGCGTTCTGAATCTACGAATTCAGTGCTCTCTTGCCGACTTTGTTCTTCCATCGTGATTTTTTGAAATTCTGCATTTTATAAAAGGGAATTTTGTGAACTAGTGGGACACAGTTCACAAAAAAGTGGTCAACTGAAACTGATAGGAAGTCGTTAAAGTGAGTTATGTCATAAACTGATTCATAATGTTTTCATAGCTCCAAATTGTCTTTTAAGACGGATGAGTCTAGATGAGCTTTATAGAGGCTCCGACAAAATTGGCCGAGAACAAAATTGGAAAACTTTTTACAGAAGTTTTTTGCACATCAGAACATGTTGTAGGAAGAAACTCAGGTTTCATTTAAGATAGATTGGAGCGTATCTACCACTCCACCTTTATTTCGTTGGGTTGATGCCAACCGATGCTCAAATAGCATGGAAACATTCTTCAACGGGGTAGCAAATTTTGAAACTTCATTACTGAACGAAGCTCTGCAACATTTCATTTATTCAAGCATTTATTCACTCTATATGCATGAATCCCACATTACGCGTAGCCCAGTGGTGAGAAGCTCCTTTTTGGTCGCACGCTTGATGGTTAGACCTGTGCAGCTGGCTTACCAAACCGGTAGGATTTTATAAATCACGAGAAGATTTCTTCGTCTTCTCCTTTCATATAAAGACTGTAAGCGGTATATTTTGTTCCTATTGCAAGGAGGAGCATTTTTTATTTGAGAAATCTGAGAAACCTACAGTTCTAATCATGAGCTCACTTGTGAAATTGTTTCGAATCTTTTAATCGTGTTAGTCAAGCACTTCCTGTAGGGATAGAATACAGTGGCTCTGCACTTCATTACTGGTCTAACATATGTTTTGTAAGCATTAATCATTGATATTCCTAAGATGGAGGTAGTCAAGAACTGCTGTCAAAAACTTGGTTGCAGGAAAAATACTTGGATGCTCGAATCCAAATGGTTTGCGTTCATGATAAGACCCGGATGTTTGCAAATGTGATTGGGGTTTATACATATCTGGCGGCCGAAGGATACAAATAGCGGTGCTTTCGGCCCAATTGATTCACCCCTTCTGCATATGAGTCGTGATGGCATTATGCTCCGAGGGTGTGCATGGTAGCCGAGTCGAGCGGAACGACTGTGGTTTAGAGTTTCTTCGAACTTTCGCTCCTTGAGCCTTCAGACAGGATGTTCAACACCGAAAAAGATGTTACAATACTTGGGCCCATTTTATTTTGTGTTCAGTGTTCGTCCACTATATTATTATGTGAGTGCAAAAGTTCCGGGGAAGTTCCTTTTTTCAAAAAGCCATAACTCGGCTCATGGTCAGCAATTTTGTTCAAAGCAAAAAGCATTGCCATTTGCGTAATCTTGTCAATATGGCACAGAAAAGATTTTTCCGAAGGCTAAAAATTTGACAGGTCTACACCTGTAATAGTGGCACACGTCGTTTTCCAGTAAGGTCTGTTCATTAAAAGTTTTACAGCGGAGGTAAAGCCAGGAAGGTTGAAATGGGGGTAGCCTGTTAGAGGCAGGTATAAGGAGTAATATAGGTTAGGCTAGAATTTCGGAGCACGAATGGCCAATTCTTTATACGGTTGACACCGCAACATGCTGGTGTGCGTTATCCCACAGCCGGAACAAACCACATATTTCCGCCTGTGTCGGCACTATGCTTAGGAGTTTTCTTGTGATTACTTTAGGGGAAAGGAAGTACTATAGCGCGATTATTGTGCATTCATGAGAAAACAAATTAATTGCAGATGAGTCACGTTGCTGACCATGAAAGGCCAAAATTTTTAAAGAAGGTAGTGATGGTTCTGCCATTTTTTAGGTGGGTGGCAGGAGCCCGGACTTTGGGATGATCTCCTCCTTTTTCATACCTGACCCATTCTCTATCAACAATGGCAATTCTTCCACAAAACGAATTGCTAGAAAATCTGAAGGTCGAATATTTGCACACTTGCCAATGTGGCTCTTCGCTCAACTCACGCAAAATCCATCTACTCAATTTCCCCTTCTCACCGATTTTCGTCAAGGGACGAGACTTTGTTGACTAAATCCCCCGTAATGACTTGGGCGCTTTGCACGAGGTCTGGTTCAATCTGCTCTTTCCTGGCGCCTTTGCGATGACCAAATCTCTGACCAACCTGTGAAGCATTTTCCAGGCTCTCATCTCCGCTCAGAATTCGTAGAAACTTTCGAGCACCTGGCGTTTTAGGGACATACTCTCCATAAACAAGTTATTGGTGCTATGGGTCGCTTCTCATGTTGATCGTCTAGATTTGCTTTCATAAAGCGAAATTTCCCAAATTATTGCACAGCTCATAGCATTGGTTTTACACCCAAAACAGAGCAACGCTGTGACCTAGGCACGAACCGAAAATGGTATAGGTAGCAGATGTTTCAGGCTACCAGCATACATGAATAATAGGCGTAATTTAGCAGTTGCACTTCTGGAAAACGGTGAGAGGTAATTTGCAAGTATCCAACGTTCACAAATTGATTTAGAGAATATTTAGGTTCGCTAGGCATTTGCTCTCTATCACAGAAGTACTATGTTGGAATTCTTTCGGTTTTCGAATTTGCTTTACTGCAGTCATGGTAGCGAAATCCACATAACTTCCACTACATGAAACTTTTCGTGACATCCTTCATGACATTTCTATCACCGTCGCTTTACAATGAGAGTTCTGGAGCTTTAGCATGTGGAGATTATCATAATTATGCTAGTTTACATGCGATCTCCTCCGCTCGCACAGATATGTGGGAGTACCTCTTGCACAGATATATGGAAGTATTCGCGATTCCATTGGGCGGGCTATGTGTAAAAAGGTTTTTACAGTTTTCAGCATTGTGCGACGCGGCACGGCGCGAGAAGTGATCCGCTGCGAGCTCACTTCTCTCTTCGAATGAACTTCCAGTTCGCCGCGTTACCACAGCGGCAAAGAATGCCACGAAGCATTCCTTCCCGAAGCCCGAGCTAATGCGCCGCGTCAAAAACTGTGAAAGGACCCCCCCCCTTGTGGCAGATGACGCTGCGGCTCGCGCGAGCTCGCACTGCGTTGACGCTGCCTATGCTTAACACGTTCGCGACCGCGTGCACGACCGGTCGTGCACTACCAATTTAGTGTCATGTTTTTGCGAAACCTTTGCAGTTAGCTAACTCTTTCGCAGTAGCGCAGTAAGAGAGATATCAGAGTATCACACATGCAGTGGGCAAAGTAGACCTTCCTCAAACTTTTTCATCAGATTTTTCGTACTATAACAGATAGAAGAACAATAAACTTCCAAAATAATTCTAACAACGACAAATCACTAGACAATAGAAATGAAAGGACTCTTCGAGAACTACAAAAGAAAGGATAACTCTAAAAAAAATCGTGGTTTCTATATGGGAAGGAAAAAATGCGACCGCGTGGGACCATGTGCTCGACCGGTCGAGCACGGGTCCGAAGTACGCAAAAGCGCGTGTGTCGCGAACGTGTTAACCACAGGGCGCGGCGCGGCTCGTCAAAACTGTAGAAACCCCTTAATCCAGCACTAGGCTCCTTATCAAGGCATGAGCCAATTCTTCAAGCAAATAGCTTGCTTCGTTGCGCAGCCCAGTGAAATTGATGGACCATCCTAGGAAGCAGAACGCCATCCACTAAGCATGATCATATGGCCAAAGACTAATCACACTAGAATATGGCTAATTTAGTTTACCTTTCCGCACAGGAGGCTGCTGACTTCTACCACTAAAGTGTTGATTAAAGAACCACTGAATTTCTTGGCCAAGAACGAAAATCATGACAGCAGAAACTTTGAAGAAGTTTTTGAAATTTCTTTCAAGGTATCGCAAAGAGCTGTGATGTTTTTTTTTTGGACATCCGATTCTATGGTGTTCCTTAATAATGATGAAAAGAGATAAATTTTTTACGTATCTCTACTACAACTTTCTTAACATAAGTGAAGGTCAGAGGCACCGCCTCCAGCATTTCAATCAAAATGATTTGAAGAAAGTATCTCCGTTTCCCAACCTTTTTGGTAATTCCTCGTCAATGACGTCTTTGATGAGCAAGCATGATTGTTCCAAAAGTCCTGGCATTCAAATAGGCATAATAAAGAGGAAGAAACATGGCATTACCGTGCAACACAAACAATGAAATCTCATCCATCCTTTGAGAAAAAGGAGCAGTCATTGGTACTGGTAATAGTGATGCATGTCCTACTGCAAGAACGAGAATGCCTCAGTAAACTTTGCTCTCATTGCGTTGTCTTGTGGGGACTTCATATTCTCCACTTACTTTCCTCCTTAAACCTTGATTTTGTTTCGTCTAAACAAGCGCGAAAATTAGCTGTGGTAGTAATTGTCTTGAAACGGCAACCAAACGCTGACCTAGAGTTACCACTGAGGCGTTGGTTCAGCTTTGCTACACCGAACGGCTACCAATTAATTACAAACCGCAGTGTTGGAATGCTGCGTTCTTTTTTTAACCGTCTAAGTACTGGAGGCTTCAGACCTTCAACTACTAAATAATCGACGAAGACATACCATTGCATGGTAGACTCTAAGGCTAACGCAGTATAAGTATGTGTGCAACTGTTATAACCCAACCGATAAGTGAACTCCGTCTCCAGAACCTAACTTTGATGCGATGAGCTCCTTGCTCCCCATTTTCTTCCGAACTGTGAGTTCACTTACGAATAATGTCCCAGTTTCGTCCCATATTCACCCTACACAACGTTTACACGCCATATTTTCCTCGATGAGACCTACTTTGCTTCTACTCCAGTTCCAGTTGACTGGAAGGTAGGCGCGACTCAACGGTGATTCAAGTTAGTTTTTCAGTCCAAGTTGCAGTTTCAGTAAGACCACTAGCACCTCAGGCAAATAATGAATAAGAAGAGTTGACGGTGAGTGCGATCATTGTCCCTTTTTGTTATTTGCCGTAGATAGATCACATGTTATGTATTCGGTAGGTTTACCATCCAGCAGTGATTGTCAGATCGCAATTTGCAGAGAAACTGAAGAGTTCTCGACATGTTGGCGAGCCTGAGACGCGCATCTATGTCACCCATGATCCATCGATTTGGTGCGTCGTCATTGTTCGTTAGGAATAGCTATGATCCTAGAAACAAGATCTCTGGCGCCCACAATCCCAACGTTACAGTGAGTCTCATTCTAGATGCTGAGAAACATTCGACTAGGAGAAAATTAGGTTTTTTGCAGGCATAATTATGTAGTCGAAAAAATCTAAGTTGGCATGCGTCAGAGTGACCGGAGAAAAGGAGGTTTCTAGATTTGGTAACATCAGTGAAGCACCTCTAGAACTGGGTGCTGGAGGAGTGAGTCGTAACACAACTAGATCGGATGGGTTGAAAAATATTTGTGGAATATGTCCTACTGGAAACCTTGTACCGATAAGCACCGCTGCAACTATTCGCACATTGTGCAAGACTTCGAGAAAGCATAGACTACTCGAATCAAGTTTCATTGTTTGGGAAACGAGAACAGGTATGGGAAGATTCTCATGGGGAGTTTACGGAGAATTCACATTGAAAATAGGAGACGCAATAGCAACTGGAGTTGCCAGAACGACTGCGGATGCTCGCCAATCTTGGCGACGGGCGGCCGCCGTCGCAAAGTGAGTGTTGGCATACCACATCATTGACCGAGATTTTGGATGCTAATGGATTCATCGAGCTACTACTTGTTTCTGGCCCGAAGCTCACCTTCACAAGAAATATTCAGAAACAGCGACGACGTCATCTCAGAATTCCGGCTTATGATGCGGCGACAATTTTCTAGAGAGTAACTGGGGTCAAAGATGGGAATAGGTTACCGATACTGAACAGATAAGCTTCAGATTTGGATTTTGGATTGTGGATTTTGGATAGATTAAGTTGTAGTTGTTTAAGTTGTGATAATTATCCCGGAGCCTCATGATGTACGATAGTAGTTGTTCTTGATAATTTTTGAAGACTCGCGCACCCAACTTTATTGGTTAGCTTTTGGTACGTTAATACCTTCTTCGGAACTACATATGTCTGCATTCTGCATTAATCTTACATCAGTCAACAGTGGCCGAGTAACTAACCAAACAAGCAACTATGTGAAGACCACAACAGGTTAACATTGTACTTCTAACACGAATGAAACCTACTGTAAGCGTGACATGATATGTGACAGTGCCACAATCACCCCCTATGTGATAAGCCTCAATGCCTCCATGAGCTCGTCTTTGATGTTTATTTCGGGGGACAGCCGCTTTATCGCTTCCCAGCGCGGCCTCTAGTGAGCGGTGTAATACAGTAGCTTTAATCGCATGAGGGTCTTCTTATGTGTGACATAGGGTGCGATGTCGTAAGAAAGCACTCTTCGGGTAGGATTGCGAAGCGCTCTCAGATGTTCGTCAAGTCGTTCGTAGAGCGGTCTCGATGTTTCTCCAACATATTTTTGCCCACATCCTTCACATATCACCAGATACACAGTTCCTCGTAATTGGCAGATCTTGTTTTCTGTGCAGTCGAAGCAGTTCTTCCAGCCATATTTATCTTCGTACATACAGGAAACTCCAAACGTAAGCGGACCAGGGTCGGGACCGCAGCGAGGCTCTTTCATGCAGAGACGCAGGCGCTTAATAGATTTTTCAAGTCAGGTGGTGGTCAAAAAGTCAACTTTATTGGTAATCTTGATTACTTCATGACCCGGTTCACGTCCCTCGCATTCTTTTCATTTACATAAGGTAGTACCAGTGGTATAACTCCAGCGACGAAGAAGGGGCGCCATGGTTTAGGCTATGTTGTCATATTGTGTTGGGCAATGTTTTCCAATATTGGCTCTATGCTTTCTTCCACCTGAGGCGAATCTTAATTGCAGGTCCTCTCCTTCGTAATGATGAGGTCTCGGATCACGTTCGCTTTCATGTAGAGTGGATGTGCACTGCGAAAATGCAACATTATGTTCTTGGAGAAGAGCTTCTTGTACCACGTGTATTGTTTGGTACCGTTGCAAATCCGGAGCTTTGTAAGATATGGGATGAAGCCACTGTCATCAGGCAATTCCACCGTGAAGCGCAAGTTTAGATCGCACGAGTTGAGATTTTCAAGCATCGTGTGCAAGTCGGAGTACCGATGGTGAAAACGTCATTCGTATAAAATTTGTAGAATAAGATCCTTGTGACCAGTGATCTTTTTTCTATGTGGTCCAGATTGATTGTGGTCCAGACACCAATTAATGATGATATTTGTAAACCCATCGCGAGGCCACGTCTTTGCTTATGATTTCCCAAGTTACCACCCTAATATGTACAAGGCACAGTTAACCTGCACATTATTTTCTTCCTTAGAACTGCGACACGTAAGTCGGTAGCCGTCTAGAAGTATATGGAACTCTTTCGGCAAATCTGGTTCATTCTGCACCATCATAAAAGAATTTCTAATGATGCTCGACAGATTCTCTGAAACTCCCTTTATTTCCCAATCTAGTCATTCCTGCATATAGCGATTGTTCACCAATTGCTGTGTTCCCACTTCTTTATTATGGAGTGCATTGAACATTCGCGTTCGCACAAAAAGAACATAGGAATGATGCATATCCATGCACGAAACAACAAATAGGCGGATACTTTTGGGCAGGAATCATATTAGAAGTCGCTCCTAGGAGATTCAAAAGAAAAGGCGGAGGACAAACCTTTGTACTTCCCAGACAGATATTGAACTCTGTCTGCAAAATACAAACTCATTTCTGTATTGCTCCATCTTTCTTCATGTAATCCGTTATTAAGAGAGATGGGCCGTCATCGGTAATCCACTGTGCACCATCGTTTATGACGAGATCAACATTCGAGCAGCAGATGAAGGCAATGAGGATAGGCAACGCTGATTCTGGTGGGACATCATCGCTCCGGTCTTGCTTTTACTCGTGCCCTCTGGCGTCGCCGATTACTACTTTTTAGATTTCGGCGTTCAGCACATTGCAAAGGTTTCTTCTGATAGCCACTAAACTGTATCAGAGCTAGGAGAACATTCCACTCTACGTGGCGTGAGCACCTTTTCATTATCTTCAAGGAAAAGAACGGAAAGAAATATTTTACCACAGATAACGATACCACAGATAACCAATTTTTTTTGTTGACGTGAAACGATCATGCCCACAGTGACGGAAAAAGTGCGTGGGAACGTGCAAAGGTGAAATGCACAATTTGTGATTATTTCATGACTGGGTCCCCAATTTGCTATTACACCAATTTATTTTCAACGACGTTAATTTAACATTCTCTTCTGAAACAATTATTTCGTTTCCTTCGGCGAACGCGTGGAAAGTTTTTAGGAGAACCTGTCCTAAGCCTTAGAGATATACTCGCGAGTTTGATAGGCCTTAAACGCGAGTGTTAGAAAAGGCCATGTATCTGTTTCGAGTTGAATTTGTATATCTATAAGGGAATGCGCAATGAATCTGATTTTTAGGAACGGAACCATGAACCGTATGCATGACCGCATACGTTTCATGTCTACGTCTCTGGCAATTTGTGGATTCCTCATCCTGTTCTACTACTGTCACTACGCCAATGTGAGCAGAGTTAGGCGAGACCGCGATGCTGGATACATGATGCACTCACAAGTATTCTGTTTGCTTAATCTCATGTAAGTTTGAAAGAGCTCACGTGAATACAGAAAATAAACATGTTGTGGTTGTGTGCGATGTGGTCATTGCAACAGTTACCGCTCATAGTTTTTAGGACATGGGCTACGGTGTGAAGCTTCTTCTAAACGGAGTAAAGCCGGCTTTACTCCGTTTAGAAATGCAGGAGGAAACCTACTTCTATGTTTAGTTTTTGAACAAGGTTCATGCACGAAACGAAAACTGAACAGACCACAAAATTTCAATATAACTTTAGAATTCGCCATAAGTTGAAAACTCGTTGGAAACTCCGTTACGTACTGCTGTACAGTTGTTCGGGTGTTCTTTGTCAGATTAAGACCAGTAAACCGCTCCCTATTCAATGCATTTTTGACGAATACTAAAGGTAGTGCAGCGGCTGGACGCTGCAGGGACTGCTCTGCATGCTAAAAAATCTCGTTGCTACATTGATCGTGAGGAGAGGGGTGGGGCCTTTAGTCGGTTATGTGGAAGCATGATTTATTTTTCTTCCCTTCCTTCTTTTAACTCAAGACTTCATCCAATGTTACTTAAAGGCAGTGTGTCACCTCGTTTCGTGAGCTGAAAATACCAGCAGACTCTAGGCCTTCTCGTCACTCTAATTCCAAAGATGTACGTCAAACCTCATAAAAATGACGAAAACCCCGTTTTCGGAGGGTCCAAAAGTGCAGTTCACGGCACAACTGGGCGGAGCGGCCCGTGAATGTGCTGGTTGCCAACACGTCTGGACATGTCCAATCGATGAGATCAACGGCTTCACGAGTCCACTCGGCTCGACAAACTGTTAGAAGCCCCGTCCCAAAAGACGTTTAAAAGTAGGGTTTAAAGACCTTTTTGTAGCATTATATGTATACCCTTCGATTCAGCGTGTCGAGAAGATTCAGTATCTGATAAAAGCTCAGACACGAAAACGAGGTAACACACTGCCTTTAAACATCCACTATCCACTGATACATAAACAAGCTCGAACTACCTAAACTCAACTAAATAGGATATTCATTCTAACCAAGATGTATCATGGAAGACATATGACAATGAACATGAAATAATGTGCATAGACTCTTAGTAGTGAAACGAGTAGGAAGGGAATGGACGAAGTGGAAGCGAGTAGAAGTGAGAACAGGGGCCGAGAAGCGGCTGACAGAATCTCAGCTATTGCTTCTGTGCAGCACTGGTATTCATTATGAGGCCCCTGTTCCTGCTCAGCGATGGCACGGCAACTGATTGATGTTTTTACTTATTGTGGAAAAAAGTTGGTGGCCATTGCTGAGTTGTGACCAATATTTCTTAAACTGGAGTTTTGAGACCGGAACGCAAAAAAAAAGACCTTAGGACGTTGAGCGACAGAAAATCAAACTTGAACTCAGCCCCGATGCGGCAGAAAGTCTTTTTTTGAACGCGGCGCTGGTCGACTGTTGGTGCAGATTACTTGTCTATCCTAACATTGGAGAAGACTAGTGTCAAAAAGAGTCAAAACTTGTTTGCTTTTCCATCAGTATACAAATTCTAGCTTTATACAGAAAGGCTCGGTTCCAGTAAACCACAAGAGAGAGACTTGGGAGAACTGAATTTCTCAGCGAAAGCGCTCACATCTACGGTAAGGTAGCCGCTATACTCCTCGAGGAGTACAGCACCTTGCGTCGCCGTCGCCGGCGACGGCGGCCGCCAATGTTGGCACCCCTCGCAATCGATACGCACCGGCGCCGCAGTCGCCAACATTGGCGGCCGCCGATCGTCAATGTTGGCGACCAATCGATACGCACCGACGTCAGAGTCGCCAACATTGGCGGCCGCCGATGTTGGCGATCGCCAGTCGCCGGCGACGGCGGCCGCCGCCGCTCCGCCCACAATCGATGCGTATCGGCCTCACAGTCGCCGGCGACGGCGACGCAAGGTGCTACAGTCCTCGAGGACTATAGCGGCAGTGTAAGCATTAATGTGGTGTTCAGATTCTGTGTCTCTAGATTAGTGACAGTATGAGTCACCACTGCGAAAGTCCCAACAGACATTTTTTGCAGGAGCGTTGCATGCTCGCTGCACAAAACTACACTGAAGGCCAGCTATCATACCTTGCTTGCAGACCTCTCTAAGTGCGATCGGATGCTATTGAGTGTCCTTGGCATCTCCATCGACATAAAGTAAAGTGACATAAAAAAGAAAGCATGATTTTTGATAACCACCACTGCAAGCAAATCTGTACTCCCTCTGGTGTAGCGGTGAAAGACTCCTTAGATTGTAAGACATGATAAAAGCTACTCTGCACTACTCCTTAGCAAGTCTGAAAAAGTGTAACTAGTGAAATTCTTCTGAAAAAAAAACAAATGAGAATGTACACAAATGGCCACAAAGACGATGATATGAATGATAGAAAGGTAAGCAAGGAACATGTTCAGTGAGCTAGCTATAAAATATGCAGCGTCTCCGGCGCTTTTGGTAACCGAGAGCATACAAAACAGAGTATCATTCGTGTACTAGATCAAGATCAATACACAGCAAGTCAATGGAACTGAATGAAGAGATCCAAGGCTGCAGCAAATGTTCCATTATTCGGAGTTAGTTGTCCCACTAAAAAACTTGCTGGTATTGTATTACAGACTATTTTTTCCGAGTCGAGCGTCCGGCCAGGGCTGACAATGGAAGATTTCTTGCAGCCTTTTCTAGACAAGGTAGCGGTGGACTTGTGAGGCAACATCTCAAGCACTCGTGCATTTTGACCCCAGCACGGAAGTTTCAGCCTTGTCCATTCCAATGGAATGGGCGAGGCTGAAACTTTTGTGCTGGGTCAAAATGCGACGTGCTGCGAGTGCCGTACGTGTTGTGTCCCATCCCCAAGCACAAAATGGAACTGCCGGAATTGCTTTGTTTCACCCCACGCTTAAAGTTCTCTGCACACGCTTAGGGTTCGCCACCAGCCAGAAACATGTTGGTCATAGCTCGTTTTTCTAAGCATACTGCTGACATTCATGCAAAGTGTGTATAAACCGACTGCCGGGTGCGAAAGCCTCAGTCTAGTCTCCGCCCAAGCGGAAATTAGCCGAGCCACGCAGGACTTGTCTGGCCAGCTGAGGCCAGGTTGAAACATGGTCCACGATCGGTAAGATGAGATGCGTGGGATGCGGTCGCGTGCGGACGCGGTGCGGATGCAAAAGTCCGCCGCGTGTCCGTAGAACCCGCTGGGCGCCGGGGCACAAAGCGCATGCACGTTTGGGCACTGCAAGCCAATCTTTACTTTCCGTTCGCTACCGGAGCGCGACACCGTGCTATAATGTGAGCATGCAAGGACACGTGTTACGAAATGACACGGAAGGGGATTAACAGAGCACGTCTTGTGAAGAACGCAGCACGTGGGGGGTAGAGCAGCAACACGTGATGGGAGGAACCCAAGGGTGGAACAGTAGCGAGTGAGGTGTGGTATGATGGATTCAATCCCAGACGTAGCTGGCATCGAATCCCGTTCCCTATGAGGTCGCACCGCACGACAGGCTGAGCAGATTAACCGCACTCGTTTGGTAAGATTAAAGGCAGCACCCGTCGAAACCATCGCGTTTGTGATTTTGCCGGATTTTGGGGTTTTGGGGATGTATTGCTCATATCCGGTGGTGAAATCGCGTAAAACACCCGAGAAAGCCGGGAAAACGCGATGCTGCCTTCCGTGCGCGGACGAGTGCTCCGGCGGCGCCCTGCGTGCGCAAATGGGTCCCAGCACGGAGAAACGGAATCGGTAGCAGCCCGCATGCGTTAAAATGCGTAAGCTGGCGCGCCGGGCCCGCCGAAGCACTGGCCGACCGGGCGTGCACGCGACGGAAGTTCTCCGTTTTCTGCAGGTAGGTTGTTACTGTGTGTGTGTTCCTTGCAGATTCGTGATGTGCGCGACGCCTACTTTAGGGTTCGCAGCTCAGGTCCGAGTCGAGGATTTCGACTCGTGCTGCCTTTAAAGGGTGGTCCAAAATTACAGAGACACGCTAAAAGGTTCATCATATCTAACGTTGGAGAACGAGTTGGCGATTTTGTTTCCAAAAAGATATTTTTCACTCTACAATGAACAAAATCTACCATCACATCTCACGATTTCTCCTTTTCTCCTATCACCGGCGAGAAAAAAACATGGAGAATTTGAACTAGTCGCCTGCTGTGGTGCGGAAGTGCAGTCTTCCTAGATGATCTGCCCTTTCTAAAAGTGTTTGTTCCAAAGATCAAACAATTTTTACGAGAGTGAGGTCAGTTTTTGTCCTCGAATGAGTACCATAACGAGAAATCTGCTCGAATGAGCACTGAGAATAAGATTTATGAGGAAGCGGACAAGAATTCCTGTGCAAAAACAGAGCAAAAACGTACTTTAGGGCTGTTTCTGTTTTTTTTCACTGTTTAGGGAGGTAAATAAAACTTATTAGGCTCATCAACCTCCAATCTCAAAGTTCTCAGAAGTATTTTCCCCATAATACATTTAATGATGGTGATTAGAATTGGGAATCACCCTCAGCCCGCGTTGAATTTCGGCGTATCCGCTCGAAATTCTGCATCTCAAAACCAAGGTAGGTAGCCATTGTATTTCTCAGGTAGTTGCCCCACTCTGACAAATATACGTGAGGATCGCAGCCAGAACTGCTTACTGCGTCGACTACAAAGCCTGGCAGTATGTCCTACGACTTGTTGTCATCCTTCCATTGATTGCTTCCATCCTTCGACAACTGTTGCTAAGAAGGATAAAGCTTCAGCTATAAAGGAGAAAGTGGCGAAGAAATCTTGAATCGCTTTGGTGCCCCATCTATTGCATTTGGATTGTTCACTTGGTGTTCGTGGCGCAAACCAAACATTACTGTTTTCACGAAAATGAGGATAAATCGAGCACTACTAATTCTTCTCTACTTGCATAATCGTGAACAATCCTCCAATCGGACGGACAGAAACTGAAAACGTTTCAAATGCAATGCCTTCGTCGAATACTGGGCATCCCATTACAAAACAGAATTCGGAATGAACAAATACGTGTAAGATGAATGAGCAGCCTACCATCGCGCCGTGATCAGAAAACGAGATTGAAATGATTTGGAAACGTATGCAGGATGGAAAAGCCACGCCTGACACACAACCTATTGTGGAGAATGCACCTTACGGAGTGGAGGGCTAGAGGAGGGCTCCCAAGAAAACCTAGCTGAAACAAATGGAAATAGATCTTTTGTTTTCCAGAGTGAACTTGTAGAAAGCGAAGATCCTGACGATGGACAGGCGGCACTGGAAAACAATTACGGAAAAGGATGCTGTGGCACCTACTGCGACTCATGCATTCGCGAGCTGAGCAAGATATGTAATTAAGTGAAGCTTCACCAGCAACTGAGTAAAGGCTGTCAGCAACTGGGAGGAGGTGCTGCTTTGCTTTTTATTAGATTGTTCGGACCGCGTTCCTCGCGCACACTCATCAGAGTGATTTAAATGAGGCTCGAATTTTCAAAATTATCATGAGCAGAGAAAACCTCGACAGAGAAGCCGGTGTTTCTGTTTGCTGATTTTTTGTAAACTAACTCAATTGTCATTCAAAGTACCGGAGTGCTTTTCTTTCCCGGAATTTATGTCAAAAAACTCCTCAACATGCAATTTTGGGTGGGGATCATGATGAGAGGGCGGGACATGTTCCTCTAATTGGGCCACTCGAAGCATAGGCCACTCACAGGAGGGTGATCCGCTTCTTTTCGCCCCAACATCACCTTACAATCGCAGCTGCCGTACGTGCGGAACTGGACACGCTGCAGTGGGCGGAGCTAGTAGACGCACTATTGATCATGATCAGTGCTACCGTTCCTTTCGTTGTGGGAGGTTGTATAAATTTCTGTTTAAATAGAGTCACTCCCTATCCTCACATCTGCTGTCCGATGTAATCGTTTTCTTCTAGAAAGCCTTCTGGATTTTTCAGACAGTCCTTAGGGCGTCGTTCATGCCAATCTGATGTTTTTTCCATCCGGTTTGCTTTATGCGCTCCTAGTTTCTTGTGATTCCCTGTATCTTGTATGGTCATCAAAATCTATTCCCTAGTTTTTTTGCTTTATCTCCATAACAAGATCACTTCTGCAAATCATGACCTCTCTGACTTGTCTGTTCATACTAACATCACGTTATCGAGCCTAATTTTTGAAACGTGCCCAATACCACAAGAATTTTGACATTTGAACATTTCAAACGAAATTATGCGCGATTGAAATGGCACTGAAACGATTAATGACAATGCATCCCTCCACTTGAAATTGTCAAGTGTACAGCGCGCTGCACCTGGTTTTTCTTCGTGCACTTTCACGCCGATCAATTTTGAACAGGTTGGTTTTTTTCCCAAAAATTCGGCTAGTAAATCGTGCAGACGACGTGTGGCTCGGCTTGATCATTGAACACTCACTTTCATGGAAAGCGCATGGATTTCAGCTGGAAGGAAGACCAGTAGGCACTTTTTTCTCTACTTCGCTGCACGCAAACACCTTTTGGAATGGAGAGATGTAAATCAATCAAGGTTCGTCACATATGTCGTTTCAAGGCCTAGTGAAATTTTTATGCGCGTAATACTCCTCTCGAACACTTCCATAGTCCCCGTCAAGTTCGTTGTAAGGCGAACTGAGCCGCTGCGCGGCTGCGTGCAGTCATTGCCACAAGCCAGAATGAGGAGGGGTCGATGAATCATATTTTTCACAAGCGCTGCGCCTTTTTTTTTCTCGTACACAACTATCTCCCCAATTATGAACGAATTCTGCGCCGAATATAAATGCGATAACTTGTCCTCCGTAGTTTTGGTACAACAGTAAAGGATAAAAACGGTTAGAAGCCCTCAGAACTCGTTGTCATATACGCATGATTTTTAGTGAGTAACGGAGATTCTTCTTGAAAATGGTATCCCCCTCCTCGCCGTCTCTCCAGTCGCTCGCATTTTTTTTCTCTTCTGTACCTGTTCTATAGTCCTTATTTACATTCGTCCCCTCATTCTTTGCAATTCAGCACTTTTTCTGTATATCACGAAAGGCATAAAAAACTGGACATAAGCAACAGAGACAAGCCCTCAATGTTGTCATTTCTGCAGATAAGCAAACACTTGCACTACGAGAACGAACATTCCTGCAGATGTCTCGGCGTGTGTTCATCCTAAGGTGAATTGTTTCCTCTTTTATGACCGAATGTTTTGTAGGGGTTCCAGAATAGACTGGTCATGCTGATTTAGATGAGTGGCCATAAACTTTTTGTGACCGGTTCGCCGATCAGCCAATTTTATGAGGATATTTAGTACCGTAGCGAGAAAAATAAGGTGAAGTCATATAAATGAAGTGGCCACCATACTCCACTCGAAGTATGGTACACTTCGCTGTCGCTCGACGACGTTAATTCTGATAATGATTAATTGTGTGGACGTCGCTGGTAGAGTGCTGCAGAGGTCTTCCATATTCACTATTCACCACATTCCTGTACGCTGCCGCCATACTCCTTGAGGATTATCGCGCTTTCGGTTGCTGCAGCAGCGATGACACCGGTTTACTACATATCGATTTGTTTTCGATTTTCGACAGCGCCAACGGCACGGGTCCACCAATGGATATATACTGAAACCACTGCCGCCACGGTCGCAACGAATGAAGAGTGTAACGACAGGGATACGTGTTACTACCGATGTTACCCGAGTGCAAAATGCTACTTGTACTTCCGGTAGAGATACCTACGGTCTGACATAAGCAATGCCACGTGCCGATACGCATCGTTTTCGCCACAGATTCCATTGCTATAGTCCTTTAACTTCAAAGTTGCTAATTATCGGGATATGTATAATGATTCGCCGACGGGAATGCTTTGCTCTCACATCAAAAGGAGCAAAAGTGCTTGTCGTAGTGATTGCAGCTTTGAGAAAAGATCTGCGATTGGAACCTCTATGAATTCGAAGGGCTTGTTTCCAGAGTATCTCGTTCAGAATAACACGTATGGCTGGCTGTGCACAGGGCTGTAAAGAGAACTGTTGCACGTCTCATTATCACATGGACTGATGAATTGCATGCACGCAGCACTGCCTGGTCATGTATTCGCCAACAAACGAGCACGGAACGGTACGGAATTACTTTCGAATTCACAGTTCTGAAATTCACTGGGTTGATCAAGCAATTTCAGAGAATGATCCTGACTTGTCATGTGTTGGTTAGCAGTCTAAGCAGAACAGGTAAAAACACCCTGGGCATGAACCATCCTTTCCGGATTGAAGCAGCACAAGGGTCCCGATGGTCTCTGTTGATACCTGGTGGACGGGAGTAGAAGGACGCCGAACAGAAGAAGAAGGTAGAAAAATTCACCACATTACTTTTAGGTTTTTTGAAATGACAACATAATGAAATAAAGTTTTGAAATTCCTTGGTTTGAAGGTGACTTGTTCGCAATTGTATGTTCAAGTTCGTACCTCACAACGCCTCTGGTCCTGAAAATGTTCATACGACTACAAAAAAATCACGTCTAAGATTAGTCCAATCCTGAAATTTATTGGCAAGAAAAGGGAAGAAAATGCGTTCAGTACTTATTTCTACATTCCTGTGAGGATCCTAATGACTTGCGATCTGTATTCAGAGATGATGAAGACTTTGGGTTGAGAATCATAGCAACGTACTTGTAAACCTTTCTTAAATTGTAACTCCAAGGTGGTCAAGTGTTTTGTACAACTCTGCCTCTCTTCTTCCTTCATTAGGGTGAATATAGCATCAGTGTACTAGGTATCCCGTTTCAGTGCAGACCCTCAGATTTTAATGTTATTGGAAAAGTCATTCGCTAAAATCCGAGTTTCGAGTGGAATCTTTCGTCCTATGACTTCCCGTTTCTAGTTCTGCCCTTCAATTTCTTTCTACTTGAAGAAATTGAATTTTCTGGAGTTTTCCGCAGTTTTTCTATCACATTTTTTTTGTTCGTGTTCGTCACAGTTACCCAGGGGTTCCGACACCTAGTGAAAAAACCCCGAGTTGGTTCTAATGTTCTAGCTTGTTAGCGAGCACAGCGCTGCGTGACAGGTCATGTCAGGACCAGTGAGACCACGTAGTCAAAGTACTATGTACAAGGTGCTTGCGATGACTGGTGATCACAGCTACAGAGCATGCCAATAGTGATTTTACCCTCGCAATGCGGACAGCGTCATATCACTCGTTAACCCATGATGCCACATGGTTACCGTTATGGAATCAACGTTTGGGTTAGAGGCAGTGTGTCACCTTGTTTTCGTTTTTAAGGATTTAGCGTATTCTGAATCTCCTCGATGCACTGCGTCCTGCAGGTACATAAAATGTTATAAAACCGTCTTTAAACCCCTTTTCAAATGTTTCTCGGGACGAGATTTGGAACAGTTTGTCGAGTCGAGTGGACGCGTGAATCCCTTTATTCTATGGATAGAACATGTGAAGACGTGTTGGCGAACGCTGCAGCCGTGGCGGGCAGCCAGCACAGTCACGGACCGCTCCGCTCAAGTGGCCCGTGAACTGCATTTTCGGACTCCTCGAATACAGGATTTCCTTCACTTTTCTGCGTTTTGACAAGCATCATTGCAATCAGTGTGACGAGGAGGTCTAGCGTCTGTTGATATCTAAAACCCAGGAAAAGAGGTGACACATTGTCTTCAATATAATACATGGAGGACCTAGGCAGAATTGTGAAGTTGAAGATTTCTAGCGTTGTTAGGCGAGCATAGCCTCAAGTTCAAAAAATGACTTGCAAGAAGATTGTACTTTTTCATGTAGTCATTCTAGATCGTCGATGCGCTATCAATAACTCTTAGATCGGAAAATTCCTTTTCTTTCGTGCTTCTTTTCAGATTTTTTTTTCGTGCTTCGGTATTCCGTGGATTGGGGGATAGGACAGTATTTCGTGGATTGGGGGATGGGACTTCTAATAGGATGTATGTATGTATGTGAAGGAGATTTTTAGAAACACATTTTAGAAAAATAACCAAAATATTCGAAACTTCCACAGTGCATACATATGTCAGACCTTCTGGTGCTAGTTATTGGCTTATGTAAATACTTCGTCACACTATTTCGGATGAAGCTGGTAAACAAACTTGGCCGTTCTACTCGTCCAAATCCAGAGTCGCCCTCACTGATGAGCGGCTGGCAATCAACCAATCACAGCGGCGTTCGGCCAGTCTGTGACCACGCTCCTAACTATGGCACCTGCAAAACGCTCTTTTCTCGCTTGAGTACAATAGTACCAAGCATAGGTTGCGAGTTGATGCGTGGGTTCACCAGTGATGCGGCGCGGCCATTTTTTGCCTGTGGTGCAGCAACGTTTGTCCTTCAGTGAAGTAAACTGCCTCCATAATGGGTGACTGTGAACATGATGAGAATAGTATGAGCTTGGGGATGTAACGAGAATTAGAAGGATGAGAACCTTTCATAAAAGTTAGCTATCTAAAAATTTTCGTCATTAGTTTCCTACTTATGGGGAGCGATTCCGACATACCGGAAGGTGATTACGAAAAAGGCAAGAAGGTGAGTGCCTCCAGCAACGAAGACGCCATCATCGAAGAGATCTAATAGTGCTGTTCAGCTCTTCAAACAACGATGTACATCATGCCATGTTATTGACTCAAAGTCGTCAAAGACTGGTCCCTCATTGAATGGACTGTTCGGTAGGGTTGCTGGTACTCTACCAAATTATTCCTTTTCGGATGCAAATAAGAAAAAGGTTGGCTCGTATGCGTTCGTTAGGCCTTAGTGTCCAGAAGAAAGTAAAAGTGAGAATTGTTTAGGCAGTCGTCTGGTCGCGCGAGACGCTATTTGAGTACCTGGAGAACCCGAAAAAGTACATGCCGGGAACGAAGATGGTGTTTGCTGGATTGAAGAAGGCTGATGATCGTGCGGATCTGATCAAATACATGGAAGTTGAAAGTGCAAAGCCACCATCATGAGTTGAAACGAATAAATATAGGATTGCCTTTGTGTTCGTACGAATGAGGCAGCTGTACACAGTGAGTCATAAACCTGAGTAGTCTGCCATGGTCAAAATGAAAAAAGGTACTTAATGATATCGCACTTTCTTAGACAAACTTTCGGAACTTCCGCGGAGCTTCGAGAGAGATAGAATAATCCAAGAAACTAACAGATCAAATGGCATGCATTCGTCCTGTTTTTATTGTGATATGTTCTTGATTGACTTCGGCTAGACAAATAAGAAAACGTGGTAGAATACGAAAATTTTTATGCTATTTTTTACTCGAAATTCACTTCGGGATGCCCCGTAATGACATCTGTGATGTCGGATTTCGGGTAAAGCTCGTGTCCGATAAATGAGCCCCTGGGATTATTCCCAGAATTACGAAAGTTTGACAGATTTTAACCAAAGAGGAGTTTTTCAATGTTGTAATTGATTTTGAAACCTGACGCAGTTACGTAGCACAGTCAGAGGGCGGACCTGCTTGAAGGTCGTCTCCAGGATATGAGGCCTCTACGTTTGCAATGTGTTACGTGGTGGAACGACGTGGTGGAACGATCTGTGGTGGGATTCATGATCCTACGACCTTTAGCATCGGGACGCGTGGAGGTGTCACTCTTGTTCGATTTCGGAACTTCGGCGGAATCAGTTTGGAACTCCCGCGGAGCTTATTTGGAAATTCCGTCGGGTCACTCGCGGAAGTTCCGGAATCTTGTCGGGGTATTTCTGCATCCCAATCAAGATATTGCAGCATCTTCTCGCAAATCTTCCTCTATACTTTTTTAACCACAAGCTCCACAACTGACAGCATTCGCCGTCATCGTCACTGCCGCCAAAACAAACAAGTAAATATGGAGTTCCGAAATGCACGCGATGGAAATATTTACGCCATGTTTATAGTTTATCGCGGCGTGACAGTCGCGCACATGCAAACTTTCCAGAAGTGACAGGTCCGTCGTGGAACCCTGTGAATACTTTGATGATTGGCAGTTGTGGTCGCTACGCAACGTCGCCGATCCTGTCGCGTGCTGTTCATACTTCCTCCTGCGGAAATCACGTGATGGATCGAATTCGCATCGCTCTGCCACCAAGGGCGGTGCGGCGACTTTGGTGGCTAAGAGCTTTTGTGGAATAATACTTGGGGTTGTTTCTTTCTTCCTTCAGCTAGTTCCGTTTACAACTTACCTACAGTCTGTCCGAAACGACGAGTCCGCCCACGCACGCGGGGATCGAGAGGCGTGCCGCCTCTCGATCCCCGCGTGCGTGGGCGGCTGGGTTGTATGCTGTTAGCTCCTAGTCTTCCCACGTCACAGCCAAATCATTGGTCGATAGCATGAAGATAACGATGAAAGCTGACACGAAGATTAGAGATGATGACGTGGAGTGCTGGCAAACGTGGCCGCCTCTCGATCCCTTCTTGCGTGAGCGGACTCGTCGTTTCGGACAGACTGTACCTTCTTTATCTTTCACGACGCGCATGTCGTAAGCAGCGTGCCGCACCATCGCCTCGCAATAATGTATAAACACGGCTTAGGCATTAACGATGTCATTCTTCAAGATAATGCTGGAGAATCCAGTGATTGAGGCTCGCACACACGCGCCACGCAAAAGCAGTGTGCCGCTCTGGTTGTCTGCGCACTCCAAATATCATTGACACTCCGTGGACGATCTCGTCTGATTCACCAGTTTCGAGTTTAAACCTGTCCAAATCCGTGGTGGGACGTGTGTGAACGCCGAGAGGAACCTCGACAAGTGAAATCTCCTGGAGCAGGGTTGAAAGTTTTGTTTGGATCTGTTAGAACAATTACTACTACAGTCCGATATGTTCAACCAGTCCAGACGTGTCCAGAAGTGTTGCAGAGCTTGTGGATGACATTCATTCTAGCATCAGTCAGTCTTTCATTCGCGAGTGTCTTCCTCCAACTCACCACTCTGCTCTGTAGGTACGAGCTTACTCTGAGTGAGTCTCCCATTTTCTTGGTAATCATTGTGAATGCAAAAATTTCTCACTTTTCCCAAGTTGTTTCGACCGATAAATGCTCCACTTTTTGACTCAAAAATGGTTGAGGGTCTTCAGAGAAGAAGAATGGTGGTAAACAAAACGGTGACGCTAAACAACTACAACAACTGCAGCTCTTCCACGCGACAGACGGGCGGATCTACCCTCCCATACCAGTGGTGTTGATACCAGCGGTCTAGTACAGTGGTCTTGATTAATGATTAAATCCCGGAACATTCAAAATTTCAAACAAGAAAATTGTCGTGAAATTTCTCCATTTACTTCGCTTGCCAGTTATAACAGATCTTATTAGTATCCACGGAATTTCTGGCTCCTGAAACAAAGTCCTATCTGTGTAGAGACCCGCTCAATTTTGAATCACAGTAGAGACGGAAATAGGCGAAAAAATAACTCATCTGTAAAGGAATTGCAGCTGGAGTTATCAGATGTGGTTGACTGCAAGAGAAAAATTACCAGGCACTTTTCACCCGTAGAGCACACCACTTCTCCTCAGAGCCTATATTTCCTATGAATGTTGCCATCAACGCTTGTCTGGTATGGAAAGGCACCATTCCACACCCGAGGATACACAATTTGCAAGAATTTTTTTTTCGTGCAGAAACTTTGCATAGCAGGATTATTAGAAGTACGAGGCAGAACACCGTATCCATTTTGTAACTCCATTTTACCATTCTTGTAGGACTACAGGAGAAATGCGGCAGGTATTCTACCTCACAGAGTCTTCTCGAATTCTTCATAGAGGGGCTCCTTCCAGTGCTAGATAGGAGTATCCCACACATTTTGCACCGTAACCTCGTTGTTGTGTGGCTGCAGTAAGATTGCTGTAAGAAATCATGATAAACTGTTGATTTTGGCAGTAGAATAGCAGTGTCATTCGAGGTGACGTTGACTATCGTGACCAACATATGGAATTACCCTACGTGAACATTTTGAGAGGGTTCTGCGTGACAGCTTATCCATCGCATGCGCACCGTAACTTCCCACCCCCCGAAAAAATGGAGTCACCGTGAAATTAGACATGATATTTGCACTCAGTACCTCAAATATCCCTACTGTGCAAAGTTTCAGCGGGAAGATCCTTGCCTACAGATTTGATCCTGTCAGCGATAACAAGATACGTTAAATGGAGCAAGATTTATCACAGCTCCATGAAAGAATTCGTTCAAATGAGAAACTCTCTTCGTCCATAAATCCCGCTGAAGAAAGCATATGCTGTCACCTTGCCGAGGAAGAAAAAGCTGGTGAAAATCGACCACTCAAAGGTGGTTCAGCCCGGTACACATGGTTGCCTTCAAAATTTTGACTTGGCCGTCACAAGTACTGTAGCACATGTTGTCCGCAATTTCGCTACGTCCGCTCGAAAAGAGAAATTTCCTGTTTTGAACACTCAAGTCTTTGGAATTGGTTCTTCTGTAGCTACTATCGAACGAGGTTCCACTTTGTGTAAATTGTCGGTGACAGTAGGACTTGTCTTAAGATGCCAGCTAGTACCAGTCGAAATTTCCATGGTTGTTGTTAAGTCCTTTGCTGTGAGGGTTTCCTTTTTTTCTTTTCTGTTGTTAATTTCTCATGACATATGGATTCTCTGTGATTGGACGGATGTCATGCGCATGAGTCCCTCGGAGATTTTTTTTCAATTCGACAAGTTTCCTGCGAACCGCGGGATTCACCTTTTTACATCGTGATATTGTAAAAGTTGGGATGTTTCCTTTATTTTGCTGTGTTTTTACCAAGTGTTTTGCAGGAAAATGCTGAAATCCTTGGGACATCCTTCTGTTGTGTCGTTTTTACGCCGTAAAGTCCAGTCTTCCATGTCAATTAGAACCTGCTACGATGTGAGGAATAAGATTACCGGCGCCTACAATCCAATAGTGAAGGTTCGTCTTCTTATGACCATTTGGAATTTTTCCCTTTGCTAGTTATGGTTTTGATATTGCAGTGTGAATAACTCTCAGCGTACCTTCTAAGAATTACTCAAGGGATCTTTCTTGCAAATTTCAAGAATTTCATGGGGTCAGCTATAGATTTTCTCCAAGAGCAACACGTGTGACATAATCTTTGTACAGTTTTTAACTTTATTACTGTTTTCGGAGCAATCATTATTCAATGGACGTCAATGACGATGGTCCACCGGCGGCCTCGATAAGGACGCCGCGCAACCGCTCCGCTTGTACAGGGATAATTCGTCTGCCGGCGGAACGCTATTCCTAGGCGCTTTTCTTCCCAATTCAGTCGAAAATCCTTAAAACAGGTGGAGAAGCTGCTAGAGATAGCGTAACAACAGCAGAGGACATCGGTTATGGCACGCGCGGCGCGGTTGCGTGGCGTCCTCGAGGCCGCGGATGGGCCACCGCCATTGACGTCCACTGCATCTAGAGGGCATATCTCCATGTTTTTCTTCCTAAATTTGACAAAGACACGTATCTAGCAGAAGTTTCTGTGTAAAGGTGGCGGTATGAATGAAAATATGTATAGTGTAGTTCACTAGGGTAGATAGTTCGGAAGACACCACAAAGAAGTGTGCGAGAAAGTCGCAGAATTTGAAGAAGGGGAGACAAAAGCAGGGAATATGCACTAATACTCAACTATCACTGCGTTTGGAACAGACTAATTTTCCATACAAGTTTCTTCTCTCTTTTCTCCTAATTCTACCTTGATCTGTAGATGCGTGCACATATGTACACCTGGGTGTCATTGAAAACGAAGTTAGCCTCCGTACTGTTTTTGCGGTTGCCGCTATACTCCTCGAGGAGTGTAGAGTTTTCGGTCGCTACTGCCACGGCACTGGTTTCGGTACGTATCGATTGATGCCAGCGATGCCTTCCCAACAATCGACATGCACTAAAACAATAGGGGACGCATATCACGATCACTACTCCCACAGGCTGGTGGCGCTGTTGGATGCTGTGGATTTCGAGTGCTGCCTCGCCAGCGCCGCGTGGGTACTGCGGCGCTCCAGGCTGCGGTGGTAGTGTTTGTGATTGCCGTTCCTTTAGTGACGGTGCTTTGCAGCCACCGAAAATGGTGTGCTTCATTAGTAGCAGCTGTGGGTCTAAGTGACAACCTGTCAACTAATTCGACAAGCACTGTACTTTGTCCTTTTAGAGAGACGGGCCATCAATCGTTAGAAACGGTGATCCTGCTTTCTTCACCAAGCCTACGTTTGAAGAACAAATGAAAGTGGACAGAACCCAGTCTGTTGGTGAAAGTTAGTCGAATGTTTTGTACCAGTTTCTTTTTGTAGATGGAATCACAGCAAATTGTGTTCCAGATTTCGGTGTGATCCCAACCAAGTGGGAGAAGCTTATGTTGGTGATCACGAAGCTCTACTCGTGTCAGGCCGATATTCCACTTTATGTGTCGTAAGTTTTTCTTTCATCTAAATCGTAAACATAATTGATAAATCTTGTTGGTACTATACGGCTAGTTCTGGTCCAAAATTTCGAAGTAAAAATTTCCGTCCAAACTTCGCCTAGGGGGATTATTTGAGATGCTGAACACAAATATCGTATCCATTTTGTACCGTAACTCCGTTTTTGTAGAGTTGCGGTAGGCATACCGTGGATACGGTATGTCACAGAACCCTCTCAGATTTTGCATAGAGGGGTTGATTTGGGCGCTGATCACGAATATCATATCTGTTTTGTACCGCAACCTCATTTTCATAGAGATTCAGTAGGTTTACGGTAGGAAATTGGAACAAAATGCCGATTTCGGAAAAAATGAAGCGTGCATGCAAAATAAAGTTGATATTCGTGATCAGCGTCCCAAACAATCCTTCTATGCGGAATTTGAGAGGATTCTATCAAATACCGCATCCACGGTATACCTATCGTAACTCTGTGAAAACGGAGTTACGGTACAAAATGGAGACGAAATTCGTGTTCAGCATCTCAATAACCCCCGTACATCTCAAATAACCCCCGTACACGAAGTTTGGGTGGATTTTTTTTTCATCGAAATTTTGGGGCAGAACTAGCTGAATAGTGCCGTTAATCATTTTACTTAGTGCTTTTATTTCAGTGGCGGCACCATGAATCGAATGCACGATCGTTTGCGTATCCTTTCAACCTTCCTTGCAGTTTGCGGGTTTTTCTCGCTGTTCTTTTACTGTCATTCTCTGAATGTGACGAAGATCATGCAGGACCGCGAGTCTGGTGTGAGAGTCTGAACTGATTCCGTTGCTCACTTGATGCTTTCGATCTCTTTGGACGCTGAGACGTGATCATCCTGAAGTTGAAGTGTTGAATTTTTCAATTCTACTCTTCGTTTATCTCTCACTCTTATTTTCCGAGAATAGACGTTTTTCTACTTGTATATTCACGTGTTTTGTGTTTTTTTTCTTGTTTAATAAATCTAATAAAGTTATATTTTCTCATGGAGATTCTTTGCTTGTTACATAATTACGTGCTACTGTCAGTTGGGATTCGGGCCGACTTTCAGTGGAATGCGCCAGATTACGCTACTCAGGTGCAATTGCCATTCGATCTTGAGCGGAAGCCGCCTGCACAAAATTTTCGGCTTTGCAGCAATTTGCCTATGCACAGTCGTCGACACATGATCGTACGCAATATCGTGCGGTTAATCGAGAAGCAGCCACTTTTCCTGGCGTGTTTTGAAACTCACGCATATTGACTAAGTGAATTAGGACGAAAATATCAGTGCAAAGAAAGTCTGTTCCACATATCTAAGTGAGACAACGCTTGCTCCTAACAAGTGGGGAGAGACAGCGAAAAACAGTGCAATTGTGCTAGCTCTGAACTCAAACATCCTTGATGAAAAGAAGTCTGGGTGTTAGGTATACTCGTTAACAGCACTTGTTCGGTCAACAACACTTGTTCCGCTTTTTGCGTGCTCTACCTATAAGCGTTTTTCATGCTTGCCGCGCGGAAAAGTTGACGCGTTGGTGTGTACGCAATGCAAAGTAAGGAGAAAACAAGGAAAAGGAAGAGAAATTCTGGCAAGTGAGGAATGTTCCTGATTTTGCTGTCGTAACTGCTGCGCGATCAAATCGCTTTCCTATCTTCGTCGCTTCAAGACAGCGCGAAAACTTAGTGAAGGTTTAGAGAGACTTGTCAACTTTTCGCAGGAAAGCACTTAGGAAACTTGTCTGCTTCGGATCCGCTCGCACATGTCACTCCAAAGGAGCAATAGAAATAAGGGCGGTAGTGTCGATGATGTGTGCGGTCGCGCAGACAGTGGAGGAGCCGTGGCAGTGCGGGGCATGCGAGTGGGTCCGTAACGCTGAAATCTCCTACGGCTGTGTTTTTCCCTGTCGTTTCTGCTTCGTTATGGCAAATATTGCCGTCGATTTTCTCCATTCAGTGAAAAAGTGATGAGCGTTGCATGATTTCGTTCACTGAATCTTCTTGTCTCTTTTTTTTTCCAAAGCCACTTAATCTGGTAGAGAATCTCCTCATCCTAAGTATTATACTTCTTCACAGGGCAACTTCACTTTTCATTCTACTCCCTACCTCAGTTTTACCAAAGGAGCACGAAGATAGAGACTGAGGCTTTTGCTATCTTGCCTTACAAAAGAAGGTTTTGAGCGTTATGCAAGTAACTTCTAGTCATCTCGCGCCTATGCAATATTTTACGGCATTTAGAACAAAAAAATTGGTGATAATAGTGTCCTGTGAAAATACAGCGCACCAGCTTCATCAAGTCGCACGTCGGTTTATGTCTGATCTTTTTTCTAAAAATTCATTGAGAGAGCGGCACTAGAAGAAGTCATCTCTGCATCTACATCTGTATCTGTGCATTTTAGTAGCTGTTTTCCTTCTATCGCTACTATAAATCACTGCAAAATGTCCCTAAAAACTCCCTATTCATCATGACTACTCTAAAACTGTACAACTACAAAGCGTGAATACTTTGCAATGAGCATGCGTCTGTGTTCTTGGATGCTATAGTTGACAGAAGAAAAAAAAACTGTCCCAGTCGGTGCCTGGTTGCACTGACAGCTGATCCTGTCATAAAAGTAAAAGCGTAGTAATGCACTGAATCTATCACATGCAAGATACACACATGACAAGAACTGAACGTTTTAAACAGCAGGGATTGCTGCCTTCCAAAAACAAGGTGATCATCGAGCAAAGAAAAGGTGGTCACGTGAAGAATTGCTGTCTATTCCTTCTCTTCAAGGAACTCTTATGCAGATCCAATCCCATCGTTCGGGAGTTTATTTCCAGACGCCGCGTGCTGAGTATAGCCTGCGTTTCAGCCTCTGGTTTGCCGATGGTTTTTGAGCAATTTAGAAGTAGATTCCAATTCAAAATCATATCATATCCCTTAAAATACCTTGAAGGTGTGCCATCTCTTCATATACGTGGATCATCAACATACTCTTAACCTGGTCGTCACGCTGATTCCAATGATTTTCGTTAAAGCTCATAAAACTGACGAAAGCCCCGTTTTTGGAGGGTCCGAAAGCGCAGTTCACACAGCGCAGTTGTATACCGCTGGATTCAGCTTGGCGAGCAGATTCAAAATCTATTAAACAAAGCGCCGTAAGGGGGCTAGAGCGGTTAGAGATACGGGGCGGCACTCATAGACACCGCAATCTTGAGGCGCAGACTGTGTGGCGAAATGGCCGATTTCCATGGACGCAGACACGCTCGCTTCGGGACCCGCAATTTCGTCACTGCTGGCTCTCCCGCATGCACGGGATGGTGATTTCATCACCTTCGCTGGCGGTCTCACCGCATAGGAGTGAGGGAGTGTTCACGAGCTTTCAGGCTGCACAATGTACGCAGCAGGAAAACCAGCGTTCCACTGATGCGACGCTGTGTGCACTTGAAGGAAGAAATGGACGCGTGCTATGAGAGCTGCCGCGTCTCGAAAGCTTCGGGGAGGCTGGACCTACGCGGTCGCCTCAGCCTGTTGAATTTTCGCGGCAATTGTGTAGTCACAACATTCGTTCGTTTCGAGAAAGCTTCTGCACTAACAAAGAGTAAAAACCTCTAAATAGGAAGGCATGACATTGTATATCCAATCAACTATATACGGATGCGGGTCCACCGATGGAGAAAGGGCCCAAGAGGGCCCAATGCTGCGGGGGACGCCGAGATACAGGTCCACCAATGGAGAAAAGGCTCATCGTGGCCCAGTGCTGTGGAGAACGCCAGGATATGGGTCCACCGATGAAAAAAGGGCCCGACGTGGCCCAGTGCTGTGGGGGATGCCAGGATACGGGTCCACCGATGAAGAAAATGCCCGCCGTGACCCAGTTGTGTGAAGGACGTCAGGATACGGGTCCACCGATGGAGAAAAAGTCCTCCGTGGCCAAATGGTGCGGCGGACGCCGAGATACGGGTCCACCAGTGGCGGACGCGGGGGAGGGGCGGGGGGGGGCGCGCGCCCCCCCCCGAGAATGGGTCGCCAAATTTTCGAAATTACTTTACAATGCAAATAAAAATCTTGTGTTAGTTTATTTTTAATTGTTTATTTTTATTATTATTTTTAATATATTTTTTATTTATTGTTTATTATTATAATTAATATTATTATTAATTTTATTTTCCGTCTGGGTCCCCAAAACGGCGGAGACCCCACTTTTCTTCCCACGCCCCCCCTCCCGCCCACTTTCTGCGTCCGCCACTGGGGTCCACCAATGGAGAAAGGGCCCTCCGTGGCCCAGTGCTGTGGGGATGCCAGGATACGGGTCCAGCGATGGAGAAAAAGTCCTCCGTGGCCAAATGGTGCGGCGGACGCCGAGATACGGGTCCACCAATGGAGAAAGGGCCCTCCGTGGCCCAGTGCTGTGGGGATGCCAGGATACGGGTCCACCGATGAAGAAAGGGCCCGTCGTGGCCCAGTGGTGTAGGGGATGACAGGATACAGGTCCACCGATGAAAAAAGGGCCCGACGTGGCCCAGTGCTGTGGGGGATGCCAGGATACGGGTCCACCGATGAAGAAAATGCCCGCCGTGACCCAGTTGTGTGAAGGACGTCAGGATACGGGTCCAGCGATGGAGAAAAAGCCCGCCGTGGCCAAGTGGTGCGGCGGACGCCGAGATACGAGTCCACCAATGGAGAAAGGGCCCTCCGTAGCCCAGTGGTGCGGGGGACACCGAGATACAGGTCCACCGACGGAGAAAGCGCCCACTGTGGCCCAGTGGTGTGGAGAACGCCAGGATATGGGTCCACCGATGAAAAAAGGGCCCGACGTGGCCCAGTGCTGTGGGGGATGCCAGGATACGGGTCCACCGATGAAGAAAGGGCCCGCCGTGGCCCAGTAGTGTGGGGGATGCCAGGATACGGGTCCACCGATGAAGAAAGGGCCCGGCGTGGCCCAGTGGTGGGGGGGGGATGACAGGATACGGGTCCACCGATGAAGAAAGGGCCCGCCGTGGCCCAATGGTGTGGGGGATGACAGGATACAGGTCCACCGATGGAGAAAGGGCCCGCCGTGACCCAGTGCTGTGGGGAACGCCAGGATATGGGTCCACCGATGGAGAAAAAGCCCTCCGTGGCCAAATGGTGCGGCGGATGCCGAGATACGGGTCCACCAATGGAGAAAGGGCCCTCCGTGGCCCAGTGCTGTGGGGATGCCAGGATACGGGTCCACAGATGAAGAAAGGGCCCGTCGTGGCCCAGTGGTGTGGGGGATGACAGGATACGGGTCCACCGATGGAGAAAGGGCCCACTGTGGCCCAGTGGTGTGGGGGATGACAGGACACGGGTCCACTGATGGAGAAAAGGCCCACCGTGGCCCAGTGGTGCGGGGGACACCGAGATACAGGTCCACCGATGAAGAAAGGGCCCACTGTGGCCCAGTGGTGTGGAGAACGTCAGGATACGGGTTCACTTTAGTCCGATAGTGTTAAGAATGCCAGGATGCGAACCCGCGCTTGGAGAACGGATCCGGCTTGCCCTAACTGTGAGGAGGGCGCCAGAACACGGGCGCTCTGATGGAGGAAGGGCTCGCCGTGGCCCAGTAGTATGGATAACACCAGAATACGGGTCCGCCAATATAGGATTGGTCCGCTGTGACTCAGTAAAGTGGAGAATACCGGGATATGGTTCAGGCCTAACAGTGAAAATGGCGCCAGAATACGGGTCCACCGATGGAGAAAAGCCCGCTGCGGCCCAGTAGTCTGGAAAACACTCGGATACGATTTCGCCTTGTCCAATAGTGTGGGGAACGGCAGGATACAGTTCCGCCGATGGAGAACGCGTCTGCCTTAGCCGGGTAGTGAGGAATACGCACGAATACGCCATACGATGGAGAACGAACTTCTCATGCTCATACTCAACTCATAAGAAGGACTTCATGTTTGGGCCCATTGGAAGATTGGTTCTGCTTCTTTATAAATTTTCTAGAGATTTGGCAAGTGTGAAGCGTTTGCACATGTCCCAAGTGGCTGCCCCACCCCACTTTCTAGCGTCCCGAAGGGGCGCTAGAATCTGCTAAAAGCACAAGCACCAAAACGAGGTGATGCACTGTTTTTAAAGCAAACAAGGCTGGAGATTTCGTCCTTTGGTCCACTACGTATGTTTGTTCATACATGAAGGGAGCTACCTTTCTGGGAATGGTAGACGCTGAATAGGGGGGGGGGGGGCAATCTTACAATTCAAATTGGTATTTTTTATTTTCCGTCCGGGTCCCTAAAGCGGGGAGACCCCTTCTTTCCCCTTTCCCCTCTCCGTCCCGTCCGGCAGAGCTTGTGGGTGATTTCTGCTTGATGAATTTTATATTGTGACTAGGACTAGGACCTCTGTATAAGTAGGTGATGTCTTTTGTCGGTTGTCTATTACATATTTTCCTCTTTCCGCGGGAAGGAGGGGGGAAGGGTCAAAATCTTGAATGTTGGACCCTTTTTCACACGCGTGTTACGAGGCCGTCTACTTTGTTTTACTTTTTCCTGAGAACTTATGTTTTTTTCTTCCTGGAAACTCAGTAAATGGTTCAAGCTGTTAATGTCTTGTTACACCAGCTGCACCAGCCTTACAGACTCATTGCGACCTCTAGTGAACGTGCACTTACACAGCAGTCGATGATTGCTGTGGATAATCTTGCCTTTTTTGTAAAAGAGAGCACACAAGTGTCGAGAGTGTAAATTGCCCTCTGTTACAAGTTACGACTGAAGTTCATTTTGGTCAAAAGCTGCTGGTTCTGTTCAAAGAATGGCTTGAATGCTAATGAAACCATCGTAAATTCCTAATAATCATCGAGATAATGGTTGTGATCTGGCTCACTTGGAAACATTTTGTAAGAATCAGGCGTCGAGCTTTTATTCGGGCCTACCTTTATTTGTTAGAGTTCATAGCGCACTAGAAAAATGATAGAGAAAGAGCAACTATCAGCCAATAACTGTGCGGAAACGAACGCAAGATTTCACCCATACTTTCAAGACCATGGTTCACAATCTTTTAATGCTCCTTGTAGGACATCGACTATCCATAATTCTTCCATAATGAGTTTTGGTGACTTATATTAGGTTGGTGCAAAAATAATGCGCGTTCTTCGCTGCTTCATCTTCGGTGCAGAAAACTTCCAGTGTTTCCTATCATCGGTATGAGAAGTTGCACATGGTTTTGTAGCAAATTTCATATCCTTTTCAAATATCTCACGCATTTTGGGCGAAGTTTATGTTTTGGCGAATTTTTAGTTGTGGAACGAAAGGCGCCGGAACAAGTTTTTTGTCAAAGTCACTTCAGCGAGCTGATATTCGAAGGCATCGCAGCAGGAATCGCTCGGAATACCACCATAGTTTTGGCGAAGGGAATGTGAGCGAATGCATTCCGCCGAGCTGCTCCCAGATTTTTCGGCTTGGTGTGCCTTGCTTCGAAAGTAAGGAATGTCGCATATGTCTTCCTGGGGTTTGCGACCCCCAAATGATGGCAATAATTGAAGAGCACCCATCTCAAAACAGCATATTTGGTTTCCCAGAACATTGCCGGTAATTGTTGTCAGACCATCCCTCTCTTCAGTAAAGATTGGAGGATGAAAAGCTTGACGAGTTGATGTCGCGCATACTGAACGAGTACCACATTTGTCCTCGTTGAGAGGTCTGCTTCGCGTCTTTGTAGTTAAAGAATTGCGACCAAACAGTCGGTCGCTTAGTAATTAAATATGATTAATAGACCCTCTTCGACAAAATGAGGTGCCTTGCTCAACAGTTGGACGAGGAACATGCACCGAAATACTCCCAGAAACCGAAGCACCAAAATAAGGCCACGGCGACTTTGTGGTGAACTGCTGCCAAAATTGCTCACTGCAGCTCATTCATTCTTCCTAATTTGGCAAGTGGTTTCAAGACGTAAATGAAATAAATTAGAAACTTCACTGAGTGACCCCAGCGTTGCTCAATAAAAATAGATTCTTCACTCCTACACGGTACCGTCCAGGCACACCCTCCACGGCAGATTCTTCACAGGTTGGAGCAACTGAGCTAGGAAGCTCGGACTCCTGCATCAAAATCAGCAAACTTCTCGCTCACCGGCTAGCACTTCCACGAGAACCTGGCCGACTTCTTCCTGGAGAACTTTCTCGAAGACTAAAGTGATACCAAAACTTTTCAATTCTAGAAAGTCCGGTCAGAAATGCATGATAGTCGGAGAACATGTATCTTATATCTAAAGATTTGCGGATTACAAGAGTTTTGAGCATTTTGAAAAAGATCGATTTTGGAAGGAGTTATGAGGTTCGGAATCAAAGGCATGAAAACGCGCATTATTTTTGCACCAACCTAATAGTTTTCCAACTCTTCGGTCCCATTTCCAGATATCATCATGCACATTTTTATGATATGTTGGAGAATTGTGAATACACTGAGTCCCTGGAGTTTCCTTTCCTTTTTATCAATTTTGAAGATCCCCATAATGGAAACTGGGACACCAAGGTCCTTTGATGATGCAATTCTCTTTAAACTAAGATTGCATCATGTCGCTGAATCCTTGTCCGGTTTTGGCGGTGACAAAAGCAGTTAAGATCGCCGATGATTCTGTCCATGGAAAAAAGGAAAGAGAAAGCGAGTGTTCTTTAGAATTCCTTTTTCCTACAGCGAGGAGTTCGGCTATACTTCAAAGAGGGTTTCCCCACTTTGAACACGAATGTTGAATGGAACTGAACCCATTATAGCGGTACTGGGAGTACCACTATAAGAGGAAAGATTTTGTTTAAAATCTCCGCGAGTGCAACAGATTGTTTTTAAAGATCTGTATGTGGGTCGTAGTGCTTGCGGAACTCATTTAAGATATTTTTTGCTTGACCGGTGTAACTGGTCCATGAATTCATGGCGTAAGTGTCGATAAATGTATTACGTGTTTTACCTACCGCTGTTGTCTACCGCTTGAAGGATTTTGGTGGACAATTTACACGACTCTACCAGTGAGATACACCCAAGCGTCTCTAATTATTTTTTTTTGAAGCAAGCCTCGTGTATGGTAACTTTTTTGGCCAGATTTCAGTTAATACTAGCATTAATCGTCGGACCTACAACTTATCTACTTGATTCAATCCGCCTCAATCAACATCAATAATGTTCGCGTAAAGTAACCAACCAGGCAGCACAGAGTCACGACTAAGCAACAATACACCTTTTTAGCTCCCTGTTTTAACGACATCTTTATCCAGAGAAGGATCAGCTTCTACAACGACAGCAACTGCTCGGCAAACTATCACGCTGCGTGCAAATTTTCAAGCAGGCATCGATTTTGGCAATGCTATGAACAATAAGTGCGAATATCCCAACGCATAGTTGAGAAAAATTACTGCTGTTTATATAGAAAAGGGCAGCTCATCCTTCATTCACAGAAAAAAGTGCTGTTGTACTGTGGAGTTATCCATCTACACGTTGATTTTAGTCAAAGCACGTGTGCTCAGAGCTAATGGTCGAGGCAAGCCCGGAGTTCACCAGGACTAAAAATTTGTTGGAAAATGTCCTTTTGTTGGCTAAACAGCTGTCCTTCGCCTCTGCACGTGCGAAAACCCGGAAGCTACCGTGTGGTGGGCGTGAATGGGAATCACCCTTGTTGCTATAAATGCCCTCCCTCAGGCTATGAACGTACGCCTCTTCAGCGCATATCCTTAGTTTTCGAATATTCTTGTGAAAGTAGTTTTCTTTGTGGGGTGGCTTAGTGGACATTGGGTTGCTTTCCCAACTAAGTCCTTGTCAATATAATATCAAATGCGCGCATACTGACCATTGTATCTGGTTTCATCTTCCTTTATTCTTCTCCACTAATTGGCATTGCCCAATTAGGAGCGTTTTGGCAGGCCCTACGGTTATTATACGAAACCAAGAAATAAATCGCTTTAACAAACTTCACAAAAATGTGCTCTCACAAATCTGTTCGCTTCAAGGAATGGAGTGTTATCACGTGAAATCTGGAAACCTCTGTAGGAATGTCTAACAATGCGGTATCTCCCAAGAATTTCGCGTTCGCTATATGAGAGAAGCGTCTGAGCATTACCTCTTTATGCCTGATTAAGTTTATCTTTGGCCTGCCGAAGAGAGTCCTCAGTGCATAGGAAACTGTGAGTGAAACTTTTCATCCTCTTGAACCATATTTTGTTGCTTATTTCCTTCTGTATATCCCTTATTCTGCACACCTTGAGGTTTTTGGCTCGAATTGAATTATGGGGGAATTTAATCCGTGCAATTATCACCTACGTAAGGATCTGTTGTATCATATTGCTTTTAGAAGTTTCATAGCAAAAATGAGCGTACCTCTACCTTTCCCGTTTAGCATCAGGGTTTCAATGGAAGAATAGATGGTGTCATACCTATAGGTATGATTACCCAAGGGCAGCATGTAGGCATAGACAACGTCAAACATTGGTAAACATGCTGATAGGTGTCAGATGAAGGGTAAGTCTGGATACGTTAACACCATGGGTAATCTCAATGATGCATCAGGGCCCATGAATGAAATTGCGGATCAATCGTGACCTGAGTGGGGATCTTTGCAGACCATGACACGAGCGAACAGAAAGAAGTTCAATTGCGACCGGTGTGCGGGCGCCGAAACCAGTACCCCTGTGTCCTCGCCTCTGCTTTGAGTGCGCAAGCTATGCGTACAGCCCATTCGAACTTCTTGGCTTGTTCGAAGCTTGGCTTAAAGGCAGTGTGTCACCTCATTTGCGTGTCTACCAGATTCTGTCTGAGCTTTTACCAGATTCTGAATCTCCTCGATGCGCTGAATCCAACGGTCTACCTAAAATGCTACAAAATGTCTTTAAACCCTATTTTTAAACGTTTTTCGGGACGGGATTTGTAACAATTTGTCGAGCCGAGTGGACGCATGAAGCCGTTGATCTCATAGATCGAGCACGTCAAGACGTGTTGGCCAACGCTGCAGACGTGGTGGGCAGCCAGCACATTCACGGACCGCTCCGCCCGTGTGGTCCGTAAACTGCACTTTTGGACCATCCAAAACGGGGTTTTCGTCATTTTTATGAGCTTTGACGTACATCGTTGGAATTAGCGTGACGAGGAGGTCTAGAGTCTGTTGGTATTTTCAGACCACGAAACAAGGTGACATACTGCTTTTAAGCTGAGCTCTAGTAGCATGCAGATAGAAAAACCCTTGACATTTTCATCAAATATCTCGCCCTATTGTACACTTTATTATTTATGCATCATCAACTTTGATGAACTTTTGTCCACCCATTACTCTTCAACTTTTTGCTGCTATACCCGACCGCTATCCTATTCGAGGTTATTTTCAAAATCTTCAAACTCCAGTTCTACCTCTAGCGATAAGAATCGCCTTCCCTGTTGTGTCAGATATGTATATGATTCCAGGAAGAAGCTTCTGAAGTGACTTCAGCATGTTGTCGGTAAGATCTGCCCTTGGTCGCCGTACCGTCTCAACAACACTCGTTAGGAAGTGCTATGATCCGAGGAACAAAATCTCGGGTGCCTATAACCCAACGATTAGAGTAAGTTTACTAGAGAGAGCTTGATTGTCTTTACTTTACTAATTACGAATTACTTAGTCAAGAGCTCTTACTAGAAGTATTAACTGTTCAGTCAAGCTATCTGAATCAAATACGCCAAAAGTGTGTCTTCAAAGTTGGAAAAGTCCAATTTTTTAGAGAGAAGGACCCTCATCAGTGAAGACCGGAGATCCGGAATTCCTCACCAAAGCCACGTTCGAAGAACAAATGAAGTCACAGAGAGTCCTCTGTGCTGATGCTGGTAGCCTGTTTTCTCATGTTCTGCCTGTGGCTTTAGAGAGACGACATAACTTCGTTTTTTTCAGACTTCGGCGTTCAACCAACCAAATGGCAGAAACGCTTTCTAGTTATCACCAAAATGTACGAGACTGAAGCTGACATTCCACTCTTCGTCGCGTAAGTATTCACTTATTTATTTATTTATCGAATGCATTATAGGTGCTCACGTGTTAGGGCAACTAAAAATTGGAAACTGAACAGTTGCAAAATTATCTAAACCAACAACGAGGCAGATTGTCAAGACCAATAAGAAGCTTATGCATAAAAAACAGAAAAATTTCATCATACTTCTGGAACTAAAACTTAAGATGAACCTTGAGTTGACTGAAGTGCTCTTCAGTCCCCTAACAACATATATTTCGCGAATAACATTGCTGCCCAGGGAAACTGAGTTGCAGCCATATAATTTTCCTGATTATAAGTAATCTTCTAAAAATTTGGGGAAAGAAATAGACTAGCACTGTTCGCTGTGAGATTTGTAAGCGTTGTAAACTGATTCCAGCATCCCAATTTCCAAGACCAGCCAACCCAGGCGCAGAAGTTGGCTGGCGATACCCTCGAAACACAACCAACAGAGAGCTCCCGAGGAAAACTCGTTTCTCATGTTAGGTTAACAGCGTTCACTCAAGGAGTACAATTCGTAGAAATATTTAAACACCTATTTTCTTGAGAACTCTTGGAAATTCAGCAAAATTTATTAAAACTCCTCAACGGGAAAGCTGAGTATTGTCGCTTTTGTTGAAAATGCATATGGAGTATTGTCGCTTTTGTTGAAAATATATAGAAGAAATGAGAAAGCATGGTGACATTCTTATGATAGGTTTCATAATTTTGGTTTCACATATGTACATTGGGTGCGTAATGTAAAGGCCTTTAACTATCCTGTGCATGTCGGAAACGCAAACTCCGGGTCCCAAAAGGGTTGTAAGACTTTGTATGTCTTTTGACTCTTTCCTTCACGGAGAACTTACAGGGGTCCTTACGGCCTACTATAATTAGTTAAAACATTCTCCTTATTGGCATAGTAACAGTGTGGTGTACCAGCTGTGTGACTCTGAGTACTCGACTTAAGAGGAAGTCACCAATAAAACGACTGTTCTAGTGATATGCGTCCATGTAAAACATACGCATTGATCGACCTCTTCTCATGTTTGTTGAATACCTTTATATATGTATGTATGTACGAATGCATTGCAGAAGCGGAACAATGAACCGTATGCACGACCGCATGCGCATCCTATCCACATTCCTAGGAATATGTGGATTCTTCATTCTGTTCTACTACCACCACCGCGCCAACGTTGACAGGGTGATGCGCGACCGTGAGAATGGAGTCGTCGTCTGAACGTCGTTGGCTTTGTGCCTGTTGATTGTGCACATGCCCTATACATAACTCTGCCAAGCCGATTACATGTTTAAAAGGTATATGTATGTATAAAAGGGTCAGTTTTGGCCCAATATTATTATTACTCAATATTATCACCCAATACTAGTTTTGGTCCAAAATTTCAATACCTTGGATATTGAGCGTAGAAAAAAAAATTCTCTAAATTCAATAGACGTAACGACAAGTATAATGTACAAACGACTAATGCACTCTGAAGTTTTCTAATTGATGAATACGAGCTTGAATAAGTGCTTTCACTTCAAGTCCTGCTAATTCCAAGGATTCTGTATATATGGCTGTATTTATGTGTGTCTGCAACGGAGTCCGAATAAATTTTATTGCACTAGTCATATTGTCCGCACTTTATGCACAGATGTTCAAAGCTCTACATGTGCATCTCCTATCACCTATCTAAGCCCTCCTGGTTTTTTTGTGTGCGAATTTCATCGAACTTCCTTTGTTATACTGTGAGACACTGGACTTTTAAGTAGTGGAAAAAATTCATCTTCTGAGGCTAAAAAAGGCAGCAGAGGGCGAGGTCAATTGAAGAGTGCTAAGTTCAACTCAAGGAAATGGACACATGCTCAAGTGATAGGCGGTATTTCATCCGTTGAAGGGGAGCTCACTGAAGAACCCTAACTACTCCTCGTATACACATTCTATCCAAACTGCTGTAATTGTATACCATCAGAAACAAGCGCTATCCCTCATATGAGACTAACGGATACACTAGGGAAGGAGTGGCTAGAAAGCCACACGGACATTCTCACCTGCTAGTCCGGTATATTGTCGAAGAGGAAAGAAATAAGGAAACACCATTACGCAATCGTCAACGACTCCCAGGGTGCGCCCAAATTTTTTCGCTGGCGTGCATTTTCGAGAGGACAGCCAAAGAGCTCACAAGCCACATCGTAGGTATGTTTATAGGGGATTCAGAAAGAAGTGAACATTGTAGCTTACCCAGATTGAGGGCAAGTGGTGCAGTTATACACTACCAAGCGTGCCTGATATTGACTGAAAACCAAAGCTTCTCAATCTATGATCCTTCCATTTGAATTCACTACCGTCTGAATGGACCAGACTCAAACCGTTTCTACCATGAGTTCATCTAGCTTTCCAAATGTCCTAATTTTCGTTCGCACAGGCTCGAGGGATCTTTCTTGTTGAATTGCTCCTGACACGCGTGAGGTCAATGTTCCATTCCATACAAATTTCTCTGGGATGGAGGTTTGACGAATGCGAACTTCCATGTCTTGTAGTACCTTTCCCAGTTTCTACTGCAAGAATCATGTGATGGACAGGACCACAATTGGACTGTCATAGTCTGGAGTGGCGTTATATCTGACGCAGCGATTTCGACTCGGCTCTGCAAACTCAAGAAAAGAAATTGGCAGTAACAAAAAATCTAGTAAATCTTTCAATTCTGCGACAATCCTTACTTCCGACAAAAACAGTGGCTTTTATTAAAAAGTTCAATACCACTTCACAAGGGGGAGGGGGGATTTCTGGGATCTTGCTCATTGGATTTGCCTCCATCACACCTTCTGGCTACAACATTATGGGTTCCTGTTCAGATGTGTTATAGTCAGGTCTGCTTTTGCCTTGAAACAAAAATCTGACCTCTACCTGTCGAGGGCGATGTAACCTGGAAGCTTGTACTAGATTGAAGCAATGCTAGGAAAATAGGCAACATTTGCGCTGTTCATATTATGGTTTCCGAATTCACCCAGGTACTAACCACGTCTCGCTCGCAACTCAAAATTGCACGCGCCTATGATTGGTGCCCATGCTGTATTTGCGTGACTATAGGTGGAAAGTGACTCATGCGTTTCTGGAAGCCTCTCAAGTTCATTTTGTAATTGGTGTTATTTTTTTCGCTCTGTTCGGCGTGCGCATGTCATACCAGCTGTTCAGAAGGAGAGAGCTCGTAATGGATGAATGACCTCGCCCGATTCAGCACTATTTTGCGACTCATCCAATTGGCGAAAATATCCGTCCTTTTTCTATAGTGACACACGATCTCGTCACACTACATAAAGCGAGCCATACGTGATGAGATGAATCATCTTCATATATAAAAGCGAAAGTTTGTGTGTTTCTATGTATGTATGGAATAGAAATTATGGAGGATTGTCCGACCCGAACCAAATTTTGCATGCAGGTTCATCAAAGACAGACAAAGGTTGTAGGCTACTTATGATCCGATCTTATCGATTATCTAATCGATTATGTCGATTTTATTGATTTTTCGCTATTTCTGGATAGGCGGCTGCGAAGTCATGTCTAATGGGGTATCTCAATGCGCTGAACACGAATATGACCACCACCCGGAATAACGGTATCGACGTATTAATTTTATAGACGTTTCACAACTTTTGCTCTGGGATTGTTGTGGATATGCCCACTGGCTTTTCGAATATGCTGGACTCGATTGTGACAAGCGTTTTGAACGACGGTATCGATTTATTGATTTTATCGATTTTCGACAATTTTTGCTCAGGGATCGGTGATGACATTACCAGTGGGATTTTCAAAAGCGCTGAACACAAATGTGATAACCATGTATGGAAACACTGAGTTATTGGTTTGATCGAATTTTTAGTCAAGTTTTTGAATTATTTGCTTCTGCTTAGGAACGGGTAACAGCGCATTCACTGGCGCTCTCAATGAAGCTGAACACAAATATGGCATGCACTTTCCATAAAGTTATTACCTAAAGGACTTTTTTTCATTTTTCTCCAAAAGGTGGGCTAGAAAAGGACTTTCGGGTCCACATGCTAATCACTAGGGTGGCGAGCATCTTTTATGGATTTATTGGTGATAGCAAATTTGTTCATCAGGTGTGAAACAGCTGGGATATCAAAATACCCGAGCGAAGCCGGGCATACTGTCTAGATCCTAATATGTATACCCATGTGGAAGCTAATAATTACGTGATTACTTTCTTCAACATGACATACTATTAACAACTTCTAAAGCTTGGCCTTCGTATCTGTAAACAGATACTGTCACTTCACGGGCACTGAGTTGGTGTCGAAGCGTGGAGGAGGGTGGAGGTAAGAGGAAAAAATTGGATTTTCTGCGCAAGTCAACGAGAACATTATACAGTTTGTCACGATTTAAGCAAACAAGTAAGAAGTATTTCAATAACGAGTGGACGAAACAAAAGCGGAGCGAAAAACACAAAAATTTAACGTAGAATATATTGTATTTTGTAAAAGTACGATGAAAATGACTGACATCTGAGGGGTGGGTAGGGAGAATATTTTTTTCACTCTACGCCATCCTTCTGCTACTACCACTGTGAGCAGTCCAAGTATATGTGGCCAGCCAGACCGCTAGAGCTTTCGCCTGTGAGCATCACATGCTACAGGATCAAAAAAGTGGTAATCAGTGGGAACAAGGCTTGGTGTGGAGATGTGACGCTCCTAAATCTGTGGATGTAAGTTGATACAGCGTAGATAGGTGTCACAAAATTTGTATTCTTTGCTATTCCACTGTTAAAACAGCAGCTTTCTGAAAGTGCTTCTATACCTAATAGGTTTTCCTTTACTTGGAGTACATATTTACACAATATCCACAATGTGAGTGGTTCTAACCATTTGTTTTTTTTTTACCCCATCCAATCCTAATCATCTTTTTCAATCACCACTAGCTTCCTTCTCTTCATTCACGCGTTTTCTCTCCACTTTCAAGAACTGCCACAGGGTGGAAAAAGAGTGAAGTCCAACTAGACCATAACGACTAGTTCTCGGTACGTTTTAAAGAAATTTGTTTCTTTCCCCGCGTCGTTGAGTTGAATAAAAACTCCGACAACACATGGCTGCATTATGATGTTAGGTTATGGGTGATTCCACGTTGTAATGAAATTCAAGACTGGAACTTGTCCATGACATCACCGGAGTTTTTTGAGCAGATTTTGCGTCAAAGTTCAAAACGTTAAGGTAATCGCAGTTCGTGGTCTTCCTGGTTTGTTAGTGTGCCAGTAGTGAGAACGGCAACTTGAGTGCTTTTTTGTTAAAACAAAGAGCTAGCAGACGAAAATAAGTGACTGACCATCCTGGACTTGGTCATTCGATAACTATAGCTGAGCTGAAAAATCTTGCACTACAACAGAAGTGCAAGCGCCTAGCCAGAAATCAGAGGAACTGCCGAGCGCCTGCGCGCTGTGTCACATAACCGAACATACCAGCTAGCTTGTTAGTCAGAAAATAGTGATGCTGGAGGCTGGAATGAATGAATGAAAGAATGAATGAATGAATGAATGAATGAATGAATGAATGAATGAATGAATGAATGAATGAATGAATGAATGAATGAATGAGTGGATGAATGAATGTATGTATGTTTGGATGAATGAATGAATGAATGAATGAATGAATGAATAAATGAATGAATGAATGAATGAATGAATGAATGAATGAATGAATGAATGAATGAATGAATGAATGAATGAATGAATGAATGAATGAATGAATGAATGAATAAATGAATGAACGAATGAATGAATGAATGAATGAATGAATGAATGAATGAATGAATGAACGAATGAATGAATGAATGAGTGAGTGGATGAATGAATGTATGTATGTTTGGATGAATGAATGAATGAATGAATGAATGAATGAATGAATGAATGAATGAATGAATGAATGAATGAATGAATGAATGAATGAACGAATGAATGAATGAATAAATGAATGAACGAATGAATGAATGAATAAATGAATGAATGAATGAATGAATGAATGAATGAATGAATGAATGAATGAATGAGTGAATGGACGGATGAATAGGGTGGAATGCATTGCAAAAGCTCATTGTCGTTGTTCTTCTGCAAACCAGGTTAGCTGGTTACACCTTGTTAACTCTTCCTTTTCTGACTCGTTCATCATATAGGTGATCGGCACATCTGAATGTTATAAAACTGAGGTCTTACAGAGGAGGCTTTATAATAACGCTGGGTGAATAATTGTTTCACAATTGCCCGGAATAGTTTTAGTTTTCTCCCTAAGAATCCCAAATTTGATCCTAAAAGGGAACACACCCACAGTTAGTAGGTTGTATTTATTTCAACGGAAAAAAGAGGAAACATTGCGATCTCGACCTATTAACTAAGTGTGAATTATTGCCATTGTAAGGTGGTGGCCTTAAATTGATAGATCCGTGTAAGTAAATTGATAGATCCGTGTGTGTAAGTGGGAAATCTGTGATAGATTCCTCTAAAGTCTGATTGGGAGACTCGAGGAAATGATCAGATCAGAGAAATAAAACTTTAATGTGTTCGAAACATAGAGCTCGTTTCATAATTATAAGGAACTCCTCAACTTTTCATCACCGGCTTTTCCGCAGCAGCCCCTGCAAATTTTTGTTCAGCACTATTGTTATCAACACATGAAAAACCTTGACACTCTATTTCCAAGTTCACAACAGCAACCCTACTTTTCTTAAAAGTTTATCTTTTCCATTTTGCCCAGTTCAAAGTCACGAGACTTCTTCACTTTCTGACAGGTTTATTAGCCCCCCATTGAATAGTTATGTCGGAGTGTCCTAGAGCTATAAGAACGCACCGCATGAATCAATGAACATAATTACATGGAGGCTATGTCACTAAAACTGCTCCAGTGAATTTTTGTCCATGTAGGAGGATGAAAATGACGTTTTCATACTTGTGAAACCAACCTACAACCTTATGAATTACCCTACAATTATTGCTTCGCTTCCCTCACTTTTTCCTAGCTGTTCGTTCTCCGAAAATTCGTCGATGAAAAACGAAAAGCCGTTGGCAAATTTGCCAGTACCTTCAACGAAATTATTCCTTTTTACATACATGCTTATCGATGAAGGACGCAGGAGCTGGTAGCCAGTGACGGGAGGGTCTGGGGAAGAACAGTACAACTCCGCCACACCGCGGACCCGAATGGAATAATAAATTTACTAAAAATATCGGTTTAATGTTTAACAATCAGTAATAAATATTTTGAAAAAAAAACAAACAACGGAGAATAAGCTTATACAATACTTTCAGCCATGTTATAAAGTAATTCCGAAAATTCGGCTATCCATTCCTGCTCCCCCCCCCCCGCTTTCGCCAGTGATGCTTATTTATGCAGTGGATAAGAAAGTTGTGATCCTTATTGTGTCTACAGATTCATGACAAACAGCGCGGTTACCTGTGTACCATCAAGCATGTTCTAGTACATCAGCTGAAAACGTGCGCATCTCAGTCAGTGAACTCCCCCCCCCCCTCCCCCCACCTCCTCCACCACAAATCACAAATTTCGGAATGGCTGTGAACTTTGGTGAGCATGATCCGACTGGACGTCACCACAAAAACTGCCATTCCACCGGGTTATTGCTTTAACGACATGCCCTCACAGAAAACACAGAGCGGATTTGTTCTTTGATATCCACTTAAATTTTGGTCTGGCAGTGAAGAAACCTAGTGGTCGTGCGGATTAAAGTTCATTTCCTTGAGCTGTATATAATGGACATTCTTCTCCGAGAAGACAGAACTTCCACCCGTCCAACTTTCCCATCGTGACAGCCCATCTCCACACTTTTTTAAAAAAACGAATGCGGTGTTCCGCTCGCTTCAATCCATATGTACAGCAGAGTCACTCATGTGTGCTTCACGTGATAGATCCTATTCATAGCCGTCACGGAAAATTCACGACTATGACTGTTTTTCTTCCGTTGAGTGCTCTATAGATAATGCTTAGCGACCGTGACATTAATTCGGGATGCGGACAGAATTATTCGATTCTTCGGAAAAGATCAATCCCTATTTCCATTGCTATCTTTTCTCAGTGGCCCATGAAATGAGTTATTCCGTCTTAAATATGCTAAATACGCTATATATCAAGCTCATTATAGCTACACGTTTTAGCTTGAGGATAAGCGCATTGCTACGGTGCAGTACTGCAAGGAACATGTGTGCATCTCATTATTTTCCAAATGTTCCTGATATTCACGATATTCTTGTTCCCATAAGTGTAGACAAGTGTTCTGATTTGCAACAGATACATGTTCAGCGTAGAGTCATGCAGACAGCATCTCATCCAGTGAGAGCAGCAGCGCTAGCGAGCAGAAAAAGAAGTTCTCCTCCCATAGTGATGAAATGCCAAGTATTTAAAGGAGAGCCCTCCTTCGGATCCTGCAGGTGTGAGTGACTTGGCTGTCCGGCAAATCATGCTCTTGCCGCAGTCATTGCACCTCCATCTCGAGTTGAGGCAGCTTTGTCAGCTGTCTTCGTTACCCCTTTATCCGTTGCAAATACACCGGCTTGTAATAAGCTCTTCCGCTTCTATGTGCCTCTACAAAGCGTACGATAGGCTGAGCACGGCTGTAAATTGGTTGAAAGGAATACTGCTTTAGATAACATGAGTCTGACACCTTTCTTCATGTAAGTACGTTGCCAAAAGCCGGCTCAAAGGGTCCTACATTTTTGTTTGTTTCAGCCCATGTTCTCAGTGAAGCTTTCAACGCAAGCTCCAAGATTGGTCAGCATTTTGTGATCGCCATGACATTATCAGTAGTGCACTGCTTAGCTTCGAAGTACGTGGCAAACATGTCGCATTTGCCATCCTTGATCACATAGAACTGCTCGTGCAGCATCGTTACTGTCTCAGGTGGCCCAAAAGTGGTAATTGTCCGCTGCATTATTAATTTTTGTTCATACTCTTGCATTTGGTTGTTACCTTCATGTTGCATTCGTTGGACCTCTCACCATCACATCAACCTCCTTTTTAAAGGCAACAAAGGCTACTACAACGAACGATTTGCTCAGATTTGACGGCTTTTTTCGATTACTTCCCATTTTTTTCATTGAATAATTATTCGATAGCTTACTAGTATTTCAATGGCAAGGAACTGTTAGACGGTGAGAACAGTGCTCCTTGATGAAAATCACCCGTTCACATAGCTAAAAACTTCACAAAAAAAAAGAGAATGTGCTTCCAGAAACATTGCTGCCTCACCCGATGATCAGAACACATGCGAACTTTCTGTTCACTTCTCGTCGACACTCACCTTGCTATCGTTCACTTCTTTTTTTTTGTATCGCGTACCTGGATAACAATAGTTCTATGTGCTGAGCTGATGGTAGCGTGGAGAAGAAACGGATAATGATTCCGAACTGCAGGCATTACCAAGACGTTATGCTGTCTGGTATCAAACGTGCAGCGCTGGAGTCCATCGCGCAATGTCGGACCCTTTCAACCACATCGGTCGCAAGAACTTACGACCCAAGGTGTATCCGCGCTGAAGGCTTCGACCCGAATAAGGTAAATCTGGATAGTTGCTGCTTTTGCTGAATTATCTCATTGAATGCACACACTTAAAGCGAGTCGGACAGATGGAGGATGTTGATCCTGCCTTCTCACCTGCAGGAATGTTCATATGGCAATCGAAACCATATGTAATACAAAGTGGAGGACTCGAGTTCAGCAACAGTGGTATGAGGAAGGGGCGACCATCCAATATTCTCCTTGATGTAAGTTCTGCAATTCTTTTCTCTTCTGCAAAACTAGTGAAGCAGAACTCGAGATGAAAAGTCTTAAGGTTATTACCCAGCGGCCAACCAATCAGATGGCAGACACCCTTTCTGATCATCATGGAGGAATGTGAGGATCGAGGCTGGCATACCCCGATTTGGTGGGTTAGGTTCTATTCTTCTATTTTTCCTATTGAAGCCTATATATGTAACAGTAGGGGTTTGCTTTATTTGAGAGAGAAGAGGAAGAAGTTCCCGGCTGAGTAGTCCAGCGACTGCCTAGCGGAGGAGGACAACTGTCACTGCACTGCAAGCAAATAAAGTCAGCGACGCACCATCAATGCAGCGCGGCAGATTATCTGAGCGCCATATTCGTGACCGTCACCGATAGAAATGCTCTTGCTTCCGATGTTTGTATTCCTATATCATGGTATTCTGGGATAGGAACACTTGAGACGAAAACAAAAGAATTCTTGCCGGTGACGCTCGAGATTCACGGCGTCCAGATGTCCTGCCGGGCAGCACAAGTAGTACGTCGCGGTATTCTTCATCTGCAGTGCAATAACGGTAGCCCTTCATCACAATCTCTTATCTTCAGGTAAGCCAAATGTATGATTGATTTACGGCATTTATGTTGCAGAAAAACAACAAATCACGGGCACAACAGCACAAGCCTCCTTGTCATCACTCTGAGATGCGACGTATGACCAATTTCTCTGATCTCCACGACAATTTCGACTATGCAATACCCATTGAAACAATCTTACTGTCTTAGTATATTTGTAATGTATTTGGGGGATTTATTCACACATTTTCTTCGCAAATTCAATTTGCTAGGAAGTTTGAATGTGCGTTCTCTCGCTGTCGAGGAACTATACATCAAGTCATCGAGCTCATTAACTCGTCCTTTCTCGGCGTTGATCCATTATTTATTAGCTTTTCCTGAGTTTTTCTTTGAAATACGAGGTTAGGTATGTACATACATGCTTTTGCATCAGTGAGCTTTAAAACTTCCGTACTTATGCAGAATTGTAACTGTATTTGCGTTATGCGCAAAAGAGTAAAACGATTCTTGTTATACCGATTTGCTTCCACTATTGACTATAGCGATGAGTTAGTATTCCTGCACACAAAACGTCTGATCATATCAGCACATTTGTCACTATACACTCTCACGAAAAACGTGTGCTATTATTTTGGTTTGGCGCCGAATTGGCCGCCACGCATTGAAACATCAAAATGGGAAGTGGCTCAAATTCAAACGCGCTGCCTAACCTCATGACAAAAACCTGCTATGCTTATTACCTCGAACTAGAGTGATTAGACCGATTGAACTAAAACGAATCAAATCAGGGAGGGAAAAGGTTATGAATGGAAGTGGAGATCAATCATAAGGAGATACTACATAGCCTCAAGAAAAATTCATAATCGACCAGTGGGCTGCATTTATACAGTGCGCGGCTAATCTCACCAGTAATCTATGAATGAAAACAAATCATAACACTTGGAACTGCCAAAATTACAACCACAAGAATGCCAAAAAACCGTGGTCAGCGATAACTTGACAGGGACTTGAATTAAGGAGAGTCACCGGTTCCAATTTCAGTGGTTTCATAGTTCTATAGATGACGTCATATTTATAGAGTATGTTGACGCGAGACGATCCATACAGTCTCTTCGTTACATCTCTGCATGATACTTGACCAAGGGTGTTCCAACATCTGGTAGAATGTTCTGGAAGGATGTTCTGAAGTACTGGAATGTTCTGGAAGCATCCACATCACGGATAAAATCGGAACACTTGTTGGCCGAGCATCACCCTACTGATTTTGCAGGATTCTGCGATCGGCTATTGGACTTCTTCGACAAACAGTATTTGATTTCCGGAGCTCGAAATTGAGTCACTCCCTGGTTGGAGATTACAAGTAATAGGTGCAAATGACGGCTCCCTCAACATGCTGTGGGTGCCTTATGAAAGTGGGGGTATCGAAAGTTAACAAAGGCCTGTAATGTCTAAAATATTCGCTCACACCCTTCACATATTTTGAGAAGTTCATTTGGACACGATAGCACATATGTTCGCAAAGAAGCCGCCGTGCATTCATTAAATGTCCTTTCACTGGGGCGGTGGAGAGGCAGACAAATGCTGGCCGACCTGAAGTGAGTCACTTGTCATCTGTACCTGTGCAAGAAAGGCTCCTGTTACACCGGAGGAGCTGGTACTTAAAATTTCAAAGAATGCTGAGTAACGGTGTCTGCCAAAGTGGCACGACCGAGCGTTTCTGGGAAAAGTCACGAAATCCTACTTACATAATTATGCTGACATATGGACATGCTAATGGCGTCTCAACATAAGAACGTTTCTACAAAAACAACGAAAAATGGCATCGTTGTACACCACGAAGCGTTTTTACGCCAGAACCACTTTGACTTTGAATTACTTGTACAACACGAACGCAGCCCCTACCGACAATGCAGCGAGACACGCTGGGCTCAGATTCATGAACGCATAATCAAGCAAAACCAGGCTAGCAATTTATTCGTCGATAGCCAATCACACTTGCAATCGTTGATTTGTTGTATTTGTTGGATTTGAAACCTTCCCAGTGGATGATTGGTGGGGAGTGGGAGTCGGGCTCATTCATACCGCATTTCAAATACGATCGTATGATCGAGGACCTTTGCAAATGCAAATTCTTCCGTGTACATCACGGAAGCACAGGTTAACAGAAAAGAAGTACTGTTTCCATTAGATATCAACATCAACGTGCAACACCTAGATAGTATAATTATACACATTTGGTGCTTTCCGGTTGGGATGACATATTCGCTTCTAGTGTAACGGTTATATTGTTATTCGATGACATACTTTTTATGTAATCTAGTTCCTCTATCCAATAGTCTCCAATAGTATGTCTTGGTGGAGCACATTTATGCATTCAGTAAAACAAAATGAAATGGAATAAGAACATTGGCAAACATGGTTGTTGCACTGTTGGACACACATATGTATGCTTCTGTAGATGCGGAGACTTGCGATGCTCTTCCTGAGAGCTCTTCCAAACTATTCCAAGAAAAGTGCTAATTTTATGTTGTTCGCAGTACGTCTGCGAGATGTCAAGTTCTCATTCAGTTCGCAAGCTTCCCTACTTTGCAACATCGACGGTGGTTAGGCTAGAAACTGCACGTTATTCGCTTTTTTCCAGCAGATTATAAGCAGTCCAAGTTCATTCCCAGTATTGTGCTTGCGATTTCTCTCATTCCGCCTTCGCACAGTTACCCGTTAACTATGCGAAATGTGGGTCGTTCGAAGGCTAACCGTCGGCCAAGGCTTGGGGTTTGTATTCAGATTAAAGAAGCTCTTGAAGTATAGGGCTCACCCCAGCATGTTGAAGGCCGCACCCACGAAAAAAAATTTTCGCTCAGATTTTGGCTCTGCTGGGTTGCTGACTATGAGGAACATGGATAATGTGGTCAGTTCTGTCAGAACTTGCTTTAAAGTGGTTTTTGGATGCAGCCGATTTGCTGCGTTACAGGCTGGATAGAATGAATGAATGAATGAATGAATGAATGAATGATTGAATGATTGAACGAATGAATGAATGAATGAATGAATGAATGAATGAATGAATGAATGAATGAATGAATGAATGAATGAATGAATGAATGAATGAATGAATGAATGAATCAATGAATGAATGAATGGACAGATGAATAAGATGAGAAGCATACAACTTCATTCTTGTTGTTCTCCTGTAAACTGGGTTAGCTGCTACACTTTTTTGACTCTTAGTATTCCAGCTTATTCATACATATAGATAACTAACTGATGTATTTAGCTGTACTAAAGGTTAGAAACTTACAGAAAAGGCTCGTAGTAACTTCAAGTATACAACGTTTTCACAACTGCCCGAAATTGCGTTCACTTTTCATAAACTGGAAGATAACATGAAAGGAGGACACACCCACAGGGAGTTTGCTCGTATATCAAAGAGAAAAAGAGGGAACATTGCGATCTCGACCTTTTAACTCAGTGTGAATTATAGCCATTGTAACGTGGTGGTGGTTTACAGAATCTTTCTTTCACCATAGTACTGCCCTTTGAAGACTGGTTCAATGAGTCACAGGGTATTAGTTCGTTGATTTTCTCACGCACTGCCGAATTGGTGAAATAGAATCTGTGAATGAATAATGTAAATCGTTAGGACGGCAAGTTTGGTAAGCTCAATCACTCCAAGCAATTTTGAACGATCATGAACTGCTAATCGGATTTCCATAGAACCTTCCTCATAAAAGTTTCCGAGCTATGTTTTTTAGACTTTATTTTCTTTATTTTGCCCGGCTTAAAATCACGACACACCTTTACGTTGTGACTGACAGGTTTATTAGCTGTGCAATCGAAACTACGTAGCTTTAATATTATTTGAACAGTGATAGACCACAATAATTTCACATGGTCTGCCATTGCTGCCACCCATGAGGATTCTGAGGACATCCGCGTCGATAGAGCGCCGCGCATTCGAGACTGCCTGTCTCAATGTTTAAGGGGTGCACCAGTCGAAATTCTTGAAACCGAGCTAAAGTGTTAGTGGTGACATATGGTAATGCATTGTAAATGTTGAACGAATAGAAGGAATCACGACCTACCTGCGAAGAAATCGGAATCGCAGTCACGAACCCAGCCTCTCTGCATGACGGGCCATCTAAGGAAGGCCCGTCACATTGAAAAGAGCGTGCAACCGCACCTGTGCAGCAGTAGTCACGAGCGCCAGATGAACGCGATAAGACGCATGGAGGAAGACACCTCACCTTCGCGGATTTCTCGCATTTATCCCTGTATTTCACCGTTGCATATGAGTTCTAGGTCCCTCAACACCCCAAAGTCAAGCAAAATTGCAGACACGAAGGTTTGAGAGTGGGCTGTTTTTAAACTGCATTGCTGTTGGCGGCGCATTCAAAATTGGCTGACAAAGGGGATTTGAGCCAGTACTGTAAATAGTATGCAGGATTGGGAATTATGGGGGAGGGGAGAGGGGTATTTTGAATTTATGAATCGCCCTATATGAATCACTAAACAAAATAACATTGACTCTACGCCACCAAAACTGCTCCACCAGTAAAATTTCTCCATGTGGCAGGGAAAAAATGACGTCTCCACAATTGTGCGCAGTTCGCAGGAAGAACCAGCCTACATTCATGCATTATCCTGCACTGATTATTTTCTTTTTCCCGCTTTTCACTGGTACTTTGTCCTCTGAAAGTACGTGAGTGAAGTAGAAAAATGAAAAAAAAACGACAAAAAAAATTGCAGCGCTCTCAACATACGTGAGAAGGAAAGGAGTCGTCGCTTTTGCATACTTGTTTGTACATACATACTCAGACAAAGTATCGCACACATGCGTAGGACTACTGCAGGCACCCGGAGGGCTCGGTCAGGAGACCCGGTCAGTTACAAACCGCAAGTCCCGATTTAGTCCTCCGCAAGTCCCGGTACCCTGCTCCGCATATCCCGAAATGGGGTTTTTGAACAAAACTTATCAACCCACTACCGCTCGAGGATTTCGAACTGACCTACCGATCATTTACCATTGCTCCTCGATTGCTTCACAGTCCGCTGCTTTACCTCTGCTCCATCCGTGCCCACAGCCGAGGGACTACTCGAGGCATCCACTGCTTTCATCACAGTGCATTCCCAAGAGAAGGGGATGTTACAGAGCTTTATCTACACCAATCACTACCAAACGTTGAACATAACTCCTAAGGACCTGTAGAGATTTTAGCACCCTTTTAGCCAAGAACTTTGGACTGCTTTACCCTTCACACCGACTTCATTGATTTTTGCTCAATTTTGTCCTGAAATCGCTGACGACATGTCTATTGTTGTTCGATACGACATGTTTATTTTGTTTGATACTTTGAGCACAAATATATCTGCAGTTTCGTATAAAATTATAGGTTTAACCATTCATTTTACGTTGTTTGTTTTACCTTCATTGTTTTACGTTTTTGATCGGGGGATAGCGAGTACATGCCCACTGAGGTTTTCTAATGCGCTGATCACAAATATGACGAAAATTTTGCGGCAAAATATCGGCTCATTGACTGTTTATTAATTTTTTGATTCAAACTAATTTTCAACTCTCATTCAGGGGTGGTTTAGTGAGGAAATGTGCATTATGTGCATGAAACGTCCACCCAATTTCAAATAGCGTGGTCCCATACAATGTAATGTCGCATGAAACCCATGGAAATCTACCTTGAAAAATCACAGAGACGAGCAACTCCACGCTGGTTTCGTGGGTTTAGCCACCTTTTGCCATAGTTCTGGTCTTGAAGATTAAACAACAGGCTCACTACGAGTATTCTCTCAGTGGTGGGTACTTGCGGTACGAAAGCTTCAGCTCTCGATTTCCTCGTGCGACACTCGTTTCCTGGCCAGGCTACAGTTTACATCCGTAATCTGATCAGACATAACCCTTAGCCTGGTCTGGAAATGGCGAGGCCTAGAGTCCGTACAGGTAACATCTGAAGTTTGAGTCAGTTCTAGTGTTGACCAGTAATTTCTCCACATAAGGAAATGCTGATTCAGTCGTGGTCTCTTGAAAAATAGGGCCATCCTTTTTGAGATCTGTCATGTAGTACACCATCGTCCACGCCAGCTCACACTGACTTTCTCACCATAAAATTCTCGAATGCAATCTCTGAGGTAAGACTCTGTTGCTGTTAGGGCACACACAGAGATAAGAGTGCTATGTTCTGTGTCAGGAAACAAAATAGATGCTTCTGTGAGTAGGAGGTCCGCTCAAGTTGGAAAAGAGACACTTCAGAGACTTAAACGATGAATTTCGTTTTTAGAGTGAATATTACAATGAGAAACTTAATAAACATCATTATAAGAGAAATTTCCAGAGTGATTATGACTATAAAAAGCGTATAATACGTTATTATAGGAGAAGGATGGAGTGCAGGGCTAGAAGTAGCGGAAAAATAGGCAGAACTCACTGCTGTGTGAGGTCAGACATCGAGGAGTTCTCGGATTACCTGCCATGTTCCTCCGCACCCGTCCGAGGCTTCTATCAAAGTTCGGGGATATGTCGCACCCCCGACTACATCCTCCGTATATCCCGAAGCAGGCGGTCACCGCTTGACCAGTAAACTTCCTTAAGAAATGAGGGTTATCCTCCTCCGCATGTCCTGACATTTTTGTCTGAGTATGTGCAATGGGAGAACAGCTTGTAATTTCTGGTAGGTTCATAGATTCAGGATAGGTGGAGCGGTTACACCACGTAGGTTTGATATTAGTTAAAAACGTGTGCATCTCAGTCAGTGAACCCTCCACCCACCACAAATCACAAATTTTGAAATGACTGTTAACTTTGATGAGCATGGTCTGACTGGACATCAGCACAAAAACTGCCATTCCACCGGGTTATTACTTTAACGACGCACCTTCGTAATAATATAGCGTAGATTTGTTTTCTGATCATGATTTGAATTTTGGTCTGTTGGTCGAGAATTCCAGTGGTCGTACGAATTAGAGTCCATTCACTCGAACTGTATATAATGGACATTCTTCTTCAAGCAGGCAGAATTTCCACCTCTCAAGCTTCCCCATCGTGACAGCCCATCTCTACAGTTCTGCCGAAAAACTGATGCGATGTTCGTTCGCTAAAATCTGTATGTACCGCGAAGTCGTAGTCATGTGTACCTCACGTGATAGATCCTATCCGTAGCTTTGACGGAAAATTCACGACTACAGCTATTTTTCTTCCGTTGAGTGCTCCATAGATTGTGCTCAGCGACCGTGACATTAATTCAGGTTGGGAACCGAATTTTTTTCGAAACTTTGAAAAAAATCAATCCCTAGTTACATTGCTGATGAAAAAATCAATCCCTTGTTACATTGTTGATGCTACATTGCCTCCCCAGCGATGGAATGCTAAGAATTTAAGGTGGAGCCCTCCTTCAGTTCCCACAGGTGGGCATCGCCAGTGGGGGTAACTTCGTTAGTTCTCCTTTTCCCTAAGTTACACTGCCGCTATAGTCCTCGAGAACTGTAGCACCCTGCGTCGCCGTCGCTGGCGACTGTGACACCTGTGCGCATCGATTGTGGGCAGGGCAACGGCGGCCGCCGATAATCGCGACTGCAACGTCGGTGTCTATCGATTGGTCCATCGATAGACACCGACGTTGCAGTCGCTATTATCGACGGCGGCTTCGTTGCAAATATATTGTGAGCGGTCGCCAACATTGGCGGCCGCCATCGCCGGCGACAGCGACGCAAGGTGCTATACTCCCCGAGGAGTATAGCGGCTACCTTACACCTTTATCTGTTACCAGTAGTAACTTTTTTCATCGATCTCTGTCTCTGGTAAACTAACGATAAGCTGGGCACAAACTCAAATTGTTGATTGGGTTGAAAATTGAAAGCTGCTTTAAAAACATGGTTTGGTACGGTATACGTACATGCATGCCCGAAAAGAAAACCACGAGCATTTTGTGATTAGGCGTTCCCTCTATCACTACTTTTTTGTTTTTTCCCTATACGTTTCCTTCACATTTGGTAGTCTCATTTGTGTTCGATTTACCGGACCATCACAGTAGTCTTCTGCTCTCCGAGTTTTTTTTTTCAGATTACTTATGCTTAACTAGTTCTGCTGCGCTAAATTCCCTTAATACGGTTGGCATATGAGCCCCTAACTGCTACGAATTCTTTTTGAGTGTTTCAAAGAATCAACCTTAGCCGATGATGAGATATATTCAAGTCTTTCGCTGCATCTCGGTTCTTTCGCTGTCGTTCACTCCATTTTATTTCTGTACCGCGTTCCTGGATAAAGATAGTTGTGCGCCAATAGAAAAATCAGCATGGAGAAGAAAATGCTAATGATTTTGAGTGGCAGACATCACCAAACTCAGTATGCTCTCGGGTGTTGGACGTGCAGCGCTAGAGTCCGTACAGTGTCGTGCTCTTTCAACCACAGTGCTCAAAAGGACGTACGATCCGAGATGTATCCACGCTGAGGGCTTCGACCCGACAAAGGTTCCTGCTTTCGAAGAACTGCTAAATTACTTTCAATGAATGTATGTAATTGAAGAGAATTGGACAGACAAAGGATGTCGATCCTGCTCTCTCACCTGCAGGAATGTTCCTAAAGCAATCGAAATCTTATGTAATCCAGAATGGAGGGCAGTTCAGCAAAATTGATATGAGGGAGGAGCGACCAACCAATATTCTCCTTGATGTAAGTTATTTTTATATTTCTTCTTTACATTTCTTTTATCTTCAGCAGAGCTATAAAAGCAGAACTTCAAGGAGGAAACATCTTAAGGTTCTTGCCCAGCGTTCATCCAACCAAATGGGGGAAACGCGTTTTGAATATCATGCAGAGGTGTGAGGATCAAAGCGGGCATTCTCCTCTTGGTGGGTGAGATTCCATTATATTTCCTGATTCTTCCTTCCGTTGGAGCCTATAAATATCACAGCAGGTGTTTTCTTTGTTTGAAAGGGAAGAAAAAGAAATCCTCGGCTGAGTAATCTAGGTACGCTTTAGCTTGCAGTGGAGAGCAACTGTTGTTGCACTGGGGTCGAATCAGGGCTGCGACACGCCATTGACGAGGCGCGACAGATCACCGCGATAGATCATCTGAGCACTGTGACGCGTACCGTCACTGCTAAAATTAGTATTGCTTGCGATATTAATATCCTTATACAATGGAATTTTGAGATAGGGACACCAGTGACGAAAAAATAATGAAATCTCGTTCGTTACGTTACGTTCGATGCCTTGCCGTCCCAATGGTGCGTCGTGGCTCGCCTTCGTCCGAAGTGCGATAACTATAGCCGTGCATTGTAGTCTTGCATCTTCATGTGAGTCAAATGTATTGATGGATTCACGACATTTATGTTGCAGAAGAAAAAGAAGCACGAGCACAACCGCATAAGTCTCTACACCAGCCCTCTGAGATGCGGCAGATGACCAATTTCTCTGATCTCTACGATAATTTTGAACAAAGAGTTACCACTGGGGCGATGTCATCGTTCTGGTATTCATGATGTATCTGGAATTTTCTCGTATATTTTCCTTCACAAGTTTAGTAAAATAGGAAACTCGATTGTGTGTACATATTGTTGTTCTGAAAGTATCCACGAAGCCATCGAGCTCACAAGCTCTTGCTTTCTCGACGTCGATTCTTTATTTATTATATTTTGCAGCAGTTTTTTAAATGTCGAATACGAGGTTAGACGCATGCTTTCACATCAATGTTCTTTGGTACTTCTGTAATTATAATTGTTTTCGCGTTTATGTGCAAATTAGACCAATAAAGTTTTTTTCATCTATCTACCTCCACTATCGACATTTCAAATACAAGCACTTGGATTTCTGTAGCGATGAGCTGATCCTCCAGTAAACAACACGCTCGGACCATAACAGCACGAGTGTCACTACACATTCTCCGAAAAACTGGTTTTATTCTCTTGGTTTGACGGCGAACAGGGCGACACGCATTGAAGAAGCATTGAAATGGGAAGTGACGCAATTCCAAACGCGCTGCCTTGAGCTTTTGACAACAACCTGGTTATCACCTCATCCTTGGGTAATCAAACCTTTAAACTCTGACCGAATAGATGTAGCAAATAAAAACCAAAAAGGAAGAGGAAAATGATCACAAATGAAAATAAATGGAAGTCACAAAGAAAAACGATGTCTAAGAAAAATTCGTAATCGAACGGTGTGCTGCATTTATAGAGTGTGCGGTTAATTGCGATTAAATTATAAGACTTGAAACTGGCCACATTGCAAATACAATAATTCACGAATCGCGGATCTCGTCAGCGGTACCTTAAGGGAAACTTGAACTAGAACTAAACGGAGTCACCGGCTCCAATTTCATTGGTTTCATAATTCTATAGATGACGGCAGATGCATAGGTTGTGTCGAGATATTTGAGACACTCCACGTAGTCTCTTTTTCACATTTCTTCCATAGTACTTAAGGGTGTTTCAACATCTGGTAGAATGTTCTGGAAGCATCAACACTATGGATACATTCCAGAACACTTGTTGTCCGAGCATCACCCTTGAAATATCAGGGTTTTTGTGGTTCGCCGATCGGAGCTTGAACATCTTCGACAAATGGTGTCATCATTTCCGAAGCCTCGGCATTGAGTCATTCCCTCCTCATTGCGAATTCCGAGTAGTAGGTGCAAATGATGATTACTCAGCATACTGATGGTGCCGTATGAAAGAGGAAGTATTGGAAGTCAACTAAGGTCTATAGTGTTCAAACCACTTGCTAACATCTATCACATATTCAGCAGTTCAATTGAATTTGTTAGCACAAATGCTTGCAAAGCCGCCGTGCACTTATTAAATGCCTTTTTTGTATGAGCAACGGAACGGCAGACAAATGCTGCCCATCCTGAAGTGAGTCATTTGTCATCTGTATCTGTGCAAGAGAAGCTCCCTTTACACAAAAAGTGCTTGCACTCAGAATTTCAAAGAATGTTGAAGAACTATGTCTGCCCCGGCCTAATGACCGAACGTTTTGAGAAAATGTCACGGAAAGCCAATCAAACAGTCATGTCTATGAGCATACTATTAGGTTGGTGCAAAAATAATGCGCGTTTTCCGTTGCTTCATCTTCGGTGCAGAAAACTTCCTGTGTTTCTTACTATCTGCTTGAGAAGTATCACATGGTTTTGTAGCAAATTTCATGGCCTTTTCAAATATCTTATGCATTTTGAGCAAAGTTCATGTTTTTGGTGAATTTTTATTTGTGGAACGAAAGTTGCCAAAACAAGTTTTTTGCCAAATTCACTTCAGCGAGCTAAAACTCGCCGGCATCGCAGCAGGAACTGCTCGAAATACCACCGTAGTTTTGGCGAAGGGAGTGTAAGCGAACGCATTCCACCGAGCTGCTTCCGGATTTTTCGGCTTTGTGTGCCTTGCTTCGAAAGTAAGGAATGTCGCAAAGGTCTTCCTGGGGTTTGCGATCCCCAACTGATGAAAATTATCAAAGAGCACCCATTCAAAGCAACATATTTGGTTTCGCAGAATCTCGCCGGTGATTGTTGTCAGACCATCTCTCCTTTCAGTAAAAATGGGAGGATGAGAAAGCTCGACGAGTCGATGTCGCGTTTACTGAACGTGTAGCACATTGATCCCCATTGAGAGGTCTGCTTCGCGCCTTTGTAGTGAAAGAATTGCGACCAAACAGTCGATAGCTTAGTAATTAAATATGAAATATAGACCCTCTTCGACAAAATGAAGTGCTTTGACCAACAGCTGGGCGAGGATGATGCACTGGAACACACCCAGAAGCCAAAGCAACACCGCAATAAGGTCACGGCGACTTTGTGGTGACCTGCTGCAAAAATTGCTCACTGCAGCTCATTCATTCTTCCTAATCTGGTAAGTACTTTTAAGATGTAGATAAAATAAATTAGAAACTTCACTGTGTGAGCCTAGCGCTGCTCAATAAAATAGATTCTTCACTCCTACACGGCACCGTCCAGGCGCACCCTGCACGACAGATACTTCACAGGTTGGAGCAATTGAGCTAGGAAGCTCGGACTCCTACATCATAATCAGCAAACTTCTCGCTCACCGACTACCGCTTTCCCGAGAACCTGGACGACTTCTTCCTGGAGAATTTTCTCGAAGACCAAGGTGATACCAAAACTGCCCTCCGGAATTTAGTCGATTCTAGAAGGTTCTATCAGGAATGCACGGTAGTCGGAGAACATCTATCTTATTGCTGGAGATTTGCGGATTACAATAATTTCAAGCCTTATGAAAAAGATCGATATTGAAAGGAGTTATGAGGTTCGGAATCAAAGGCATGAAAACGCGCATTATTTTTGCACCAACCTAATAATTACATCTCAACACGAAAACATTTAAAAACTTTTGAACCGGACGCTCACGAGAAGAATAGGTGAACTCATACTTATGGATATAGTTATGGATATACAGTGGACGTCAATAACGGTGGCCCATCTGCGGCCTCGAGAAGGACGTTGAGGCCGCAGATGGCACGCTCCGTAACCTATGTATTCTGTTGCTGTTATGTAATTTGCAGCAGCTTTTCTACCCGATTTTATAGATTTTCTAGCAAATAGGGAAGAAAGAACCCTAGAAATAGCATTCCGGCAGCGACGACACCGATCCCGGCGCGCGGCGCGTTAGTGCTGCGTGGTTCTCGAGGCGGCGAATGGGCCACCGCCATTGCCGTCCACTGTAGCCTCTGAAAATCAACAAGGAATTCCACTTGCTGAGATCCCCAGGAAAATGCAGGACTACACTCTGCGTGCCTGACGCAACCAATAAAGCACACACGTTATCTCGTTTTCTGTCGCGCTGCTGTACATTTTACTCAGCAGCAGGAGTGTCGACAGGTGGAGTTTCCTGTAAAGTCTTTACGCGGAATCGGCGGAAAATTTTAGAGCGCGCCCAACATGGGGCGTGCGCGGCGCGGCCCTCTTGTGGCAGCGGTCCACCATCGTTCGTCAGATTTTTGGCCCAGGTGAGTGTTTTTCCTTCATTTTTTTCCTTGATTGAAGTTTATCTGAAGGTGTGAGGCCTGTGGCTGACCGATGTCGACCGGACGGCCCCACATGCTTCATAAAAACAGTAAAAACAAGCATTTGGGGCATGCATGGGGGAAAACGTGCAAAATGTGAGGGATGCACGACCGTCGGGTCGATATCGGTCAGCCACAGGCATCACAGCTTCAGACTCACCTGGGCCAAGAATCTGATGAACGACGAGGGGTCGCTGCCACAAGAGAGCCGCGTCGCGCACGCGCCGCTGCTGGGCGCGCTCGAAAATTTTCCGTCGATTGCGCGTAAGGACTTTATGTACCCCTACTTCCTGCCATCTTCCCCTAAAATGCTGTCATCCCTCTTTAGTTGTTTCTGGAAGGATTTCAATAACGCTGCGCTTGGCCTGTGCTCCTGCTGCACAGTTTTCAGAGCAGCCGCACAAGATCCTCCCAGAAACTTGCTGGAAATCCCACTGAAAACCTTTCCAATTGGAACATGGAAGGAAGTAGTAATATAGGAGTAAGTTTATATCCGTACACACTCGTACATGTGGCCAAACGCAGTCGTATTATCGAGGAACTTTCGTATGTGCAAACTATTCCGTGTACACCACAGAACGATAAGTTAGCAGGGCAAAAGTATTGTTCTCATGAGCAATGGACAATGTCGAACTCGGTTCTTGCACTGATGGATATGCATCTGTAGACGAAGAAAATCGCGAGAGCACTTTCAGTATAGATTATATGGAGAGTAATTAATATAAATTATTGGAGAGAGTTCGTAATTTTATGGTTTTTGTGCTAGTTCGCGGAATTCAACTTGTTCAGTGTTTAGCATGATACAGAGCTGATTATTCAGTTCGAGATTCTCCCAACATTGTGTCAATGACAGTGATGATGCAAAAGCTGCCGCTATTCATTTTTTTTTGCAACAGTTCAAACGCTCGAATGTTGATAAACCTATTCAGTTAATTTTTCAGTTCTTGTATCAGCTATACACGAGATGGTTAAGAGATTTATTTTGGCTGAAGTTTCGGCAAATCGCCGTCCTCAGAGCCTGAAATGGACGGTTCGACAAGCCAACTATCCGATCAAATCTCTCCAGAACACCTCAAACAAAACTCTATGCCTATTTTTCATGAGAGTTTTACTTCACAGACCAAAGCTCACCTTTTTATATGACAGCAGTGATGTGACACTACCGACCGCTCACTGTCTACTTAAGCGAATGACTTGGACGCCCATTTGAATCGAAAAGCAGTGCAAGATATGAAGCGAGCTCTCGTGTGATATAAAGGCATTCTTTTTTGCGGTTCTTTTCCGTATTTTTCGCTTGAATCCACAAAGCCTCTGAAGTTTTGCGAGCTGATGTTTCGGATTCTTGCGCTAGGATTCTTACACTAACTTCAAAATTCACTCCGTCGTGTCTTACCCTTCTGTGGTTGCCAAGAGCACAACGGCGCACAACACGGTCTCGCCAGTATATTCTTCGCAGCAACGCAAATGATCAGGTATATGACTCCTGAACTCATGCAGTCGCCTGCTCTGCCTGTGGTGCAGACAACACAATTTGGCGTGATGCCTATGCGATCGTGTATCCAATTTCTGACAAGTTGGAGCTTCAATTTGCTTGGTGGTATTTCTACTACCGAGACAATGTTGTTTAACGCAACTGTCCTCAGACACTCCCGGATGGCCGTGCTCACTTCATCGGAGATGAACGGCAAACAGAAGGGTATCTTCTCGGCTATTTGCTTTTTATGCAGTTGTCCAAGATCATTCTCAACATTGTATTTGCGAGCTCCCTTATTCTGCCTTCGCACATTTCCCCGTTCATTCTAGCTGAAAGAGTGAGTCGGTCTGGGGCCTTCATCTTGGTCAACGCCTTGGATTCGTGTTTAGATTGACGAGGCCCTACGAATATATTGCTCGCTCCTGTATGTTGAATACGATGATATAGTGTGGACGTGAATTTTCAAAGGACACCATATTTGTTTTACAAGTAGTGGGCCGAGAAACTAGTGTCACTGAATATTTCAAGTTAATCAATTCTCTTTCTTTTGCTCATCCGAACACACTGGAACCAAGGGCTAATCATTGTCATCCTTACACATTCATATGGATATGTATTGGGTTGGTGAAGAAGTTCTGCAACACTTTTTATTTTCTTTCTAAAACGGAAAGACAGTTTTGAAAGGAGTGATCTTGTACAGGTATGACGTAGTATGTTCGCCAAGCTTTCACGTGAAAGCATACGAGGGAAGTCCTATCAGTATTTGAGTAAAAGTTGAGTAAAAAAAGTAAAAAAAAAGCCTTCAGCCAGTCGAGTCTATGCTTGCTTTTTTACTTTTATAGTTTTCTACAAGGAGATCCTGTAAGAAGGGCCGATATCAGTATATGTGTTGCATTAAGAGGAAACGCTATTCACCATTCGGTACCAGGGCTTTGAGTCCGGCGAAAGAACTCTTAAAGGTCACCCACGCTCTGGACGCGCATAGGCTGTTAATAATGAGGATTTGCAAGACGTCCTGAAGGCGAGGTCGGGTGCCGATATCTGCAAGTTGGCGAAGACGCTCTAGCGGAACTGTACGACCGTCATCAAGCATCCTCACCATCTTGTTCATAGCAAAGTAGTCCGGACATGAGCACCTCGTGTTTTGTGCGAATCTGGAAGTCATGCCGGGTGAGCACCGAGGTCTCGCTGCTTCATGTTCTAAATGGAAAAGGCTTTCCAAAGGATATTCACAGTGAATACGGAAGCCTGGGTCTGTACGCGAACAACGCACAGCAGCGCCAATAGATTCCTTGGCTGAGATCACTTCCAAAACAATCAAAAGCAGACCTGCTTGAAAATTAGGTTTTCCTATGCTGTTGGTGGAGCCACAAAGAATGCTTCACAATGAGTTCCTAAGTAGTGGCATCCCAGTGACGAGCGATATCTGCGCTACTCAACTCCAGATGTTACAGGCGGTATCTGGAAAAAATCGCCCAAAACGAGCAAATATTTATCTTCTGCAAGGTAGTGCCCACGTGCATATTGCAAACGCAAGCCGTCAGAAGACTCAGGATCTCGGTTAGGGGTTCTGCCACTCCTTCCGTGATCGCCAGACCTGGCCCTCTTTCCTTGGCTAAACACAAAGTCCGCGGAAAATAAGGCATGGAAAGCAGCAGAGACTCGAAAGTGAGGTGTCACTGTTTTTCGGCCCACAGCCACCACAGCTCTGGCAGAAAGGGGTAAAGAAACTACCCAAAAGATCTCTACACAATAGCGGTAAATATTTCATTAATTGAGGTTCTGCTCTAATGGAGTAATCAATTTCCAAGGAATTCGTTGTGAGTGTTGCATAACGTTTTCACCAATCCAATACATGTATTGATTCATATGTTATTCAGAAAAGATTTAATTAGTTCTGAATTCGCTAATATTTTAGTTTTTTACAGTACTTTCACATGTCTTCTCCCTTATTCTTGTTTTGTTTGCATGTGTTGGAGCAACTAGGATAAATAGAATAAAAAGTAATTCTAGAATCGAAGAAACGGCGCGATGCAGAATATGAGATAATCAACACTGTAGAGAACGCCCAACATTTGCACGAAGGTTAAAATTATCTGTTGGACTTTTTTTCATTGCCAAATTAGTGTTGGAGCGTATCCTTCTAAATGTATCTATTGTGACAGCCCTTCTTTACCTGTTCATTAAAAAAGTTGCATTTTTCTTTGCGCTGCCATCTCTGCACCGCATGGAACCTCTTTCGAATGCATTTCACGTGCTGAATCGCAGTCACTGCCCATCATAAAGATTGCACGACTGAAGCTGTTCGCTTTGCTAGATGTTCTATGGAGTGTGTTAAGCGACCGCCATGAATGCGTCGGATAACGACCCAAAGGAGGTCTCCAAAAAATGTTTGAATTGCTATTGTCTAATTCAATGAAATCGTAATCTTACTATACAATGACAAAAAAGACTTGAACGAATGAGCGATAAAAACAGCAAACGTGCATTCTGCGTATCATTAAAACGGCTGTAGCGAAGGGTTTTTGTAGTAAAGATTGCCCTGATTTTTGACCTTGCAAAACTCTCAGTTAAATGACTAAACGTGCAGAAACTGCATTTCACTGATTGTTAATAGCTGAAAAGGGGCAAACACCCGAAGCTGTTCGTTCGTTCACAAGGATTAAGTGCTGAGAATAATAAAAACGACAGCGCTGTGGGCGGAGCCTGGGGTGCCCCACCATTCGCCCTAACCGCGGAAGTCATTGCGTCTGCAGCGACAAGCAAAGACGTTTCCCAGCTCCTGTCTTCTCTGAACTTTCTCTCCATTCGGTCAGGAAACACCTGCCTCTAATGTTCAAGCAAGCCTTATCCAAACAAATATATTTAAGTTCTCTTTGTTCACATCCAAGCAGTACTCTCTGCTACACACCATGTGTGAGCAAAACATTCGTCATGTTTTTAAGTCAGAAGGTAATGCGTGTTGATAGCATTTGCTCATCATGCGCGCAAATTCGAAGGAGACGCAGTCATACAAATTATAAGTTGAGTTACGATCCATGTGCAGCAACTTTCCTTGTAGAAAACCCTGAATTGCGATTGCATCTAAGGATTTTCGCCAAAATCAAGATATTAAGCTGTTAGGAGTAATACCAGCAAGGTATGCAGCAACGTGCATTAGAATACCAGAACTATACCAGAATGTCTTTTAGAACCAGCTCTTCTACTTCCCCCCCCCCCCCCCACCGCCTAATGAAAGTGGCTACATGTCATCGAGGATTGTTGATGGAGTTAACTGAGTCAGTCCTCTCAATCGAGAACAGGGCCTGAAATGAAGCATAATATGTATTAACGTGAAGGACGCTCGCTGAAGCAAGAAGGTGGATCTCAGTTCAGTCACCATAGACAAATTCGGTTTGAAGTCCTACACTCCAGGAAAATGTTTGCAGGAACTGACTTTGTAGGACCAATTATCCAAATGAATTTACATGAAGTTAGTGGGGGTTTGTTTAGACATCGAATGGTTTTGATGCGTTTGCTCGAAGTTTGAGTGCGCACAAAATCTCTTGGTAGAATAAATCCGAGAGGCTGAATTTAACCTTGATTAGCAAACTGGAAATCAGCGTAAGAATTTGGGAAGCCTTCTCCAGGTTACTTATGTAATTCATATACTGTGACTCAGTCGGGTTCGTCAACGAAATCAAGACGTGAACTTTCTTCTTGGTGGTCGTAGCTTCCGTGTTGTTTCAACAAAAAGCCTTGTCCGCTGAAATCATACATATGGGCTAAAGAAGGCACGTTGATATGGGGCATAGGCACTGTATTATGTAATTTCACTAATGATACCACCTTATTGTGCAACCTTTAAATCTCCATTCTATGGCTTTCACTCCGTTTAGCTCTCATCCAGATCTGGGGCATCGTCTCAGATCCTCCGTTCAATCCTAAGCGGGAAAATGTCTCCCTAATACTTTAAAATTCATTAAGACCTTGTTAGAAAGGCGTCTTTTCGCAATCGACTCCGTTGAGGAGATTGCAGTTTTAGTTTGCCTAAAATTTCCCCTAACTCTCCCCTATTCACTTTCTGCCACATTTTCGCGTTTCGCACGTTTTACATGATGTCCACATACGGTTCCTGCTCCGAAATTCTGTGACTTTGTGTCGACTGCGGATCGATCAGACGCACAACGAGTGCTTTTTTCGTAGACAGGCTGGCACCACTGCTCTTGCAAAGGTGTATGTTCTTTGTACGAGATTTCTGGTCATTTCAGTGCATTAGCAAGTGTTCAAAAAGAACATCGCTTTCTGATTAGACAGGCCTGCAGCATAAGAATAACCCTTCATAGATCATTGCCCTGTTTCTTTTTTCTCTTACACATTTCCTTGCAGTGAGAGCTTTATTGCCAGTCAGTCTGACGCTAGACGATCTTGTTGAACCTTACACTGTGGCTCTAGCCCCCTATTCCTGAAAGCCGCTCAGTGCCACCAGCGGACACTGTCCTTCGATAATTATCTTCTGCATCATTCATCATCTCTTCTTCCTTTTTCTCTTCCTTTATTCTTAGCACCGTGAAATGCAACGACGAAAAAAGCGCAGTCGAGATAGAAAACCTAATAATCCGAAGCTGCAGGGTTTGCTAAGCACAATATGCTGTCCAGCATTAGATGTGCAGCGCTGGAGTCTGTGGCGCAATGTCGTGCTATTTCAAGCACATCACTCACAAGATGCTTTGATCCCAGGTGCATCCGTCCTGATGGCTATAATCCAATTAAAGTAAGTTCACAGAATCGTTATCTTTTTGGATGAACATGTAATTTCTGATGTGAATGAATAGTTGTATTGAAGGAAGGGTTGATAAAGGACGTCGACCCTGCGTTCATGGCTGCAAGCATGTTTGTAAAGCAATCGAAGTCGCAAGAAGTCCAAAGTGCAGATCAAGTTTTTCGCCAGGATGATATGAGGCAGAAGCGACCATCCACTGCTCAAGATGTATGTTCAATGTTTCCTCTTTTTTTTTTTCTTCTGGGGAACGGTCTGCAGAACAGTTGGGAAGAATCACTTTGTTAATCTCCTCGTACTACGGAATGCTTATTCATGATGAAGGGCAACAAGAACTGTTCAGAGACCTTGGGACACCAGAACCGCCCCACATAAAAGAAACCTATGGAAAATTTCTCAAAATGGACCTAACTAAACCCCAATACACTGAAAGTTCGGCACGTAAAACATGTATGGTCCTGGGACTGCACCTGTGCCAGTTACTCGTATAGTACATTGCTGGCACCGAATCGGCCCTACCTTGAGTGAACGTGACGTGAAAACTCCCGGTATCGGTATGTAACTTGTTGCTGATTCTATGCTCCTTTCGCGACGCGAAGGTATATAATATTCTGCCCGATAGGATATCTTGTGTGACATTCTACCGAACTCTTGTACTTCTCAACAATCATGCCGTGATAACCACATCTCTGTCAGGGAAAAAAACCTGGATGAGGTATATTCAAAATGGATGTGTCAGCGATTCGGAATTAATAAATATAGAAATAGTGCTGTGTAATGAAAAAACAGAAACACGTCAGAGAGTAGCAAAGGAAGCATTAATATGCGTCTCATTATGTTTCCCTTCCGGTTGGAGATGTACGTTTTTCGTTCCTCTGCGAGGAGAATTTCGCTAGTATTCAAAATTATTGTGGCTATCACATTTCATTTTTTCGCATCCGTAACCTCTTTGTAAACAATTGTATCAATTAGGATTTGGAAAGAAATCAAGATGATCAACAGCAGTGGGTGTACAGTCCCTCTCGAGATGGTAGACAGATTCCGTGACTGCAGAAATGCGGTGAAATGCGGCGTGATCTTAATGATGGAAGCGGAGAGAGCATGCTGCAAGTGAGGAGAGCAATGCTTATTTCTTTCCGATAGGAACTAAAGCTTATCCCATGTTTGATGGAATGGTGAGATCGGTGTGAACATGATATGCTGAGCAGAATATCACACTAACATAATATTACGTAGGAATCATACTGTAGGAATCAACACATATACCCAGTTGGATAGACCCAGCTGTCATTGTTGGGGCGGTACATATGTTCGGAAGTTTCTGAGGGATCGTAATGTCATCGTTACGTCGGAGGACGATGGCAATCAGCTGACAGGGATAATTTCCAACATCTAACTTTAAGACCTAGAGAGCGTAGCTTTGGTCACAACTCAAAGCGAATATCAAGGCCTGTTGCTCTTGCTTTGCGCAAATTTCAGAAAGCAACTTCCGCTGACTTCAAAACTCTGTATGGACGAGGCAGCATTTTGACAGATCTGTGGCGGTATTAGTGAACGTTCCTGGGGAAGACCTGAGCTTCCATTGCTTGTCATCAACGATTAAGACGAGTTGGCAAAGTGTACACGTTCTTGTCAGCAGAATTAATCCGCTACATAATCAAAGATGGAACGCTAAAGTCCCGAGAACGTTCATGAATGCCGCCATATAAACCTCATCAGGGTTAACCCAATTGTGTTTCACTACTTATTTTGGTTAAGTCTTATCATCTAATACATGCAACTACGGCAGAAATCTTAACTCATTTCCTCCGTTTATAATTAATTACTTCCAGGAGTGGATGAAGCCAAAGCGTCCGTAACGGGTTAACGAACTGGTTTTTTGGAAGTCTACGGACTCGAGCTTCTTCTTGGTGACGTTCAGCGATGTGGGCTGCTTATGTATCTGAACCACTTGTCTTCTCTCTTTTAGATGCTTTTGAACACTTCGATCGACAATATTACGGATACAATGTTCTTTTCGAAAGTCCTGTTGTTTCATCAATCTTTGCGGGAACTCATATATGTACATGTCTGTCTCCAAGTCACAAGAAATATTCGATCTAGAATTTTATTCTTTTTATATATGTACGATGTCATTTCCTCATTATCTGAGCTTTTCTCGTCAAAGAGCGAGAAATTGTGATAACATATATGCATATTGCTCGAAGACGTCCATTATAATCTAATGAATATTTTTTTCTCGGAACTGCTGGAGCACATACAAAAACCTATCAGTGAAGATCGCTTTCAAGATATAGCCTTTCCGTATCCTCAGAACAGTGAGCCCGTTATGAGGGGATAGATCAGTGCATGCCAGGGATGAACGGAAGTCAGATTCGAAAATTCGGAATTCGGAAGACGGAAGCCCCAAAAAACACCGGAATATCGGAAGTGCCGGAAGTCGAAAGTACAGAGAGTACACTATGTGTGCATACATATGCACGTATACTATAGGGCAATTTATACTGGATGCGTGCGACTGACGCGCGTGCGTCTATGTGATGAAGAATAAGTCTCAGTCGCATCGCAGTCGCAGCCCAGACCCACGCGTCTACGGCGTCGCGGCGGCCGCACGTTTTCTTCATTTAGGATTTGCATGCCGCGTTGACCGGTCTTCATGGGAATTCTTCTCAAATGGATGCGTGCGTCCGACGCGCGACTGTCGCACGCAGCTAGTATAAATTGCCCTTATAAGGGCGATTAGGGTTGGTGTAAACCAGGTACTCTTGGACTAACTAGAATTCATGTTGATAATTTTATCCAATCACTTCCATAAATAATGATACCAATTCAGAAATCAAGATTAGATGAAAAACAAAGACATGCTAAACAAAAGATAAGCGCACTAGCTGGATCGCTTCCTCGGATAATAAAAGATCATAAGATTGAAACAAAAGCTCTTCAGAGTGAATACATCATATTTCCCACAGAAGAATAGATTACAGAGAAGATTGCTGCGAACTATTACTCCATTTTCCATATTAGACCTCCACTACAGCAGCGTCTTCTAGCATATTATATGGTGAAAGTTGGTTGTTAATGTTGACTGCTGTCATTACATGTGATATCCTACTTAAGAAAGCGAAACTTGTGTGGGAAAAATCCACGTCAAGAAAGCATCACTTTTGGTTCACGACTGCCGTAATGTGCAGACAATGTTTGTTACTAAGTCTTCAAAAACTGCACAATATTGGCGGCAACCCTTGAGATAAAACACAGTTTACCTGCATTCCAAGACTTCCAAAAACTTCCGCTTTCGGAAGTCGGAATTCGGGAGTCAGAATTCCAAAAAACACTGGAATATCGAAAGTTTCGGAAGTCGGAATGCCGCTCATCCTTGGTGCATACGTAGGTCATAGGCTGGTGGTGCATTTTTGAGAGGATAGGGTGGTGAAGCTTGGAACTCACTAGTCTCCCGTTTCCGAAAAACTGCATTCCCGAGCGATACATGCACTCGAATCGAACGGACACACGACGCCGTTTTGAAGAGTTTCCAGAAAATGACCACCAGATAGTCGTTCGTTTCCGGAACTGTTTACGTCGTGCCAGCGAATGCTTCACACGAAGTGACTGGAAATTTTAATCCTACCCGAAAAGGAAGGACGTTGCTTTTTGAAAAAAAAATATTTGATTCAAACAGCTTTGGTTGTACTCATTTACAGATGTCCATAACATTTGCGCTGCTACGAAATTTTCTCGTCTGTAGGCGAAGCGTCAACTGAAGTGTTGCAGTGCTAAACGTGGAAAGTTATAACCTTCTCTTTCCAGTCCAATCCAATCCAATCATAGTCTCTTGGTTTGGAAAAGCAAGCATAGCTGAACGAGAACAGAGACCAAAGTCTATCACGCCATGAGCTATTAGGGTGAGTCATCAATTTTATTAATTTTTCATTTGCATTCATCGAAGGACAGCAGCTTGCAATTTTTATTATGGATGAACCGCTGCACCGTAGACGGTGTGGCAATATGTGTAGGCCTAGACTGCGGCTGTCATAAACGTTCTGCCCTCGGTACTACAACAAGAAAGAGGCGGCCGACTCGCTCATCAGTCCAGTTTTGGCATTAAAAGCAGCACCAGGGAAAAAATGTCAGTCATGTTTTAGCGCGTTCTTGGGTTTCTGACTAGGAGGACCATAAATAAAGTGGTTAATTTTGTTAGAAGTCACTGTGCAATGGATCTCGGATGCTTTCAATTGTTGCACTATAGCAATATAGCCGAGTTACGCGGGTGGAGTAGATCAAGAAAGTCAATAAAGCTGCTTTTCTTGCCAACAAATTTGGTGGCGCAACTAGATACTCGACTAACTTTTCAGCTTTTAAAGAGGAGAAAAAAGGCAAACGAAAAGGAAAATGGTTAGAAAAGAGGGAAAAAAGGAAAAAGGAAAATGTAGAATGTTCACTACAGAAGCATACCTCAAGAAAAGAAACAAAACTTACTGTTAAGTGTGAAGGGCCAATAAACTGAAATTCACACCATATTAGAAAATTTGAAAATCCTGGGGAAAAGAAGCGATTGTACGGTTGAAATTGGAAAAGCGTAAATAGGAGGAGTAGATCATCACATTGTGAAACTTGTCGACGTGAGCATGGAAAGCAAACGTTGTCCCAGGAAATCTGTCTGGCTCGGCAGAAATCAGCTGATCAAATCAGAAATGTTGATGATATCCGATTGCTTGCTATGTGCAACACATGAGAAGATACCTGCAACCTACGGAAAGGTAAGGTATAATAAAGGGTCGCGATTACAAAACACGCAAACGAACAAGGAGTAATAGTAAATTGTGTAGCTGAGAAAAATCAGGAGAAAATCAGAAGGATCAAGATTGGGCATTGGATGGATGATCAGACATATCAGCGTTTTGTGGAAAAGGAACAGTTGTTAGAATCGGAAAAGGCTACGCACGCAGGCTTGAAAAGCCTTGGCAAATTTCCATCTGCCCATAGCCGTGACTCGATTCCCATTCCCTGTTCACGAGCTGCTGTGGCAGCTGTGGCAGCACCTCTCTAAAGCTGTGTGAAGTACAATACCAGCCCTAGGTTTTGTCCCAAAATCCGATTCTGACGGAGTGATCCGTCGGAAACGGTCAGAATGTTTGGGAATGAACTAAAACAAATCTTGCAGGCACCAATCGAAAGCTCTAGAGTTCCTGATTTCAAATCTATATGCAGGGTCGAGCGTCCGATGGGAATTTCCCATGAGGGGGTCGTATGGGAGTGGGTTAGGAAAGGGGGGGTCGTATTAGAGAGATGGGGATGGGGTACGTAGAGGGATGGCTCGACCACTGAATGCAAATTCATGATTGTTTCATGACATTATGACAAATGCCCGTCCGCACTTGCCAGCAAGAACTACACTATCATGTCAAAACAGGACTGGCGGCGTACGGGACAAATCGGCTTCAGCGCACCCACAGGTTGAATTACCGGCGCCTTCAATAGATTTTTGCACGGGTCGGAATCACTTCAGAATCATGGGTGGAGTAAGGAGGGTGGAAAAGGTAAAAGATAAAGTGTGGGTAACGAAATCGATCGATTGCAAATGCGAGAATTCGCCTGCAGGGCCCGTCAGAACGTGGAAAAGTAGGGTGCCTTAGATCTCGTGCTGAAGATCGCTGACTCCAAATCAGCAAATGCTTTTCAGCACATCCATAGGAGATGATCAGCTCTATCTTTTGCCAGAGATCAAGTTTGTAATGCTTCATATGTTTTTGGGAGCTCGATGGGAAATTCTTCAAGTTTTCGGGTCTCCGAGGGGAAATTTCCCATCTAACTCACTCAAGCAGGAGCAAACATTGAGGCGCGATAATGGGGATGAAGAGTGAAGACTGAATTTTTGAAGCTCTATTGCGTGAAGGTAGTGAAATTTCGGTAAAAAGCAAACTCTTTTCATGGGAGTTGAAGAAGTGAAAACCTCGCAATTTGAACAGATGGTGAAAATGTAGTAAATCTGTTCGGGAAATCACTGAGAAGCGATTTGCAGATATCACGTAAACTTTTCTTCTACGAGTTTCAAATGAGGAAATTTTCCATTTCAGTACAGAATCTGGCTCCACGAATTTCGCTCGTTTTTCCGCAATTTAGATGGGAAATCGATGGGAAATTCGCCAAATTTTCCATCGATTTCTCATCGAGCTCCTAAAAACATATAAAGATCTTAGAAAGTGAAACTCTGAGAAAAGATATGACTAATCGACCTCTATGGATATGTTTGAAAGCATCTGTTGATTCGGAGTCAGAGAGCTTCAGTGTGACGTCTAATTTACCCTAGTTTTCCACAAACTGGAGGGACATGCAGGCAAATTCTCGCATGTGTAATCGATCGATTTCGCTTCCCTCACTCCATTTTCAAATCTTTCGATCCTCTCTACTCCACACCAAATTCTGATACGGTTCCGACCAGTACAAAAATTTCTTGGAGGCGCCGGGGATGGAACCCGTGAGCGCGCAAACTCCAGCGTTGAAACCGACTTCTCGCATGCGCTGCCAATCAGTCTTGTTTTGACACCTAACGACGTGATCGTTCCTACTGGCTTCTAGTCTGATCGGATTAGAAAGGATGCATATCGACATCAAGGTTGTTTCAGTTCCAATTTTGGGCTTTTAACGTGTTTCTTTTGTGTCCTCTTTCTTGAAACTGCTCAGTGTGCAGAGAAAACATGCGCGAGCATATCTTAAAATTGCGTGTGGGTTGAGACTGGCAAGAAAATGGGCAAAACCTTCCCGAAAGGCGTCAATTAACCTTCGCATCTCCCCACTTCTGCTAATGGCATATCCTGTGGAAACAGGAGGAGTCGAGGAGTTCCTGGAGTCGAGTCCAAACTTCACTGAAACGCAGAATTTTTGTAATTTATCCTCATATTTGGATTCGCGACAGTGTTAAGATCATTCTCATGCTCCATATCTGTAAGACCACCTCGGCTAACAATAATATTATTTCTGTTGATTTTGAGAAATTTGCAGACTTTGGTGAGTTGTTCCACAGAAGTCCTTGACGCCAACGATAAGTCGACCCTGGGCAATAGAGAGGAGATGACTTACTACATAAATTGAGCTACTCATACTTCTGATCCAGAAAGGTCACAAGTTACGAGCAAAGAAAAATGGATGCGCATGGTTTCTTTTCTTCAAAAAATTCCGTTTCAATTGGGAAAACTGTCCCAGAACAACATTGAACAGCAGTTTAAACATAGTACATCCTTGCAACTGGCATCCTCGCGTTTAGAAAAATATGTTTCTGCGAGTTTGTCTTTGTTGCAAAGAAGGAGCTTATTTGAAGACAGGATTTTTAAGTAATTATGTAGAAACTACTCCAGATCTGAAGTATCAAAACATCCAGCTGTAATCAGTCAGAAAATCTCTGCATCCCCATATAAATTTATTGTGCATTTGCTGCAAAAATTACTGACAGCCAATCCCTGACTCCCGACCCCCTTTTGCTGGGTGCGTTGGCCTCTCGCCCAAGATCTCCATGGCGGCGGGTCCTCGGGCTCTACCAAAGGCAACGCAGTTTTGTTTGCTCAGGATTGATCAGAAATCAGCAGAAGTCCCTCGGAAACCACACACAAATACAAATAAGATAGACATGTTGTGTCCTACGCAAACCATGTAGAAAATTTAACTGACATTTCAAGTTTTATTTAAACTAAATCTGAATAATCTACATAAAATAGGAGTCTGAAACGATTTGACAAAACACGGGTTGTATCATTATTCATCCAGTTCTTGCCGCACTCCATCTCGTGCTGAATTTCAAAGGCGGCGAACTTTTCCGTCCATGGATTCCTTCACTCTTTTCCACAATTTTTCACGGAGTTGAGATGGGACTTCAAAATATTTGTAGATAAACTGAAAAGGGAACGTTCATGCGGCGTATTCTCATCTACAAGAGTCTGTTCGTAATTTAGCAATTATTATCATATTTAAGTAGGAATACAGTAGAAATACCTCCTGTATAAAAATAATGCAATAAAACAACAGTAAAAATGAGTTCCCATTGTTAAGCAGTTCTTCGCAAAATAACATCGACAAACTCAAATTTAGTAATTTATTTTGTAATTTAGTGAGGTTATCCTGCACCCTGTTTTTTTTTCTCCATTGCCACGTGGCACCGGAAGTGTATATAAGCCGAAAGATGGCTGTGAAAGCTTACTCTAGACTCCGCTTTGGCGGGACAAGGCGCGACTCCTAGCAGGATCACAGCAGGTGAAATGCGGGACAAGGCACGACTAACGGTGGAGTAGGCGCGCCAACTCCGCCCACCTTTTCGTTTGTCCCGCAGGTGTCATGCCGCCAGAAACGGTGTGGACAGGCGCTCCGAACTCCCGGATGTCTGAGTTGGTAATTGGAGAATAGTAAAATGCATTTTCCTACAAATTCTGCTTGTAATCGCTCGTTGTCCCTCAAACAACTTTTCACGAATTTTAACGGTGATCATAACAAATTCGAAATTAATGGTTCCTTCGAAGTGCTTCAGATTACTTCGATTAGCGAAATTTTGCAATTTCAACGCTAAGTAAAACATTACTGAATTTGAGTTTATCAACTTCATGAAACCGAGAAATGTTTCAATACTCATTTCTACTCAGAGCCTCTACTCTTAAGATTTTACTTCGACTAGTTTTCAAGGTCACCGCGAGGAAGCCTCCTCCCTAATTGAGCCGTTCCTTCAAAGAATCACGAATTTCTTGAAATCTTTGCTATTTCACTGACAATGGAATCTAGATACGAGCTCGCATGATAGCGAAGAAACCGAAAAAAAAAACTTTTGACATCTATTCTTTGCATTTTCATGTTTTTTCCCTCCAAAAGCATTCCTAAATAGACTTTTTAAGCTCACTATGAAGAAATCACAGCTGAAGTTGATCGCTGCTTTAAAATGAACAGCTCACGTGAAATTGTCCTTCGTATTGCTTCTCGCGGAATAAGCATTAGAGAAACGCATGTTAAACGGATAAGGCGAAAGCTGGGATATGTGAAAGCAACTACAAAATATTGCCACACCATTCGTGATGCCAACAAGGAAGCGAAGATGTTATTTTGCGAAGAACTGCTTAACAATGGGACTTCATTTTTGGATCCGTCAAAATTAGCCAGATGCCTAGAAGAAGAAGTGTTCAAAGACGGCACGGCTGAGGTGGAGGTGAATATAGACGATCGCTCAAGCGATCGCATTGTTTTTATACAGGAGGTATTTCTACTGCATTCTTACTTAAATATGATAATAATTGCTAAATTACGAACAGAATCTTGTAGATGAGAATACGCTGCATGAATGTTCCCTTTTCAGTGCATCATCTACAAATATTTTAAAGTCCCACCTCAACTTCGAGGAAAATTGTGGAAAAGAGTGAAGGAATCCATGGACGGAAAAGTTCGCCGCCTTCGAAATTCAGCACGAGATGGAGAGCGGCAAGAACTGGATGAATAGTGATAGCCCGCGTGTTTTGTCAAATCGTTTCAAACTCCTATTTTATGTAGATTATTCAGATTTAGTTTAAATAAAACTTGAAATGTCAGTCAACATGTCTATCTTATTTGTATTTGTGTGTGGTTTCCGAGGGACTTCTGCTGATTTCTGATCAATTCTGACCAAGTAAGACTGCGTTGCCTTTGGTAGAGCCCGAGGACCCGCCGCCATGGAGATCTTGGGCGAGAGGCCAACGCGCCCAGCAAAAGGAGGTCGGCAGCCAGGGATTGGCTGTCAGTAATTTTTGCAACAAATGCGCAATAAGTTTATATAGGGATGCATAGATTTTCTGACTGATTACAGCTGGATGTTTTGATATTTCAGATCTGGAATAGTTTCTACATACTCAGGAAATCTAAAAACCGTGTTTTGCATAGGTATGCATGGGTTTTGCATGACTTTGAGAAAATCGTGGGGTTTTCGCAGGTTTTGCATGGGATTTGCATCGGATTTGGAGACGCATGGGTTCTGAATGGTATGCATGGGTTTTGCATCGATTTAAGCAATGCTGAAAATTATTGATTAAAAAACCGGGTTTTGCACCGGATTAAACCGGGATTTGCATAGGTGTGTATGGGTTTTGCATCGATTTGTAAAGAAACCGTTTATTTAGATTTTTCATTCATTATTTCCATTGTTTTTTGACAATCAGGAGTGCTTTATGTATGATAAAAATTTGCTCATTGCGATCTCCATAATTATGCCAAAAAGTTGCAGATTTCTCTGAAATATGAAATTATTGCATTTTAACATAGGGAACATCCCCCAGCTTAATGTACGATGCACCTCAGTCGGACATCCAGCAGAAGTTGGCCCGATCAAAAATGAGCTGAGAGAGGAGTTATAAGTGCGCAATTGGGTGAAGTTGCATCAATGCAGAACCCATGCAAAACCCGGTTCTCAAACCGTGTTCTGCATGGGATCTGCATGAGTGTGCATGACTTATTCGTGGGATTTGCATCTTTCAATCCGATGCAGAACACGGTTTTATCCCATGCAAAACACGGTTTCTAGATCTCCTGAGTAATTATTTAAAAATCCTGTCTTCAAATAAACTCCTTCTTTCCGACAAAGAAAAACTCGCAGAAACATATTTTTCCTACCACGAGGATGCCAGTTGCAAGGATGTACTATGTTTGAACTGCTGGCCAATGTTGTTCTGGGACAGTTTTCCCAATTAAAACGGAATTTTTTGAAGAAAAGAAAACATGCGCATCCATTTTTCTTTGCTCGTAACTTGTGAATCTGGATCAGAAGTATGAGAAGCTCAATTTGCAGTGGACGTCAATGGCGGTGGCCTCAAGGAGGACGCCGAGCAACCGCGCCCTGCGTGCCATAACCGATGTCTTCTGCTGCTGTTATGCTATTTCTAGCAGCTTCTCTATCCGTTTTAATTATTTTCGACCAAATCGAGAAGAAAAGCGCCTAGGAATAGCATTCCGGCTCAAACGACACCGATCCCGGTAAGCGCGGCGCGGTTGCGCGGCGTCTTTCTCGAGGCCGCGAATGGGCCACCGCCATTGACGCCCACTGTATGTAGTAAGTCATCTCCTCCCTGTTGCCCACGGTCGACTTATCGTTGGCGTCAAGGACTTCTGTGAAACAACTCACCAAAGTCTGCAAATTTCTTGAAATCAACAGAAATAAAATTAGTGTTAGCCGAGGTGGTGCTACGTTTGTGGAGCATGAGAATGATCTTAACACTGTGACGAGTCCAAATATGAGGATAAGTTGTAAAAATTCTGCGTTTCCACGCACTTCTACTCGACTCCAGGAAATGTGTCTGTAGGATATGCCATTGACAAAAATGCGGAGGTGCGAAGGTAACTAACGCGTTTCGGGAAGGTTTTGCCCATTTTCTTGCCAGTCTCAACCCACACGCAATTTTAAGATATGGACAGCGTCAAGCATGACGATAGGAAAAACTGACCTTCAATACGACTCCCCCCCCTCTGCTCGCGCATGTTTTCCCTGCTGCACACTGAGCAGTTTCAAGGAAGAAGACACAAAAGAAGCAGGTCCCGCATGGAACATTGGGAGAGCATGGAGCGCTGCACTGAGCCGCGTAATTTTCATGTTCCCCATCACTTTCACGCACCCCAAAATTCGTGAAAAATTGGAGCAACTAATTGTGTAAGAGATCTCTGTCCCTGTATTGTAACGCTGTAGCAATTGCGGTCAAATTTAAGCGGGACAGGTTGAGAAAAGAATTTTTCGTATATCTCTACCTGCCTTGTCGTGAACTTGGACCAAAAAACAGAAGAAATAGGAAAACTGTCGAAATGATGTGAAACACTGACGCGATGTTGTAGAGATAGAACTATTCTACATCTTGGTTCCTGTTCTCTGCTGTGCTATGTTCCTTCTAGAAATCAGTGCCATTGCAGGCCGAGACTCACCTCAGAATTTGTGTCTGATGTTCGTTTAGAATCAGAATATGCATGAGATGCCAAAAAGTGTGGTATATGTAAAATGTCTGAAAACTGGGAACCCTGTGTTCCAAGGGATTTTATCGCTGACAGTTTTGAAACTTGAGCGACTGTGGAATGTGACAGGTGAACGCCTGGTACATGTACTACTCGTAATTCATAAAGATGCATGAAGCAGGGACTGCGTGTACCAATCATTCTTGGTTGGGACCTAGTAGAAGAGTTTATTGGCTACTTCGATGCGTAGATCACTGGAATCAGCACGTCAACCTCGTCAACCTCGTCAACCTTTTTCGTTAATCTCAACAAAACTGAGTAATGTACGTAACAGGGATGAGCGGATTATCTGTATCCGATCATACGTTTTTCCGTTATCCGTAGGTTTTGGCCTATCCGTTATCCGGGCTTTTGGCGCCCGATAACGGCGCAGACAAAGCCGAAATTAGTGGACTCGTTATGCAAATTCAAAACAGGGGAGAGCCTCCACTTGAAGACGTGATACTCAATCTGTTGCGTTTTGCGTCATCATGTAGAAAAGAAGGAGAAGGTATTACAGACTTGTACCTCCCCAAAAAGAAATCCTCTTTATCACATTTCCCGGGGTCGTCCGACAAAGTGAGGCAATAACCTCGAAACCATCATTTGTAAAATTACCGACAATGCTGGCTAATGTTTCCAAATCTGAACGTTGGAATTCGAGCGTTCAGATACCTTACCATATCTGAACGTTGAAAATGGCTCACCGGTGACCATTCGTTGCAAGGTTCATTCCGAATATTTATTTCACCCTACCATTTCCATCAATTTTTGAATCTATTCATCAAATAGCGTTTGAAAGTCATTACCATAATACTCAGTCAGTACGAGGAGGTTTATCAGAACACTACAAAAGATGTATGAGATGAAGCTGCAGCCCCCATGAGCCACCCCCTCACCTCCCAACACCAAAACAACACCTTGGAAGGACTAGCCTCCAAGGACTTTATCTTTGTACTAAAAACGACACGGACACATATTATCTCAAGCAACTGGTATGCCAAATAAATTAACAAATATCCAGATGTCATGGTGTTACTACTACATTCACATCTTCATAATGACACCAATGTCATTATGAAGAGATGTAAATGCTCAATGTCGTGCTCAGAATGGCGGATTTTGATAACTATCAAGATGAAGAATATGTGCTAATTCTTTTCCACAATATTCATATAGTATCCTATCATTTTTTACCACTTTTAATATTTTGGAAGGCGGTGTATTGTAGCATTTGGGTCGCTTATCTGTTATTCGTTACCCGGTATCAGTCATCCAGTCATTTTTGACCTATCCGTTTTCCCCACCGTTATCTGGGTCATGGAAATCTCGTATCCGCTCATCCCTGCGACGTAATAAGGGAACGATGGGACGGGTATCTATGTTCCACTGCGGCCCTTCTGGTTTTCTGCTGGGGTCCTTCTTCCCAAACTGAGACATCTTAGGATCCCATGGAGTTTAAGGTAAATATCTGGGGGCCATAACAATCTTTTGAGGTATAGATTTATCGAATGGCAAATATTTCCAAGCCGAATAGAGAATATTTCGAATTTGCGCTTCTTCAGACGTTCGGCTGAACGATTCATTCGAATTCATTCAGCCTTTTTAGATACACGAATGACAATTTGTTCGAATAGCCTCCATGCTGAACAACGCAGATGAATAGTTCCTATGATCTGTTTTTCGAACACAAAATGAATGAATTGTTCGATTATGGTGATTCCTTGAACGAATGAAAGAATCGTTCGAATATCCGAATATTCAGAGATCTCATCGAATATACTCGATTCGGTCACATATATACATATTCTTAACCAAAAGATGGAAAATTCGTTCGCGCCCTATTTGTAAGCTTGTCTGGTGTTTGTAAGAGGACGTCTCACACCTGTGTCCTACACCTTCATTATTTCCACAGCTATTCACTGGAAAGGTGCGTCAAAGCAGCTTAGATTTTCCACTGGAGCTATTTATAATTGACAATTCGTGCAGAATTTCTTACCAATCAATCGCAAACTAGATTGTCGGACATTAAAATCAGAGGTGTGCAAAATAGAACCGTTCTCGAAATGTGAGTCATAAATCATTACAACACAAGATCGGTGGAACTGTTGTTACTGTTGTTGTTCAATAGCCTCCAAAATTACTTTGCTTAGAGTTGAGTCAATCATATCCTCTGTTATATCTTTCATTTTCACCAGTATTTTGAGCATTTCCTATTAATTGGTGGTACTCGTCATCTCAAGGATGTCAGACAAATCGTTTTTCACACAAAGCAACTAATTAAGGAGAGTAGATATATGATTTTGATTCAACTCGCTTGACTTCACTGCTGTTCTCCAATGATCAACCCAAAGTGCACAGATTCTTGGCAAACAACAATGGTCAAAAATAGACATTACCATTAACAAAAAAGCATATATTTACCTCGTTCTGGCTATCCTTCTGGATATACTTATTTTTAACATAACTTTTGATTGGAGATCGGTCTCATGATAACGCTGTAGTTGAAGTTCCCATCGTCCTGTCGTTTTTTTTTTTTGGAAAGGAGCTTATGTATATTTCCTCTTACCTCTTTCCACAGTCCGTGACGGACGCCAAAGGCTATGTGTATAGCAGATTGCCTCATGAAATTTAGCCTTTCTTGAACTATTCACCGCATCATTAATTCTATCATTGGAGGAGTAAATTTAGCACATTTGCGACCTTACGCATTTTGCAAGTGGGTCACGTGGGACACGCGCATTTGAAAGCGCGTGGCTCCCGTGCTCAACCGCTTGAGCACGTGGTCCCACGCGTAGGAATTTTTCCTCTGAACACTTGAACATTTGTTAGTATAGTACTACATAGGATTTTGCTAATTATGACCGCTTCACAAAAATATAGCTCTGAAAAGAGCGTGCTCACCTGGTTGAGTACATTGTTGCGAATGTGTTGACTGGCAAAAAAAAAAGAAATACTTGTGTCAATTTTAATGACAGAGATAGCAATGAACGTGACATTCAGTTTGTTTAAGTCTGGAGGGTGCACGAAATGGTGATGAATCTCCCATACACGTTATAAGAAAGCAAATTTAGCATTGATCGTGATTTGAGGACGGGGTGCGAGCTTGAGGTTTTGAAGTGTTGAGTCGGCCTTATCGCATCGGCCTCTATTAGGTGGCCCTATTCACTTTGAGCTGCTGATATACGCAATATACATTTATCCTCTAGAGTGTTGTTCGTTCTAACAAATTCTTAGTGCAGTACAACTTCTCGCCGATTTCATAGGTCCATAATTGAAGGTTAGGAGCCGAGGCTGAAGTTGTCATCTACGAGATTTTCGAACCAATCTCGAATAACTTTCTGCGCTTTCTGCATACACGGCATGTTTTCCACTAGTTAGGATCATCAAAAGGCAAATGTTTGAAAAGGATTTCCCTAATTCCGGAAATCCCGTCTCCAAGGCCTAGAACTCAGGACGAGTTGAACAACTCCAACAACTATGAGAAAATTCTTGTAGGGAAGATAATGCGCGTTCGAATCAATGGACATGGTCAAACATTTCAAAAAAAAACAGGGAAAACAGAGTAATAGAAAAATGGCTGGCACCCATATTAGAACTCAATGTCTGGTTGTGAAATATGGATCCGTAGTAAAGTGTCATGGCGGAGAGATGAACTCCAGAACTCACCACCAGGCTTTAGACGATGAATGCATGCCAGCTCACATCCATGGGATAAAGGATAGCAGATCATTGCCACCCACGTCACTGCTAGAGCACGCATTTGCCAACAGAGGAGATCATCGCCCTGTTGGGAGCTGATCGCGTTCTCCAGGTGCAGTCGCGGATATGCAACAAAGCACATGAGCCACATTCATAAGTACAAGGTAGTCCAAAAATATTGGCGAGCGCAAAAAATCTGCATTTCCGAAGATATTTTTTCTCGGACGAAATTTTTTACACATGCATAGCAAAAAATATTTCGAATAACATTATGAAGATGCTCTAAAAGCTCTCTCATTATGCTCCAAAAATGTACAATCCGCCTTCGTACATGCTTCCATCGAACGACCGCGGAAGGAGATTTGTTGCTTCTTATATTTGCTACGAATAATCTCTACACGAGCGGACCAGTACCTCACTACTGGGACTTCTCCGAGGCATTTGATCAGTGTCGAAAGAGAACCCAGGTTTATGGGCGTCCAAGAAAGTCAGCGTTGATTTTCTTCATGCGCAGGGATTGGGCCCTGCTGAAAATTCTATTCAAATTATTTTGCTTCTAGGGGACTACAAGCTTACAATTGGCCATTGTTCCCACTCCTTATGAACCATCGTTAGATAAATATCAATTTCAAACAATGTGTCGATACTTTTCAGCCATTTTACTTTGGAGAGATATACTACCAGTAGGGTTAATTCTTGTGTCTTTCTCATTCATGGTTAGAAGCAGCACGTGCCAAAATCTCTATGCTTGTTAGTTCGCTGAATTTAGGTTCAGAGGGATGTATCAGGTGTTAATATAAATCCTTGCGCTATTTTCGGCTCCAGCCCGCGAAGTGGAGCAATGAGCCAATGAAAAACAGCGTAACCGGCAACTACCTATCCTGCCCTTAAAGTTAAAGGTCGAAACGCACTGATTTCTCAAGCTCGAAGAACACATATTTGGTTTCAATGAAAGCAACCACTTTGACCTAATATATTTCTGTCATGAACAGCTGAGAATCGCTCCAGGGAGATCTTGTAGTCTGATGGACATCATATGTACTTCTCAAAGCTTCCAAATAACTGAGGTGATTTTGCTGAAAGGAACGAATCGCAACTGTCCAGTCATCTTACCCCATGGTAACGTTGGACTCCACCCTTGCCGGCATCGTCAAACTGGCCGTGCAGCAGTCCCCTTGCTGACTTTCTTCGCATTTATATTCTGGCTGAAGGTTGAGTAATCTAGAGTTCTGTGAAGCCGCATCATGATAATACTGTAGAACAAAAGAAAGCGCTTTCAGCAGGTAGCAGGCAGAGAATGTTGCGGAAGAATGGCATTGGGTTGGAAAAAATCGCAACTAAGAAAGGTGCAAGGACTTATGTTAACACCTAATTAGTTCGTTATCCAACGGTGAAATAGCTAGAAACACACAGGAAGTGCAAGATAATGTGGCGCTGTTTTCAATGTTCTCGAGTGAGACTCCTCTAGGTATTCGTGGGCCTCGTTAGGCTTCTTTTGTCTGTAGTCATAGGCGATTGGCTAAAATGAATAGAAGAAACTTGGTTGTCCAAGTCTGCGGTGATTCGTTGCGTAGTCGTTGTCGGCCGGTTTTCATGAGACTACTTGATTGTGATGGTGACAAAGGTATCTTCGCAAATGAGTCATTATTCTTCGTGCCCTTTTCTCACTTGTGGTACACAGGCACGGGAAATTTTGACGGTTGCTACCTTCAACATTCAACATTTTTCTTCCTTCTTCACTTCTAATACTTTTCTTTTTTCTGTTTTCGTTTTCGACCACGATAGTTCGTTCCATTTCGGGTAAAACTTCTCTCGCCTATTACTATCGCCTATCGGGCGGATATTATTACGTTCGTAATTGCGTAGGTAGCGAGGCGATCGGTTTAGAGAAGTTTCTTAGCGTGTCGTCACAAATAGATAAGAAAACTAATACAATTTTCATTTTCCTTTTTCCATCTTTTTCCATAGAAGGAATCAAAATAAAATTTTCCTCTTTCAAAGTACAGACGGGTATATTACCCATGAACATGTTATAGTAGCAGAACAATGTATCGTTTTCTCAACAACGTGTCAATTTGCAATGAAAATTTACATTACATATGGCAACGAATGTTATCATTGAATTATTTATGTATCCTGTTTATTTAGCAGTGAATCATTTGATTTGCAGTTTTAGCAGCGATAGTATTGATATGCAAACTACAGAGCAGAATCCTTTATTTAATTTTAATTTTGATGTTTTATTTTAATTTTTTTTAAATTTCTAATTTTTCCCGTATGGAAAATGTTTACATCTTCTAGAAAAATGAAAATTGTGTTGCTGCTGTGCTCAGTTGCCATTTGTTATGGTTTTGTGATACCCCGACACAAAAGAGAAGAACTGTCCAACCTAGAGAAATGCAGGGCGCCGACGCACATGCCCGGGCGAAGCTGTCATGCGAAGATAAAAAGGTATCGTCTCCAGAATATCAAAGGAATTCCGAACATTCATGCACTCCATATATGAATAGATATTAAATAGTATACTTTCAGATACACATTCAACAAGAGCACCACTGACTGTGAGGAATTCTTCTATGGTGGATGTAACCCATCACCTAATAACTTCGAAACAATGGAGCAGTGCAGAGCGACATGTATGATACACTAATGGATGCTGGCTCTTCCTCTTACCGCTGTCATCACTGGTTATTTTAGCTTATAAGGGCTAACAACGCAATGGTATGAATAAACCTTTTACGAATTGGCTGTTTTGAGGGAGCAGCACAATGGCCACTAAAGGTCAAATAGTAATAATTCCGGTCCTTATGCGGGGTTGAAAACTAACGTTATTGAGGCACTTTAGAGAAACGAGCACAGGTGATCAGAGGGCTAAATACAGTTGAAACACTATCTTCACTGCTCGAAATTACATTACGGCTTACAAAGAATTTGGTGATATTTATGCCTTATGCGCCTCAAGTTTGACGCGTCGGTGCGAAATTTCACGAAGTTTTCCCGATGTCTCGATGCGAAGAAAATCGAAACGCGGCCGTCGCGCCGCTTCGTCGGACTACAAAACCTGGAACATTCGCCTCCTGCTAAGAATTCGCTTCTCCTCTCCGCTCTGCATTGTACCTCGCCGCGTCAAATTCGACGCACATCAACCTTAAAGGCAGGGGTCCCCCTCACACGGTAATGGCAGATTCTGAATCTCCTCGACACGCTGAATCCAGGGCATAAGTAAATAGACTCATAATGGTCTTCAAACCCGTCTTGCGGGTGTTACAGACCCTGCCGGCACGCCTAGCGTGAGGGCAGGGTCTGTAACAGTTTGCTAACCCGAGTTGACATGTGAAGCCGGTGATCTCATCGATTGAACATGCCGTGACTGTTGGCCACCGCTGCAGCAGTGGCAGGCAGCCAGCACAGCTTGAAGCGATCCGCCTCCGGGCTCCAAAAATGCAGCCGGATGACACTGTTCAAAAATGGGGCTGTCGTTGCTTTTGAGCATGTTGATGTACATTACTGGGATCCACATGAACAGAAGGTCTAGGACATGTCTATACCTCCAATAGGCGGATTAAGGTGGGTCCCTGCTTTCAAAGGCAGCACCTGCCGAAATTGTTGAGTCTGGGTTAAAATCCTAGTGGTGACGCACACTGCAGTGCATCGTAAATGTTACACAAACAAAAAACATGATTTCAGCCAATCGTGGCGTCGAACAGCAGATAGGATCCCCATCGCCCGCCTTCTTTTTGAGTTTGGGAACGGATATCGACTTGCTGCTTAAGCAGAACGTGTCGCTCATGCCCCCGGAGGTGCTGCAAACCGCCGATATTCCCCAGATGTTCTGTCGTTGAATTATTCTATGTTGAATTGAGGAAAATTTACCATCAGGATTGTTATGTCACTGAGCTTCATACTGGAATTTTGCTTATAGTCTCTACGTTTACTTCACTTGTAAGCTTTCGGCGTTGACGCCCTCTTCGGACTTTAACAATGAATCAACCTCATCAAAAGCTTATGAAAATACAATCAAACACTAACTATACCAGAGTGCAGGTGATTTTTAAGTCTTCCGACTACGTCGGCCACGCTGTGATTGCTATCCCACATTGAAAAACCTTGGATACAATTTTATGGAGATGAGCTAACATGTAAAGCAAGCGGGCAACCCCTATGATCTTAATCACACAATGAAGTAACCACGCAATTAGCGATCCTCCCGTTTACACTCGCGCTTACGAGATCTGCCTTAAAGGCAGCACGAGTCGGAATCCTCGACTCGGACCTGAGCTGCGAACCCTAAAGTAGGCATCGTGCACATCCCGAATCTGCAAGGAACACACACACACACAGTAACGATTACCTGCAAAAAACGACGAACTGCCGTCGCGTGCACGCCCGGTCAGCCAGTGCTTCGGAGGACCCGACGCGCCAGCTTACGCATTTAAACGCATGCGGGCTGCTACCGATTCCCTTTCTCCGTGCTGGGACCCATTTGCGCACGCAGGACGCCGCCGGAGTACTCGTCCGCGCACGGAAGGCAGCATCGCGTTTTCCCGGCTTTCTCGGGTGTTTCACGCGATTTCACCACCGGATATGAGCAATACACCCCCAAAAACCCAAAATCTGGCCAAACCACAAACACGATGGTTTCGACGGGTGCTGCCTTTGACACCTCCCTCAATTCCTCTCTTTTGTTAATCTCTATATTGTGTCTCCTTATTTCCCCCGCCTCCATAACTTTTCTTTCCAAGGTCCGAGTGAAATGCGATGGAGGACGATGACAATGAAATTCGGAGCTTGCTCTCATGTGTGTGCCTCAATGTGCAGTGTCTCGAGAACGGGGTATTCGACAATGCTCGACGATGCTCATCTAGTCGTTTTTGTAAAGGTCTCGTCATCTCACCCACGTACCTTTCTCCATAGCCATTGCACTTGATGAGGTAAATTTCATCCTTTACTCAGAACCCCAAAAACAACTTGACAAGCATTTGGCTAGCAAGTATCTGATCGCATCTGAAACTTGCTCTTCCAAAAGCTTGTCGACAACTTGTCCGCCCAAAAGCTTGTCGACAACTTGTTTTTTCTCTTCCTTGCCGACAGGTGGTCGACTGTGTAGACTTGTTCTTGACCCGTTCTTCAGTGACAATCTGTCAGCTCTAAACTACAAAATTGCTCAGAGTAGGTCCTGTGCACGTGAGGGCTTGCATAACCGTCCTTCATTAGGAAGCAAACGCTCCTCCAGAACTGTACCTAGGCGACCATTGCCCTCGTGTCCTCAATGGTTGCATCGTATGCTACGCGGGCATGGGAAAATGACTCTCTCTCGTCGACAGGTTGTTCAGCTGAAAGGTTGCCAGCTAATTTTTCCGCGAAAAGCTTGTTTGCAAGTTGCTTTTTGAGAAAGCTAGTCGACAACTTGTTTTTTCTCTTCCTTGTCGAGAAGTTGTCGGGAGAAAAGCTTGGTTTTGGGTGGCATGATGACGTCAAACCTGTCGACAACGACTTGCTAGTTAGAAGCTTGTTTGCAAGTTGTTTTTGGGCAAAGGTGGGCCGACAACTTGTTTCTGGGGTCCTGAGTAGCTAGCGAATCTTCTCATTGATAGTACTTTCATTCTATTTCGGGGCATTTATTTTCGTATTTGCTGGTGGAAGTCAAGAGGTGCCTCAAAGTAGGTGGTGGCCAGAACACCAGCCGGATTGGTAAGCCGGAATGTTTCACCAGTTTGTTCACGGCACGTGCTGGACGGTCGCCAACGCAAGGTAGGATGAGTGGTGGTCCATCCGCTGTTGAGTGTGGGAACCATGCTGTGGCAGGAGTCATATTATATCCGCTTTCATCAAAAACGCGAGTTATTGTTGTTTCTACTGTCACATCAGTAGCTGTGCATAACTTGTGTTTGGTATGCATCAGATTCCTACCACATCTGCTTTGACGTGATTTGGATGAGCGCTTCTTGAATGCGCTCAAATGCTCAATAATGCAGCCTTCTTTTACCATAACCATTGGTTCTGACCGCTTGTGAGCCTCATTTTGGTGTTCAGAAAGGGACGATAACCAAAGTCATCAGGTGTTTTAATCGTAAATGATGATGCCCATGGATCAAAGTCATTTAGTCTTTCCAGTGCCGTTTCAACATCCATTTCGGTAGTACCGATCACATATACGTCGTCAATATATCTTTTATATGGCAGAATCTCGGAAGTCAGAGATATCTTTTCGATGTGGTCCAAAAAGATGATTGCCAGTAAAGGTGCGATACGATTCCTCATAGCCAATCCCCGTATTTGCTCGTAGAATATGTTGTCAGAGCGGAAGACGTTACACAAAAGCACGGCGTTTATCATGGTTATGATGTCATCCGCGCTAAAATCCATGTTCCTATTTGACTTGTTGTTGTTGATGATGTTGTTGGAAAAGAGAAATTACAGCATTGGTCGCATTATTGTTGTCGACTTAGGTATGCAGTGATACCACATCGAAAGTTAACGAAACGCCTTCTTCGGACCTTAACAATGAATCGCAAGCTTACAAGTAAAGTAACTGAAGAGTCTTCATTGTACAATTGAAGGGAAATTTACCATCTTGATGTACAGCGCACGTCAGCTGGATGTGCTGAGGAAGGTCTTCGGCGCTGGTCTAAGGACTGGAGTAGGATTTGAGTGTGTGAAATACTCAGAACGCAAAATGCTTGCTCTTCCATGAGCAATATTTTTGTTACGAACCCACGGCGGTGTTACTGTAGGGCTGTCCCCGAGAATAGGACGTCAGAAGTGCAGCGATCTACGCGCACATTTGAGCAGAATTCGCTTAATTTTCGTGCGCAACTCGCGTGGAATCGAGCGTATTTCGCCTATTTTCTTGAGATTCACGTGTATTTTTAGGTGAAATGGGGAATATTCCAGCGAAAACAAATGAAGTCTGCTCGAAAGCACACGTAATATGTCCAAATTTTGTCATCTGAACAGGTGTGGAGAAGCAGCATCCCTTTGCGGGATTGGGTATAGCCGCGAGGGCGCGTGGGGGAACGTCTGCCAGGGCACGTGGAGGAGGGGGGCGGGGGGAGAGAGAGAGAGACGTCTGCGATATGTGGGGGGAGGTCTACCTCAAATACAACTGGGATGGACCCATTTCCACCTGCAGTCAACCCCCACGATTGCTTGAGATGACTTACCTATGAAGAAATCCAAATCGAAATCGTGGACCTAGCCTCCTTGCTCGGGCTTTTGCAACGACGATGCGCCAGCTAACAAGGACTCGTCACATTCGTGGAGCGTTTGCACCGATATGGCTGGGCAATGGAGCGCGACAAGACGCATGGAAGAAGGCACCCCAATTTCGCGGATTACTCGCAAGGTTCTCACTATTATATATAACTTCTAGGGTCCTGAAAAACCTCGGGAAAACCAAATCTCGGATACAAAGATTTGAGCGAGCGCTGCCTTTAAATATCGGCCTGTAAAAGACATGATCGAGCAATTATAACTGGGGCATGTTTTCTTCTGGAAGCGGAGCACGTTTTTTTCTCTGAATGCGTGTACCAGGAATTTCAAGGAACGACAATGGTCTGCTGCAAGCTCAAAAGAGTGGAACGACAAAGGGTCAGTGCATGCACATATTATCGGGGTTTCTTCTTTCAGACTTCTTCGAAATTTTGGAGAAAAAAAACCGTCCAGATTGGAAGCAGGCTGTTCAGTGTCCCTTCCGTCCAGTTTCAACTTCAAGATTCATTCTCAAAACGAATGAAAAACTAATGCTATAAAGACGTTATAACGTGAGAGCCAAAGCGTTATTCAGGACATAACTGTTGAGAACCGTTAGCTTAATTGCATTACGATGCTCTTCAAGGAAAATGCTCCATCAGCTTTATTGCGTCATGAATATTTATTGAACTGAACAGGGGCGCCAAGTGGGACGATCTGTTGCCGGTAAAGGAGCACAAGCACGATGACGTGTTAATGTAGATTTAATGTCGCTAAAATTGCTCCTGTGCATTTTTAGAACAGAATGCGCAATGTTAGTGCCATTCTGTCTATGTACTACCACAGGGGCATTACCCTATGGTACCTGTAAGACAGTGAAATGGGTTTTAGTTGTTCATTCAGCCATCCTGATCGGTGACAAAATGACCGAAAGAAAAACCTGAGAACTGAACTTCTCACCTTTCGAAAACCTTCTCACCTTCTCACCTTCTCACCTCTCCAAGTTAGGCACCGTTATCATCACAAACTCCAACTAGAATTAAATTTACTGAAAATTCATGTATGTACATATTAGTTGCGACTCTGAAAATTTGTGATATCGGATTTAATCTTATTTGAATCGGTTTTTCTACTCCTCATCATAGAATTTTGTGCACGTTCGAGAACCTTTGAAAATTTATCTCTCCCATAGGGATACCGCACGAAACAAAAACTAATAACACATTCTAAATTAAAGAATAGAATCACTCAAATTGATCCTATTATGGAGATTGCATTGCTTACAGTGAATGTTCCCCAATTTTGCTATACGTCATGCTGTAGCTGTTTCAGAACTTGGACACCCACCACAGAGCAGAACGTGTTGTTCTTCTCTAAGATTTTGCTTATCTATTCGCTCACTCTGAAACCTACTTCTTAGAACGTATCATCTGAAGTGCAGAGCTTTGCAGCTGGTGTCTCCTCTACTTAATGTGTAATGCCTCAAAAAATTTGGGCGCTTAGTAGATTGCTTCCTGAGATTAAAAGATCAGAAGAAACGAAGGACATGGTGAACAACACTGAACAGTTTTGCAGGAACAGAAAGACTCGCATCGAACCCCGGTTTGAGAATGTATCATATATTTGCGAAAACCAGTTCAATATCACTCTCGTTGAGACGTGAGGAAAGGCAACACACCCCTTAACTGTGAGATACCACCTTAGGTACACTTTCTACGTATATCAAAAAAAGAAGAGAATCTTTCTAGAATGTTCTGCAGAAAATTTATTTCATTGAAAAAATTATAGTCTGAAGTGAAATACGACAATCAGAATATGATGCACGACCCACTACATTCCTGATACGTATTGAACTTGTTTTTCGTTTTGCCACATTCTTTGCAACACTTGACTTCTTTGCACTCTCCGGTGCTTTTGTCATACGTGAACCTGAAAGTTATAATAAAGCACATTGTTGAAGTTAATTTATCACTATATTTCCAAGTGTTGATCATTTATTTTTTGCATCAATTCCCAGGTGGAAAAATTCCAGTAGATTTCGTTCATGTTTCGTGTAATTGTTTCGGAAAATTATTTGCGAAACGAATACGCGTAAAATAAGCGAAATCTACTGGAACTTCGCAACTTTTCTCGATTCCAGTAGATTCCACTGGAATTTACACGAAAAATAAGCAAAATCTACTGGAAAATGCACTTTGTGTGAATTCCAGTAGATTTCGACTATTTTTTGTCTATTTTTCTGGTAAATTCGGTTTTCACTGATTATGGCCGTTGCTTTTCCACCTTCAGAAATGGGTTATGCCCAAAAAATTCCAAAAAATTCGCTCATCATAACTACCAAAAAGTTCTGTAAATTTATATGATGCATATAAATATACCATTCTAAAATGAGAGGGAATATTTTCCGGGGATTTACGCATAATTTTCGGGCGAAATCGGGAAATATTTCGGGGAAAAATAAGCGAAATCTGCTCGAAAGCACACGTAATCTACTGAAAATTTTTCACTTGAGTTATTGACAAAAACTGAGGCTGTAGGAATATGCTTATTGGCTAAAAGAAGGTACCTCATTTTAGGGCTCTTGCAGTTTTCTCCAATGGCAGTAGGTTCTTTGCACTTCAATCCGTCGTATTCTTCGGCTGAGCAGTAGCTGAGAACACATACCAGTACAATCAGCGAAAGCCACATTTCCGATGCCTGCGGAACAAGGATTCAACGGACTGTGAATAGTTGAACGAAGAAAGTCACTGCAGTAACGAGAGAGAGAGACTATAATGCGCATGCATGATATAATGAGATCTTGACGACGCTGTTGAAGTAGCCAGCTCCTTTCACTTTCACTCATTTCATCACTTTTTCAAACCTGTCAAGTCACTTTTTTCGGCCATTCTGGGGTACGATTGATGCAAAGCCAGGCTAGCGAACCAATGTTCTTCTCTTGCTTCTCCTAATATTACTTTGTCTATAGGATAACTTATGGCGCTGATCACCGTTGATTTGTGTGGTTAAGTTCAATGAATTTCAACCCTGGAGCGTACAATTTTTTGAGGATAGATACTGGCAGCGTGCCAAAACATTATGACTACCTCATAAATTCCTCTTCCCGAAAACTGACCGAAGTTTTCGCGGCCGCTATGTTGACGACAAAAAAAAACGACACATAGTGTAGTGAACATTATTATTCGAGAAACTGTGATAATCCTCGCAAACAACGTATTCTAATGATGGGTGTGAAGTTCTGTTGCGCACCCTAACATTAAGCATGAAACGCTGCAAAGAAGAGATAAGTAATAGTTGATGGTTCGTCTCAAAACGATCTTCCTTAAATACTGTCCTGCACCAATTTGTCTTTGCGAGGACCCGAGTAATGGACAGGTTGGACAGTGATCGAGAGCGGATTTACCAAGAAAAAAGTGGAGATAATATCTAACGAAGGAAAACGAGTTAAATACGATCAGACAACACGCTGTTGACACCGAAAGGACATGAAGATGGCGTCAGATTTCTTCTCACCGGGTATAGGCATCCACCACAGAGCATGACAAACGATTTCTACATAGAAACTCTAAAGGACATTTCGAATTGAAGCGCTTGATTTGTCGCATCTCGAGGGAACGTGAGCACAAATAAGCATCGCGGGAGATGAGAAGGGAGATGAATCATAATCGAGAATTAGAAGCAGTTACAGGGAACTCCAAATGTACGCAGACAAGGGTCGGTGCTGCGGCGCGGCTCTCTTGGGCAGAGACATGGGCGCTTTGCCCAAGAGGGCCGCGCCGCGGTCCCGACCTTTGCCTGCGTACGTTTGGAGTTTCCTGTATGTACGCATTAGTGGCGGATGCAGATCGGGGCGGAAGAGGGCACTTAAATTGCAAAACGGTCTGGATTTCCAAAATACAGTTGGTGAGTATTTAATCTTAAAATTACATGAAAAAATAAGCGTTCTGAAAACAATAAGAAAGAATAGAAGCTATAAAAGCGAGAAACCTAAAATGAGCCTATGCAAAATTTCCAGCTATTTTACTAAGTGATTAAAAATTTGTGAGAGTAAGAGGCGCCCCATCCCTCGTCTTCTCTATGCAGTCACCACCGATACGTATAAATATTATATTAAGTAACTATAAAAGGATGAGTTGAGAGTAAAAGAAATTATGTAGGGGTATAAGTGTGCCTGGTTCACCTCTTTCCCTAAACAGGACTTAAGTGTTAAAAGAGAAGGCCACTCCCCGAGGATCGTCAGTAGGGAGGGAGTGGCGTGCCGTGTAAGTATAAGTGAGAGTGAAAGGGAAGTTAGTTGGGGATTTATATAGTGGGGAGTAATGTGATGGCGGGAAGGAGGTCAGAAAAGAAGCAAGAGATCAATACCTAGTATGTGATAGACATGTTCGGATGAGTTCTTTGAAGAAATTTTTGATTTTCTTGAATTTTCTAAGTTCTTGGTATTTATAGGTTATACTTTTGTTAGCGCAAACACATTTTATAACAGCTTTAGAGATGAGGTCAGTATTATATTGCAGTTTTTTAAGGGAATTGACTAAAGTATAAAGACGTTGTTTGAAGTCTTCAAAATGAGTGCAAGATCTGGAAATGCGAAGAACTTCCGTATAGATAACTGAAACTTTAATTGTATTGCTTATATGTGAAGTTCCATGGCTGAACCTATTGACTTGAAAATTAAAATAGTCGTCTTGTTGTACTGTTTTGTGATAATTATGTCGTTATTAATCGTAATATTTAGATCTAGGAAGTTACACTCAAATAATTTTTTGTGGGTAGATTCCATGTCCAAAATATTGTCATAAGTTCTATTGAGATATTCAAGGATATCTTCTTCACTCTGGTTATGTACAGTGAGTATGTCATCCATGTATCTAAATGGATAGAAGATTTTATTAATATTAGAAGTATATTCTGAAGCATGTACATATTCAAAATAGGAAAGTGTGAGATCTGCTAAAACTGGGCTTGCGTTCCCACCTTGAGGAATCTCTATAGTCTGTTTGAATAGTAAATTACCTACCATGCAATAACTATTTTCAAGCAAAGTTTCGAGTAAATAAAGAATATCCTCTATTTTGTAGCATCTATAATTTTTATTTTCATACATATCATTCGAATAGAAGACTCGTTTTTTACTAGTAATAACATAGGTCTTATTAGCATTTTTAAGGCAAATTTTCATCATTTCTCTAAGATTCCTTATGATTATGTTATGGGGGATGTTGGTGAACATATTGGTGAAATCAGCGGAAAAAAATTCTTTTATTAGAACCTTTAATATTGATAAGTTGTTCGGAAATGTTAATGTCATTGATAGACCAGTAGGTTTTGTGAGTATTTTTAATCGTTTGTACCATACTTACGTAGTTTTTAAAATGATTACGGAAGTGTGTGAAAATTTTCATGACTTCTATAGAAAGTGGTTTAATGCTACTTGTTGCAGCACCCGTGATAAACCTAAATTTTGTAGGTGTTTTATGTAACTTAGGTATGCAATAAATATTAGGTATTTTGGAGCCGGGAGTAATATCTAAAAGGTTATTTTTGAGGAAATTTTTACGACTTCCGTTAAGCTAAAATTTCTAGCTAGTGTATAAATGTTGTTAATATTTGTATCTGAAGGACACATTTCATTAACAATAGCGGTTAAGTAAAGTTTTTTGCAAACGATGCCGAAGTTTGAACTTGCCTTGTCCAGTGGACATAATGTGAAAGATTGTTGTATTTTTTTAATGTCTTTAGTCAAGTTTTTAGAATTTAAGTTAACATCCGAATCTTCGCAATGATTATATATCAATCTTCTATTGTGATTATATATAAGGTTTTGATGAATATTAGAGAGAATGTTTTTATTATATGTTCCAATATCATATTTTTTGTCTATTATATTGATAATATTTTCTATGAATTTCATATTAATTATATTAAGGTTTAAAAGAACGTAGACGTGCAAAATTATTAACTGATTCAGGGCACAATCATTACAAACTAAGACCGTCGCTATACTCCTCGAGAAGTATAGCGGTTTCGGTCGCCGCTGTCGTCAACACCGGCGACCGGCTGTCGCCGCCGCCGCCGCCGTCGCCGCTGTCATCGATCCCGATCGACAACGGCGGCGACCGTCGGGGCGACAGACGTGAGTTTTTCGTTTTTGAACTATTTTTTATGATTTTCTGTAATTGTTAGCTGTTCTCAATTAAACCTATGCTTCAGGTGAGGCCTACAGTGCCGAACGGAGCCGTCGACTGGAGTAGACTACCTCCAAAAAATGGGCATATCTATCAGGAATCGTGAAAAGAAGGTATGAGTGTTTAGGAATAATGGTTTATTATTATATCTTATGTTGAACTACACGCGAGATTAGTAGTCAGTTTATTCAGAACGGCCAACGTTTCGGAGCTATCTTCTTCTTCGAGGCCTGGAATGGGTAAAACAACTCGTTGAAACTGCCCCATCTAGTGCATTAGCGATCAAGCCAAAGTCCAAAAACTGATTTTTCGATCACCGGAGAAAACCGTACACAACTGAGAATGTGTACACACCTCGTAATACGGCACTGATGGTGAGTAGTGCCGGGTGACCGCTCGCTCGTCGTCAGTGGTTGCGGGCAATGGAGACTGACCGCTCGACCACGACTTGATCAGAATCGACAAAGATCTAGATAAGAGGCAAGCTCGTTGGTGATTGAAAGGCATTCATCCTTGCGATTGATTGATGGGCTCTTAATTTTGATCAGAAATGCTTCCATTGTTTTGCGCACCGTTATATCACTTTCTTGTCCTAGTATTATAGGTTTATTATTAGTTTTTCATTTAACCATGTTCGTTTTTTTTCATTTTTTTCGTTTGAGTTCTTTTTTTTTATTTGATAGACCCTCTCGGGGGACTCCTTCATGTTCGCCGTCGAAAAAAAAATAAAACAAGACTTTGTTCTCTACACACAACGCAAAAAAGATAAAAAAGTGCCAAGTACCCCCCCCCCCCCCCGAGGCTCATCGGTAGGGAGCGTCTATCAAAGAAAAAAAATGAATTCAAACGCAAAAAATGAAAAAAAAGACCGAACATGGTGAATTAAAATACAAACACAGTTTGGAAAACTAATAGTGAACCATTATTAATAAACACTCACACCTTCCTTTCACGATTCCTGATAGATATCCCCATTTTTCGGAGGTAGCCGACTCCAGTCGACTGCTCCGTTCGGCACTGTATGCCTCACTTGAAGCATAGATTTAATTGAGAGCACCTAAGTACTACGGAAAATTACAAAAAAAAAACAGTTCAAAAACAAAAAACTCACGTCTGTCGCCGCGACCGAAAGCGCTATACTCCTCGAGCAGTACAGCGGCAGTCTAATCATGATAGATGAACTGAATATCCTTGTATTCAAAGGTTGCACTAGTGTTTCAAGTAATAAGCTAATAATAATTGGATATTTGTCCTACGAAAGGCCAAATTGTGGGCAAGGGTTGATAGAATCAGTGGGCAAAACAGACCAGTTGAGCGTGATGTAGTCTCAGAGATTCCGGCACGACAAACGCAGCCCGAACACGTTTCAACAGCAGTTACACCGCGAGGTGAAAGCTTATTTCGTCGCCCCACATGCTGCATTCGCCCCTAGAAGGCTGTGTTTCGGGGGCGACGAACTGGTTTGCATGTCTCAAACCTAGGATCGCAGCTCAATCTGGGCACAGGGCTGTGTTCGTACTGCACACTTGGGTAAGTGGATGCTTACCCAAGCTCGTCCAAAAATAATCATTGCACTGGGCCACGGTTTTACCCGGACCTCAGCCAGCCTGACGAGTCTCGCTGGGCTCCCCTTGTCTCCGCCGGAGCGGAGACGCGACTAAACTTTGATGCTCAACCAGCAGCTTATATACACATCCCAGGGGGCGTGTCGCCACGTGGCAAGGAGCAGGTAGAACGCAGGTTGAACTGCACCACAGCTCATCGGGCAAAAAACGCAGCCGACACATGGTGTTTACTGCTCTTAGCAGCCCAACTGCAGCAGCTCCTCCTTTAGCAGCAGCCGCTGTATTCCTCTTCGATTGGGCGGAGACTTGCAGTTGTTGCTGCGTTCGACCTATCCGATTCTCTGAGGTGTTACTTACTGCAACGAATCATCTGGCGATCAAACTTGAACAAGCATGGCATGACCAATGTAGGCGATGAAGACGTCAGCGTTGTCGTTACGGGCGCGATATTTCGGCGCATTCCTCTTCTTATAAGAATAGAGCGCACACATTCCATCTTCCCATATGGTCACGAGAGACGCCGTCCTCTTTGACGCCACCCCAGAGAGACGTCGATCCCAAATCGACTCTCATTTTCTCACGCTCGCGGCGTCCGCCGTCAGCTCGACGAACTCTGCGCTCAACCTGAGCATCATGGAGACGTAGCCCTTGTGGTGGATGTTCGGCTTCCAGCGCCTGAGATGCGTTTGCTTTTCTTCCCCAACTTCCTACATCTGCAACTTTTTTCTTGTCTCTGACGCATGCATCACCCAAATTTTGCTCTTGTTGTCAGGAGCATCGAAGCTTATTCAGTATTTGTCTGTCTCTGAGCTTCATTATGTAGTTCTTTTACTGATGAGGGGCAATTAATTGTAAGAATCAAGGTCTGAAGAAGGTTTTATCACCGAAAGCTAACGAATAAAGAAGTTGGAGAGTCTTCACTTTATCAGCCAAAGAAAAACATCAAAGCTACATATCTCTTCATTAACTGCTTGATTCTGTGATCCCTGTACTATGAGATGTGAGCTCTCCTTGATTTTTTTCAATTTTCAAATGGAAATGAACACGAGGGGCCCAACATTGGTGAGCTAACAAGTACTATTTTCTCAGGGTTCTGAAGAGACTCGACACAAAGTTTCAGTGGGTGTTGCCTTTAAAATAAAATCTGTATATATAAAGTAGAATGTATGTGTGTATGTATGTATGTTCCTTATAGAAATTGCGGAGGGTGAACCGATCGGGACCAAACTTTGCACACATACCCATGAATGGCCGACGGAGGTTTTAGGCTACTTCGTGCCAGCCATTGTCGATTGACTTATCGATTTTATTGACTTTTCGCTATTTCTGCTCAGGGGGCGGAGAGGACATGTCTAATGGGGTTTGTCAATGCGCTGAACACGAACATGATAACAGTTTTGCACGAAATATCGTTTTATCGATTTTATTGATTTTTTTGATATTTTTACCCGAGAGTCGGTAGGGACAGGTCTACTGGGGTTTGTCAATGCTCTGAACACGAATATGATAACCATTTTGCAATTTGGAATATCGACTTATCGATTTTCTGATTTTTTGCTATTTTCGCCCAGGGGGCGGCGAGGACATGGTTACTGGGGTTCCCCAATACGTTAAAAACGAATATGATAACAATTTTGCACAAAATATCGAACTATTGATATTATTTTCCGCCATTTTCGTCCACGGGCCAGTGAAGACGTGTCTATTGGGATTTTCCATTGCGCTGTACACGAATATGTATGACGACTATTTCCCACGGACATATCGACTTAGTAGCTTCTTTTGCTCTTTTCCCGCTTTTGGAAAGGGACGGGGTAAGAACACGTTCACTGGACCAATCGAAAACGCTAAACCCTAAGTACGAAAATGGCAACTGCTTTCCATGAATTTGACACTGAGATAACATTACTGACTTTTCGCTTACGGGTCGGTGGAAGAGGATTACATGAGCCTGCTAACATGTTTACCACCAAAATTATAGGCATCCGCCATGAATTTGTCGGCACTAGCAATTGTCCTCATTGGTGTGAAATTGCCGGGGTAGTTAAACACCCGAGCGAAGCCGGGTATGCCGTCTAGTGTGATATAAATGTCGTTCTGGTGGTAGCTAGTGAAGGGAAAACATAAAATTCTCACCCACGAAGAGTGAAATAGTGATCAGGCGCTCATCATTTCTTTATTGTAGGGAAGTTCATGTTATTTTGCTAGTCGCTGCACGCCCTACATATTCGTTTATTCACTGGAAATATCTTAAACCGTAAACGAATGTGTTTGTGTAATTATGCAGTGCCTTACATAATGAGATACCCATCTTACCTCTAAATTGGGCCAGACAGACGAAAATCCACCACCATCAGGGAAATCGGATGTATTTTTACCAGAAAATCGGATATACCGAAACAATCAAAAAGGGGGTGGTGTTTTTTGCCTACTGAAACAAACCTTTCTCTCTTATGCTACTGAACCACGCGAACTATCTGCCGATGCACTTTGCATTGATCTAATCACACCTACTAAAATTCGATTAATCCTGATCTACAGGCCTCCAAAAAACAACACTGAGGAAGATAACAAACTCCTCGATTATCTTGGGTGTCTCTGCTCTATTACTGACCCTGTAGTCATTCTAGGTGATTTGAACATTGATGTTGACTGGATTAATCAAAAGAGTAGAAACTCTTCAGCTGAAAAATTTTTCAGATTTTTCAATAACTGCGGGCTCATACAACATGTTTTATTCCCTACTAGGTTTAACTCTACCCTCGATTTGATTTTTTCCTCTGATGGTATTATTCAAAAAGTTTCTTCTTTGTCTCCGCTTGCTTCCTCTGACCACAACATCGTCAGCTTTCTCCTAATTGTACAAAATATACCCCCTACTGGGTTTCCAATGCCTGACTACTCCAAAACTGACTTCTCTAATCTGAACAAATATCTTAGGAATGTGAATTGGTGGTCCGTTTTCGAAAACTATTCTACAGTTGACGAGATTTACCGGAGATTTTGTAGTGTTCTTTATGAGGCCTTGGGGAAATTTGTTCCTTTCACTTGGCAGAAACTTTCCTACCTTCTACGCTATCCTCCGCACATAAGATCACTGCTTGAACAAAAGGACAGATTGTTTCATTCAAACATCCACTCCACAGATAGTCCTGCTTATAGAAAGGTTTGTGCAGAACTTGACTTTCACATTAGAAAGTTTCTTGCCAATCGTGAGCGCCGCCTTGCAGCAAGACCTAACATGAAACTTCTGTACGCTTACATACGTGCGAAAAATTCATTGTCTCACAATACATCAGTTCTGGTTGATAGTCACAACCAAAAGTATGTTGATGAATTCGAAAGAGCTCAGGCATTGGGTACCTATTTTGCCAGCGTATTCAATAACTCTGTCTCCGTGGAAAACTTCCAACTACGAGAATCTTCCTGCACTGGGGATAGACTCTGCGAGTTATATGTTTTTCCTAACGATGTCCGTAAACACTTGAAAATGCTTGCTCCTTCAGTAAGTGCAACATTCGATGGTATTCCTCAAATCATAAATAAAAACTGTGCTGACAGTATCTTTTGTCCGCTAACTCATATTTTCAACATGTCCCTATTCTATGGTGAAGTACCTAAGCTCTGGAAGGAATCGATTGTCACCGCTATCCCAAAAAAGGATAAAGCTTGCTTACTCTCTGACTTCAGACCAATAAGCATCACTCCACCACCAGTTAAGGTCCTCGAAAAAATCATACGTTTTGAGCTTCTCAAGTGGTTACAAAAGCACCACGTTATTCCTTTAGAGCAGCACGGCTTCACATCTGGTGCCTCCACTACAACTTTACTGCTTGATTGCCTTTACGATTGGGCAACCTCACTCAATGAGGGCAAATCTATTGACGTTATCTATTTTGACCTTTCGAAAGCATTTGACAAAGTTAATCATTGCATTTTGCTCCAAAAACTCAAAAATTTTGGACTGGATGGTAATCTACTACGATGGATAGAGTCATATTTGCATGAGAGGCACTCCACGGTCAAAGTTGGAAATTATTTCTCTGAAAATTACCTCTGTCCAAGTGGTGTACCACAAGAAGGAGTTCTTTCTCCACTACTTTTCCTTGTCTACACTGCTGATTTGCCTTCCTTACTTAAGATCACCACGGAGATTTCGGTTAAGATGTTTGCTGACGATATCAAAATCTATGCCAGTTATAATGCAGAAAATGCTGGAGCGATGCATTCACTGTTGTCAGAATCCATTGACCGAATGGTTACATGGTCGAATGATAATGAACTGCCTTTGAATTTGCAAAAAACCGCTGTTTTCCATCTAGGAAAAATACCCGGTAAAGATTACATAGTGGATGGTGTACCCTTGGTATGTAAGGATGTGGTAAAAGATCTTGGAGTTCTCATAGATCATAAACTGAGGTTTTCTGAACACATTGAAGCCATTGTGTCGAAAGCAACGAGAACGCTTTTCTTTTTATTCCGCAATGTTCGCACGAATGATCCAAAAATATTAGTCCGCCTCTTCAAATCCTACGTACTACCACAATTAGAATACTGCTCCCAAGTTTGGAGCCCTCATCTCAAAAAGCAGATAGAAAAAATTGAAAAGGTACAGAGAACGTTCACACGCATTCTGTTTTATAAGGCTTTTCCAAATTCAGATTACCCAAATTCGTTGCCATCTTATGAAAAACGACTTAGTTGTCTTAAGTTGCGCAGCTTAAAGAATAGAAGGCTGATCAGTGACATCAGCTTTGCTTTCCGTGTAATACGACTTGAAGTTAAACTCAAACCCAGCAAATATTGGGTTTTTAGACCTAGTGGCGGGAGGATAGGTAGCTTCCTCTTCCGTCATAGGATGAAAGGCCCAAAATGTTCTTCCTACTTCGCTAATTCATTCTTTCCTAGGACCTCGAAATGGCTAGAAACTCTACCCACTGAATTACTGCGGTCAAGGACTGGTACAGCGTTTACTAGGGCTCTGCTGAAGATGGATATTCAGGATATGCCAATGTTACAAGATACATAATCTTTCACTACAACACCCAGATACATATCTATTTTGCACTCATTTCGATTTTTTTAGCAACGTGGATACCTGATTCCGCTACTAGCCCTACATTAGAAATTCTGGTTTTTCCTTGTTTCTCAAGATGTGGCGGATAGTCGTTCAAGGAGAACGAAGGCTGGTGAACCCTCTTCCTTGAGGTCCCCCCATTCCGTTCGCCCAGGGTCCCGGCTGAATTCGTTCTTCACGGGTTAAGTTGGCAGTCCAAGCCCTGGTAGTAGTAGTCCATCAACTGTGTTAAGGATATGGGAACAGGATCTCGGAGTAAACTTCTTCACCTCCCGGAGAAGGAGAACGGCCTGTTGACCCGTCACGGATTGGAACAAGTCTTCACTGTATTACAAGGGTAGATGCGGATGAAGTTATTCCACTTAAGTTTCAGTGTTCTGTTTTTTTTTTGGTGCACCCTGAGTGTATGAATAAATAAATAAATAAAATAAATAAATATTGCTGTTCCAAACTCCAGTAACTTCAAAGGCAGCACCCACGGAATTTCGACTAGGAAATCTCAGCGAATTCCAAAGATACCGAAGCTGCTGAACACTTGCATAAAGCTGAAAATTTCCGATGGCACCAAAAACCCTGTTTTTAAAAGCTCATCGCCAGGTTAGTTTAGTAGGTGTCGTCGAGTTCCATGAGCCATGAGATGGGTGTTGATATCCAAAAATCGATAATATCTTCATTTGACCGGATGGATATCCGCGCAATCAGTTATTTATTTGTTCGCAACTGCAGCCTTTCCACACCTCATCAAGAAAATAAGAAAAATAACCATTGGAAAATGTGTAGCACTTAGCAAGGACGTCACTTAAGAAGCAAAACTTCATGAAACCTCCTATTGGAGGAACGTCCGGAGGAAATCGAACTTTTAACGAAAACCAAATGAATTGTGCCAAATAGGTTTGAAATCTCTAAAATGCAAGTGAGGAAACACTTTAGTTAAAAGAAATGGAGGAGTACGGAAGAAGGAATCATCAAAAAAAAAAGAGAAGAAACTCTTCTATTTCACTAAGATTGCAGCAAAACAGCTGTTTTTGTTGCTATTCAAGGAGGAAACAACTAGCGAAAAACTTGTCCAAACTGAACGCCAGCACAAGGATGCACCAGTTACTGCGCTGGACATAGTGGGTTTCTGTTGTTGGTATGGTACAGGAACAAATCATACTGCGCTCATGTACCAGAAAGCGTGAAAACTTGAGGAGCGAAAATTTCCGTGGATGCTGTCTTTATGAAAACTTGAGGAGCGAAAATTTCCGTGGATGCTGTCTTTAAAGTGGCGTATCCTGACCTTTCTTGTCGCGCAGAGATGCCAGGTTCAAGTACTAGCTGTTATCGGAATATAAACATTTTTAAAGGCGAGACGTACCATGTGTATTGCTGAAAACAGATGAAACGAACACAAAAGTCAGAACTGTTACGCGTGTAATAGTGCCGTCAACAAAGCAACGTCTTATAACAAATTTCTAATCGTTTTAGAGAGTAGGATTCTATGAATGCCGTTTCGTTTTCTCAAGAAGCGCTTGCTCTGTTTTGCATAAAAGTCGCAACAACGTGTTAACAGTTCCCATCTTATTGAGCGATTTCTACTTTAGTGATGGCATAATCACCTTGCTGCATCCATCTCCATGTCGTCGGTAGCTGCACACCTGATACCTAGCTTATGGAGCAAGGTTATGATCAGCAGAAAACTCATCATCAGCATGTCAACAGCCTTGGAAGCATCCCTCTTTTTCGAATAGTTTTCATGGGAGTGTTCAAGACTTACAGGTTCGCGATAATAGAACTGAGCTATCAAAGCTCGAACTGCTTTGAGCGGCAGACTGAATTCTTCACAACAAAAAAATGCAGTGTGGCAATTGAGTATGGATCGCTCAATTTTTTTAACCTTCGACTCTATAAACGTGAGGTCGTCTAATCGTATTATCATCTATTTTAGCCAAGCATCAGTCATCATCAGCCAAGGAACCGCTCAATGTTGTCTCCTTTCGTCTTGATACAGGCCTTCTGTCATTTCTTCAGTGAAGCAATGTTGGCCAAGACGAGAAGGCCAAGATGATCTTGCTCCATTCCCTTTTAAATGCTAGATCCTAGGAGTTGAAGCTCTTGTGGCTTGTTGGTACCTCATACCTTCGTCTCCAAGAAGCTCCAGAGTAGTCAATCGGGTTGAGATCGGAGAGTTTCACAGCCATATGTTCCTGCTCCACCAAACAGAGAAATGTGCTTCGCAGAAGGCAAGTATGGATATTGGGACGTGAGTGGAGGCTCAATCTTGTTGTAGCTCAAGGCATTGCAAGCCAAAGTGTTTTCTGCTCCAGGGAAGCAGTGCATTTTGTAAAATACTCTTCTGTCAAAATTGGCGTTGAAAATTAACCGAATTCTCCGCGAATACCAGCGGAATTGTTGTTTCTGAGATTACTTCAGCCCAACCCATGACACACTTTTTGTGGGTGCCTTCGTTTTCTCTCACTTGCTCTCAAACGATTGCAACAGCTGCCCCTGATTCTGATTGTTGCATGCCGCTTCGGCAGTGGAAATCTTTCCTTTGTAAATATGACTTCGGAGTGACGGCAGTCCTGAACCTCCTTCTGCAACGTTTCGGCTCCTTCAAACTTTTGCAATCTGTCAACGTGCTCCCTCGAGAAAGGTTGTAAGTGGAGTCGCAAGTTACGTTTCACACTTTTCTGCACAGTACTCCCGGGGATAATCAGGTTGATGGTTTCCAGCGACCTCTCTCTGATGATGTCACGGCATAATGACATGTTGACGAATCGTGGCCTTCCTGGTTTCTAGGTTATAACAACATCACCTCTCTCCCTCTATTGCCGAATGCTAGCACTCAGAGTCGCCTTGCAATTTCGACGTTCTCCAGTCGCTGAAGGCAGCTATTGCGGTACGGTACGAACTACGCCTCGTAATTTCAGAAGGAACTTTAGTATGGTGATCAACCTTATCTGCCATTGGTATACCTCATTACCATCTTATCGGTGCTGGGATACTTTGCATCTGTACTCTTTTTTTCATCTAAGCTTCGCAAAGCAGCGACTTAATAGCCATCCTGTATAAGTGGTTATGCAGTATTCTTACTGCTGGAAAGGAACTACTGCCTCCTCCTTATTCGTGAGCTTACGATTAAGCCTTACGGCTTTGAGTATCTCATTTTTTTGCTCGAATTCTAGCTGCAGGAAACCCACAGCAATGGTAACCTGGTGGAAGCATCACACGGTTATGTGTCAGATCATTATCAACTTCTTCTTTCCCAGCACGTGGAAGAACAGATATAATGATGTGATTTATATATGTTGACATTTGCTAACAAGAATATAATGAATCCATCTATGCTTGGGAATTTGTGTTTTGAGTTGAACAATCGAACTCAGACTGAGACTATGCCCAGTGCAGGCTATCAGAAAGATGTCCGCAAAAAGCATAAGCACATGCTCAAATTCTGCCCTAGTAGTTCAATCCGATGTCAATTCAATGTTGAGATACATGCAGCAAAAGATAACACTGCTAGAATGACCTCTGTTCACATAATAATGACTGCTAATTGTATGTCTCCACTGGAACTACGGATGAATGGTCACATGGATTTCTCCTTCATTCTTCTCAGTCGATTGTAAGTGCGAGGGCGGTTTGAAAAGTTTTCAAAGTAATTAACAAGAGTTGTTCATTTTGAAAGATTTCCGTGCGATTCTGTTGGCGAGTCCTTGAAATGAGCTGACTATAAGTGTCAATCCTATCTGACAAAGACTCTTCCTTTGACAAGTGGATCAAGTGAAGCAACTCCGACTGCACTCAGTTATAGATAGATGCAAAATGTTAAGGAGAGGTTACTACATCAGAAAAAGCGAACGAAATCGTTGACAGGGTTCTGACAGCTAGAATGCAAATGAGTGCTCAATAAGGGACCTAGTGCATCTATTAGGTGTTAACATAAGTCCTTGCGCATTTTATCGGATGCACTTTTCTCCACCTATTTATTATCTTTTAGCTACACATAATATACGATTCGGAAGCGCTAATCTTCCTCTGCAAGATATTGTATAGAACTCTTTCTAAAACGATGGTATTCTTGAGTTTTAAGCCTGCGAAATGGAGAGATGAGCCAATGAAAAACAGCGCAACCGACAACTACATCCAGGCATTCAATTGAAGCTCGAAGGGCCATCAAAACTAGGAAAGCGATCTCTCCTGAGTATGGAAAAGACGTATTGCTTTAAATGACTGGTCATCAATGATTTTCCAAGCTCAAGGATGACATATTTGGTCTCAATCGAAACCAACCACTTCTACCGAAGAGATTTCTTCCATGAACAGCTGGGAATTTCCCAGACGGATCTCATAGTCTATATGAACATTATACCTCTTAAAGCCACCAAACAACTGATGTAATCCTGCTGGAAGGATCGAATCGTAGGAGTCTAGTCATCTTACCCCGTGATGACGTCGTACTCCACCCTTGCCAGCATCGCCAACCTGGCTCTGCAACAGTTGACTTTTTTCCGCATTTATACCCTACAGAGCTTACACGTTCAAACAGTATCGGGTGCTTTCTGGTCCCTGCTGAACACAAGGAGAAAAAGGTGTTTTTCCGTAATTTGGCGTTTTCTTCTTAGGCCTGAAAATTAAGCAGTTCAAAATTCTGTGGAACCGCACGATAATAGACTTGTAGAGCAGAAAAAACGCTTTCAGAAAATATAGAGCGTGATGGAGAAATAGGACACTGAGTCGGAAAAATTCGCAAAAAGAGAGCGAGGACTTATTTAACACCTAAAATTATCCATCATTAATTTTTATTTTACCCGAGAACTACTTTTGAAATAACGTTTCCAAAAACGAATGCCGCAACAGCGCATTCCCGAAAAGAGAAGAAATGATGTGATGATAATGTGCTGAAAGTGATGCGCCGGCGCTCCCTTTCAACGGCAACTCTCCCCTACCGACGCACCTCTGCCATTGCTCTAGGCTCGTTTCATGCCAACTTCCCCACCATCTGTGTGGGCGCAACCCTTATCCATGTCATCCCTCGTCGGCCTGGTTCCTCCTCTTCGTTATGAAGCTGTCCTGCCCGTCTCTTTCCTTTTATACGGTCATGTAATCATAAGCCTATCTCACTCATTCCGAACGTGTTGAGAACAACTGTCGGCCATTAACATGTCTGAACATGACAAAGATGGCTCAAAACACCTTTAAATCAAGGTAAAATCCAAAAACTGCAACTTTTTTGTATATAACTCGATGCACTGAACACGATGGTGTCGGTAGTTTTTCTCGACATTGGCTGGTTCTCTTGCACACACACACACACACACACACACACACACACGCACATAAAATGCCAATTAGTATTAAAGGCAGCACTCACGCTGAAAAAACTTTTCTCGCATTTGTGCTTATTTTAAAGGTGCCATCAATTGGAGCGTAACTGCAAAAGGAATCACTCCGAATCGTGCAGTTACTCGAGTAATAAAACTCGTACGCATGTCAAATGCGCCCGCCATGCTCAACCCCGCCCCACTCTCTTTGATCGTGTGCGGCTGTGTTTCTCAGCTGATACATGATCGATCAGCATTTTCCGATAGCGGTGATCTTTTCCGCACCTCGGCGGCCGCACCCATCTCAGGCGATAGATCTCGTACAAATGGACATGGATTGGCAAAATACAACGAAGTATTTTTCGCAAACGTAGCCTTTTTTGATGGTCTTTCCTCTACTATGGGCACAAGAGTAGCCTCCAGAGTAGAATTTCGGGAAAAAAATCAAGGACGTTTTTTATCGTGAATGCTGTCTTTAACTATGATTCTTGTAATTATTATATTGTTGTTTATACTAATGTCTAAATCTAAGTAATTGCATGTATAATCAGATATATGTGTGGTTTCCAATGATAATACTCTTCGATATATGTACAACTGTCAATAATTTTGAAATAGTATCGTCTGTAGTATTATGTACAATGAGAAGATCATCCATGTATCTGTATGGGAAGAAGTTAATATCAGAATACGGGTAGTTTTTTATAGACATATTCGTAATAAGTTAAGGTGAGGCCCGCTAAAAGTGGACTGACATTGCCACCTTGTGGAACGCCAATATTTTGTTCAAATATTAGGGGACCGAATGGAGAAAAACTGTTATTTAGGAGGTAGTCAACCAAATAAAGAATATCTACAATAGTATAGTATCTACCCTTGCAGCTGTCATTATTCTCAGAATAAAATACTTTTTTATGTCTATAACAAACTACAGGGGGGGCCATAAGTTATTGTACAACGTTTGCTCATTTATTTCTCCACCAGCAACACATGGATTATCCTGCTCTTTTCGCTGCCGAATAGAGCAGGGATCAAAGTATCTTACAGTTAAAACCCGGTTTCCCGGGAGAGTTTTGCTTTGGAGCAGTTGGACTTAGAACAGGTTTTTGAAAAAAGCGGGTTGATGTGGAAATTTTTTACGAAAAATCCACCAAATCTCTAAAGTGGGGTGTACTGCTTAGATGCATCTTAAAGAGCAAAGAATGCTCTTTCTAAAAATATCAAACTGTTTTTGTGGCTGTTTTGCTCGGAAATTGCGGGCAGAGTTAGTGCATTTTGCGGCACCGAAAGTCTGCAATGAATGTTTCCGATAAACTTTTTTCGTTATCTTGGAAGTATCCAGGAGGTTTTTGTGATCAAAAGATAGAGCAAATCCAGCTCTATTAAACAGTGCCTAGTGCGGCAAAAAATATTTTACTACTGCGGAGAAATGGGCCAGCAAACGTTGTACAATAACTTATGGCCCCCCCCCTGTATGTATTGTTTGTTAGCGTTACCGAAGCAGATTTTGTTGATTTCTCTAATATTTGCAAGAATAGTGTTATGAGGAAGATTTGTGAACATATTAGTAAAATCAGCAGAAAATATCTTCATATTATTCGCGTTATGTCGTCTTAGATGTTCGCTAATGTTTATATCATTTATTGACCAATACCCATGAAAAGAATTATTTCGGAATGTAATAGATTGAACATAACCTTCAAAACGGTTCTGGCGGTTTAATGGTACTGTTGAAAGCCCCAGTAATATATCGGAACTTGGCTGGAGATTTGTGTAATTTTGGAACTGCCAAAATATTTGGAATCTGTGAATCACTAATTGTTTCTAGACAATGATTGGAAAGAAACTATTATGTCTGAATAATATTTGATCAATGGTCTCTTTGTCGTAATATTCGTATGTATTATTGGTGTGAGAAGGAATAAAATTTTGATTTTCGTATTTTACTCCCATTTCTTCCATAATTCGTTGAAGGTAAAATTTTTTTTGCAAATGATTGCATAGTTCCCACCTGCTTTATCCATTGGGCAGGAAACAAAGTTATCTTGTAATCTTCTAATTGACTCGCAATCTTTATGGGTTACTCTGTCATCTTGCCTATGATTTTTGGAGTAGAAAATTGATTTTAGTCTTGAATGAAATTCTTGTCTTATATATGTCCCAATGTATGACAAGTGTTCATGTTTCAATTTGTAGCACGATTTTATTACTTCTAGGAATTTTGAGACGGTAGAATAAGCCCATTCATGTAAAGTGTGTTTATTCATGCGAATAGTGGGGCGGAATTTAGTTCCTTTGTCTATGAATTGGGAGATCCTGTGGTTGTTTACAAAATTTGAATCCCCTGTGATAATGTGCTTATGGTATGAATTAATATAAGGTTTATTCATTTTATTTTGACACTTACATCCTGTTGTTAGTAATTGATTGACTTTCGTATATTTCAAACTTTTTAAGGTTTGATTATAATTGAAGACTTTTGTTGATAATGGAGGTGCACATCATACTCTATATATATTACAGACTTTATGTGACTTTGTGCGTGCGTGTGCACACGGGCTACCATTGGTCAGTGATGGTGATTGGTGGTGATTGTAAGATCCTATAAAAGGCTAATAACGGATGCGGTGTGGTGGAGTAGGGTAGAGAGTTGGGTGAGCAGAAGGGCTCGCGATGTGCAACGGAACCGTCGCTGGAGAAGAGGTGCGCCGGCATCGAAAAGTGGGGAAACGCCTAGAGTCGGGTCCAACGGCGTGATAAGGGTGCGCCGGCGTCGAAAAGTGGGGAAACGCCTAGAGTCGAGTCCAACGGTGTGATAAGGGTGCGCCGGCGTCAAAAAGTGGGGAAACGCCTAGAGTCGGGTCCAACGGCGTGATAAGTGTGCGCCGGCGTTGAAAAGTGGGGAAACGCTTTTAGTTGGGTCCAACGCTGTGATAAGGGTGCACCGGCTTCCACAAGTAATAGGAATTCCCTACGCGGGTCTATTTCTGCATAAGGGGTACGCTTTCCCTGTTTCGGCGGATCCTCCTAGCTAAATCACCTAGATGTACATTGTTTCCTTTCGTATGCGTGTCCTCTTCCCATTCCGTTTGTGTCTAAATGAACCACTCCTTCCTTTCCTTTTATATACACCTGTGGACCCTTATCACTTACCACAACAACCGGTTGAGCGTAAATCATTTCAAGATAACATTTGCACTGAATTGATTACACTCAATTCTTCACGGCCACTAACTCCGCTCATATGGGAGAGCATAACTTCATTCATATGAGGACAAAGCTAATATCTACGGGATCAAGGGCTTCTCAGGAGAGCGATAGAACTGCGTGGAAGGAGATTTTATGAATTCATTTACACTATTGTGTTTACTTTCAACGTGCAGTATGCGAGCGAAGCGAGCATCAATAGAAGTCTGGAAGTCCGGCGTTAGCCGGACGGCCAGACTGGTTTATATACAACTCTGAACGGGATGTATGGTGTTATAGAGTTGTTGCTAATAGTTGTTCTGATTATATAATTATTCATTATTTTATTTATATCACATTCGCTCACATCGCTAGCACTGAGCGGTCGGCTTGCGGCAGCTCTGTCAGTGTGTCCGTGTTTCTGCTCCTTTTAAACCGTTACTCTGTTCCTACAAATCCTTTTACACTTTCACCTTTCATTTTCACCCTTTTGTAGTAGTTTCCACCTAATCTTGTCTTCTTCGTTTCCCAACAATTTACCGGTTCCGTTTCCTTGACTGTTGCCCCTCGCACAGTTTCTATTGATTATCGACTACGTTCTTTTATCTCTTGACCAGCCATGCCCAGCAATAGATCTGCTACTGCCAAACGTAACAACAACCAAACTGCATGCAGACAATCATCCCCTGCCCTGGGTAACGCTGCAAATGTTTCCTCGCAAATTTCGCTTCTTAAGGGTAACAGTCAGGAAATGGATCTCGAAAATTTCCCAACGGAACAGATATGCGACTATATAAGGACGCAGAGCGCTGACCCGCTGGTAGAGAAATTGCTGGCCGTGCTCAGTGGTAGAATCCGTAAGTCAGAAGCAGAAATTTTTACTGCCGAGAAAAGGGCAAGGAGTATTGTAGTCGCTGGGCTACCAGAGTTAGAGGGTAACACTCTTCCGTCCGAGCGACAGATTGACACTGAGGTGAAGATCACTCAGGTGCTAGACACCTTGGTGTTGAGTGTCGCCCGGCGGAAGTATATCGGATCGGTAAACACTCAGCCTCCAAGTGCCGCCTTGTCAAGGTAGTGTTCCCCTCCAAACATAACTGGGTAACTGCGTTGTCAAACGCGCGACTCCTCCGTCACTCTAAATTTTCTAATGTTTACATTAGAAAAAGCATGAAGGAGGAGGAGCGCGCACGCGACTATCAACTCCGGGTTGAAGCGCGTCAAAAGAATCATGGCCTTGAAACCCGTGAGTGGGTGGTCTACAACGGGGAGGTTAAACACATATCGCAACTTCCTCACAAGCAGATACAGGGAAACCACTAGGTCGCCATGGATTCAGACGTCTGAAATGTTTTCTTTTCAACTCGCGAAGTGTAGTTAATAAACTTCATATTCTTCATTCGTTTCTACATATCCATAACCCGGATATCGTTTGCATTTGTGAAACCTGGTTGAATCCAAATCTATCCAATAGCGAATTACTATGTGGTTTACCCTATGTCGTGCACCGAACAGACCGACGTGGCCGCAGAGGAGGTGGGGTATGCATCCTGTTGAAAAACTTTCTAACTGCTAAGCTCATCCAACACCAAAGCTTATGCATTGCCGATATTTTATGTATTGATATCGCATCCGATGATACAAGTTTACGGATCGTCCTCGTCTATCATCCTCCATCGTCCACAAAGGAGCAAGATCTGCTTCAAATTGATTCCCTGTATGACCTTTGCTCTGCCCCTTGTGCTACAGTTCTTCTTGGCGACTTCAATATTGACATTTGTTCTTCTGGAAACACTGTTGTTGAACGATTCACAAATCTCTTTGACCAATGTAACCTATTGTCAGCTGTTAGTTCTCAACAAGAGGCCACTCAACGCTAGACCTTGTTCTTTCCTCCGCGGAAACTGTAACGAATTTGAATACCTTACCGCCTTTTGGGAACTCTGACCATAATGTGATTGAATTTGAAATTTGCTCGAAGACTACCTGCTCTAGTTTTCTGCCCATTCCCAATTTTGCTAAGGTAGGTTATAGGGGACTAGATAGAAGTCTTAGAAGTATTGATTGGTGGAAAGTTTTTGAAAACTACACTTCTGCTGACGATATGTACCATCGATTCTGCTTGGTCATGTACGAATTGTTTGCCCGTTTTGTTCCACTCAATTTCCAGAACGGAACAGCACTTCACCTTCCTAGGCATATTCGTAACCTGTATCTACAGAAGGACAGATTATTTCGTCTCTTCGAGTCTCCCACTACAGAGCCCATATATAGAAAGGTCTGTAGAGATATTGACTACCATACTAGGAGGTATTTCGCAAATCGAGAGAATCGTCTTGCTAAAATTAGCCCCAAGGGTTTGTATGATTACGTCAACCGAAAAATTAAAGAAAATCAAAAGCTTCCAACTTTGGTGGACGATTTGAACAACTGGTATAAGAAAAATGCTTCCAAAGCGGATGCATTGGGACGTTTTTTTGCTAGTACCTTTGCAGATCACTCCAGTGACGATGAAATAGTTCTGCTTTCTACCCCCACAGTTTCTGATTCGATTCCTGATTTTTATGTTCATCCCAACAAAGTTTTCGACGTGATGCGAAAGTTAAAGCCTTCGACGTCAATAACATTTGATGGGATACCACAACTGATTTTCAAAAAATGTGCATCTTCCCTCTGTAGACCATTCATTCACATCTTCAATGTATCCCTTATGTTGGGAGAGGTTCCTACAATATGGAAGGAGGCCCTGGTAACACCCATACCTAAAAAAGATTTCAGCCCACAGCTCTCAAACTACAGACCTATAAGTTTCACTCCAGTGGCCAGCAAGATCCTTGAGAAAATAATTCGTGATGAACTTTGGGGTAAATGGCTCACAAATACGAACAATGGACGAGGTGACAGAAATGGACATAAACGGCAAGCAACTTGTAACTTGAATATTTGCTATATTGAATATATCAGTTTAAGGATATGTTATCAGAACAACTGCTCGACATATCTTCTTGGTTGAATCTATTCTAAACTTATGTAAGATGAATACATGAATAAATAAGAAATATGTGAAGAAATGAATAACTATTACGTTGTCCCACAATAAATTACCGCAACCTAGTAATGAGTTTTTGGAAGTTCGTAAATCCAACAATTCAGAAGCTAGATAGCCAAACTTTGGACTATTATAAATAGCAAGATTTGCTCTCTCCGTATCCTAGAAAGGCTTCCTCAATTACCCCTTTTTTGTTTTCTGCAGACGAAATTGTACGAAATGATAAGATCCGGTTGAGGTTCCACGGCTGCCCTCAACGTCCGATCGTCTAGCGATATCCCGCGACCACGACTATGTTGTGTCTGAGTTTGAAATCGTAGGAAGAAAACTTCGCGAACCCCTATCTAGGGAAGAGGATTCTAAGATAAAACAAATGCAAGCTTAACGGGCGTCTCCGATTCGGAGTGATCAAGTTTGAGGTCATTAACCATGATCGCGCGAAAATCGACTCATCATTTGTTAGTGGATTTAAAAGAACTGCAGGAAAGAGCTAGCCAGAACCTTCAAGAAGACTTTGAAAGAGGAGGAAAAACTCTTGCAGAAGGTAGCACAAATTGCTCGAAATTTTTCAAATTCCACGGAAGAGAACAATTGATTCGCGCGTACCCCAAAACGGCAATTAATTTCGCCCCAACCCGATATTACTAGGCAATTCGAATACAGTGTAACTTTCCTTGCAGTTTTCACAACAATTTAGCTCCTGTTTACACAACCTGCTCTTATACACTGATTGGAATTTCTACTGATTGCTGTTGGTTCTACTCGTAACGGGGTCTTTAATTACATATCATTACTAGTCATTTATGTTATCTTATGGTACGAGGTGGAAGGATCATCGATAGCCACGTGTTCGAGATGGTGCCAGGCACATGGCACACTGCTCCGGCCTGTTGTGGTTTTTTTTTGCGTTCCCTGTTAATTAAAAACTTGTCGCTTTAATCCCATCCTTTTCGTCAAAGCTGGGATTACGGGCTTTAGTCGACCCACATTTCCCATCCGGATGACGTCGGAAACACACTGTGTATTTTTTCACTTCTATGACAGTTTGCTTGGAGTAATCTTACCCAGTGAAACTAAACTAATAAAGGAATCATCTCTCGTCTTTATTTTTCCACAGAATCCAAAATGAAAACTTTTCTTGCGAACTACTTCATTTGCCGCATTTCCTATTCATCAAAGCTCCAAATATGAGAGACAGAGGCAATATCAATTAATTGTTAATCCCCTTGCCTTCACGGCCACTTACACAAATCCTCAATTCCGGTCAGAAATCGTACATGGCTGATGGCACACTAAATTACTATTTAAGCACGGTAGTTTGCAGAGGAATTACGTTTGACAACACATCCCCAGTCCTTCATATTTCAAAACTCATGACTTCTAGCTCATGAAATACATGTTCTTTGAAGTGCATATATCTATAGCTTCGTATTTCAAGGGGCATTGCCATAGCTTGGCACTGCATCTCCCTCTCCAAACAATTCCATTTTTTATTGGACAGTTTTTTTTCACCTACTAACATTTTCAATCACAAAGACGAAATGAGACGTTCTGCGCTTACCTGCGCTCTCATCACTGCGCCTCTAGCGCTGTGCCACAAGGTGGTGTCCTATCGCCGCTGCTAATCAATTCGTATACAGCCGACATTCCTGGGATATTGGAGAAGAACCGAATTAAATGTAAACAGTTCGCAGATGACTTGAGAATTTATCGCGAAGTCTCATGTGCTGAAGATGAACCTGCTATTCAGACAGCAATAGACGATTTAGTTGAGTGGTCAAGAAACTGGCAGATTCCCTTGTCTGTGGGGAAACGTTGCATCTTCGAATAGGAAACTCAAATATTAAACCCTTCCACAATATTTCGTCGGCTGTCATCAGGACACTAAAATCAGTAAGGGATTTAGGTTTCCACTGCCATAAATCTCCTGATTTTTCGGCCCATTACGAGAAAATATGTCACAAAGCAATGACTCGCAGCTTCCAAATATTAAGAGCCCTGTCAACCAAGGATACGAACCTGTTATTATTAGCGTGTAAAATGTATGTAAGACCCGTATTGGAATGGGGTTCCACTGTCATTAATCCCTCATTAGAATGAGGGAAACTTCTTATTCTAACATTCCCAATTCCAGTACCAGAAATGGTCGTCTTGGCCTAGCAATCCTTGAATCCAGGAGAACAATGTTCGATATTTGCATGGCACACAAATTGCTTAACTATAAAATAGATTGCCTCTTTGAATTATCACACTTAGTTTTTTTCCAATATGGGCGGATCATTTATCAGTAAAATTGTAATCAGCATCGATGAATGGATCATATGCGACAACGGATGACGATCATCAAGTTGGTTGTACCGAGAAAGAATGCTGTAGTAGCTAAGACCACCAAAAAATCATTTCTTAATGATGTGATGCCTTTCCGAACAGCAAAAACCTTGCGGAATCCTTCGAAACAATTCCACATGTGAAGTGCTTCCAACAGTTATCGAAAATCAGTCGAAAACGAACTGCAATTCCTGTCGCCTATCGCCAGCACTTGTAAGTAAAAAGAACTCCTTCCCGAGGAATCCTGCTACAATGCTCCATTCCTTCCACAAAATTATACCATTTCCTCACTCGAGAGCTTTCCAAGGAAAGCAGTTCTGCTAGTGGCGCGAAGCGGAAAGTGTCTATCGAAAGCTAATCGACACCCGAGGCAAGGATTTTCATTCTAAAGAGACAACCACGTAATTAAATACATACATGAATCGTTCTCCATGTGTACACCCTATTGCGCTGCTGTGCATAACGGCTTCTTCTTTCTTGAGGTAAAGTTTTGCTCAAGAAGTGAAGTTCCTTTTGCATCAACAAGGATTTTTTAATTGCACTTTTTTGAAAATGGTTACTTCGGGAACCACTGACATTGTATAGGTTTGCAGTATTAAGGCATATCTTTCATGTCTTTGTTCGTTCTTTTTTCCCATCAGCATGCACACCACATATTTTTCAACTTTCAATTTCAGATAATTGAGATGAAGTTGTCGGTGATCATACTCTGTGCTGTCATCTGCTGCTGCACAGCTAAACCCTCAAGCAAAAATCATAGGATATGCAATTCTCCTCTTCTTACAACGCTCCAGGAGTGTAAATTCACAGAAACAATGTATTGTTGATGTGGAAGAATTATTTTCGTGGCTCAATTGGCAGGTACATTCATTGGGGGTTTCAGGTACACTTACAACAAAGAGATGGGAGACTGTAAGGAAGTCGAGTGCTGTGGTTGTCGAGGTCGGAACCTCTTCAGAACCAGGGAGGAATGCAGTGCGACTTGCGTAAATTCCTGATCGTCTGTGGCACGCTCTCCATTAAGCATGTGAACGTCAATGTATGGTGGACGCAATAAAATTTCCACGGAAATTTTTGAAGATTTTGGCTTTCAGTTTTAAATGTCGCGTTCATCGTGCAAGTTAGCAGCATAATCTCGAAAAACAACATGATTCTAATTCTGCAAGCGAGATAGTGATTATGTGAAGTGGAACAAGAAAAGAGGAGAACATAGTCCAGGCCAATGCCTTCTACGTAGAGAATAGATGCGCGCGGAAGTTCCCTATTCACTTGGTGGTATTTCACCGCTTACCGTTGTTTTACTCCTTGGAATTATAATATCCCGGAAGGAGTAGCTGCTCTAGAATAGCCATGAGCCTCCCACTTCAAAACTCAATCAGCAAAAATTGACGCAGTAAGGCATCGAGATTCTCTTTCATTCTCCTTATTACTCACAAGGGAAGGATACCAAATGTCTTTGGCACTTTAAAAAAAGTACATTCGAACGCACAGTTTCTGCATCCACCTCCCGTAACCCCACAAAATAGGCGTTGTTGTGCAAAATGGAGACAGAATTCGCGAACAGCTGCTCAAATAAACCCGTATGCAAAATTTCAGCGAAAGAAAGCAAAAGTTGCATTTAGATAATTACACCTCGACCATTTACTACTACTACCGCACACGAAGGAACGATAATTGGATACACGGTAGTCTAGGCATCCCGCAGAATCCATCCAACTTTTGCACCTAGTGGTAATTTCAGGCGCTGATCACGATTATCAGCATCATTTTGCATGACACTACCACTTTATAGGGGTATCAAAAAGTTTCCGGCCTCAACCTGTTCCATCCCTTTTTTCTCAAAACTTTGAGTACGATCGTGTAGCGGAAAATCTTCAAATCCACCATGCCAAGTTTCATGTTCTTAAGCTGACTCGTTCAATAACAATGGCCCTTTTTCTAGCCTAACCATGGTGGGTTCCACATGCTTTTCGACAGCGCACCCGTCCACAGATTAAAAGTTGCGCTTGCTGCCACACGAGAAAGTGGATTCGAATTACTGAATCGCATGTCCTATAATTTGAACCTTGCACCCAGCAACTATTTTCTGTCTGGTTATTTGAAACAGCATCTTCCCACGATGGGACTGGATGTCGAAAACGTCAAAAAGTCAGCTGTTGAAAGATACTCTGAGTCAAATGAGAAAAGCAGCTCTTTGAGCGGTATAAAAAAATTCAAATCGAGCCATGAAAAATGTATTAGTGTTCGAGGGACCTGTATTTTACTACAACAAAATTTCGTCGCTGTAGAGCTTTTGGAGGTACTCTAGGCCGGAAACTTTTTGATACCATAATGTCGTAATTCAGCAATTTTATTCCGTTTTCCCCAGTAATTGCTGTTAAGTCTACAGCAAACCTATAAGAATGGAGATCATATTATATCATAAAATGGATATCAAATTTGTGTTCAGCACATCAAATAACCCTATTATGGAAAATTTCAACAATAAAGAATTCCTTGAAAATTTGGGCTCACGTGAGTCTTTCAGCAGTTCCGCTGTGAATAAAGTCTGGGTAGTAAAGATCATTCGAAATGCTTCCAAGCCTTCAAAATATCTAATTACGAGTAGAAACACTCAGAGGAAAGCAGTGAGTGGGAGAAAAATGCGGAACTCCGAGCTCCGAGGGGAATTAAACCTGGGAGGTTGCCCGTTAGAACCAAGACGCTTACCACTGCACCACACCTCACCCTGATCTCTGCCTCGTAGCTTAATCTATGAGTACCTCCTTATCACGTGCATTTGGGAAAATGGACGTAACTCTTCATGGAAACGAGAATAGATGAGATCAAAATAGTTTTGTAATCAGTGCTTCGGGATGCACAAAGCAGCGTACACCCAGTAACAGTAAGCCTTCAATGACGTTCGTAGTGAAAGCTAAGGCGCAATTTTGAACCCATAGTGATGAACTGTTCTGACTGAAATCCTGCATTCAGGGTTATTTGGACTGCTTATCACGAATTCTGCACCCATTTCCCGCTAACCGATGACAGTAATTGAGGAACACTCATTCAGAACAACATTTTTGGTTTCGCATAACCTCGCAATTGTCCCCAGACCATCCTTTACTTCAGTGAGGATGAGAGGATGAAAGAGCTCGACGAGTAGATGCTGCCCACATTGAACGAGTACCAGATTGATCCTCTTCACGAGATCTACTTCGCGCTTTTGTAGTGAAGGAATTGCGATCGAACAATCGGTCGATTAGGGACAAGCTGTGAAGGATGTACCCTCTCCTACAGAAAGAGTTGCGTTGCTCAACAGTTAGACGAAGAAGAAGCACTGAAACACTCCCAGAAAGCGAAGCAACACCAAATCAGGGCCACGTACAGTGACCTGCTGCAAAAATCGCCTACAGCAGCTTATTTAGTCTTCCTCACCTGGAAACTACTTTCATGTGTAAATGAAATAAATAGGGAACTTCACTGCGTGAGCCCTACGTTGAATAATAAAATGGATTCTATACTGCTACACAGCACTGTCCAGCTACTTCTCGCATACCAGACACTCCACCGGCTGGAGCCACCTGGCTAAGAACTATGACTCATCAGCAGACGTCTCGCTCATCGGGTACCTCTTTCCCGGACATTCAGACGACTACTTCCGGAAGAATTTTTCAAAACACTTAAGGGATATCAAAATTGCCTTTCGGAAATTCGTCGACCTTAGAAGGCCCTATTCGAATGGAACGGTGACCCGAAAGTGTCAAATTTGATGCTAAAAATTTGCGGATTACACTACTTCTACCCTCTTTGAAAAGATTGATTTTGGAATGTGTTATGGGGTTCGGAATCGAAGGCTCGAAAACGCGCTTTCTTTTTTTGCACCAATCTGGTATTTATTTATTTATTTGTTTTCTACGCAAAAGACGCACCATACATTCCAACTAATTAAAATAGTGTGGCAGTGAATAACGAACTAGGGAAAATTGTGCAAAAATTAAATAAATGAGGGAAAAGAAACAAAACTGAGCACCAACGGGCATTAAGCCTGTTGAAATCAATTATCATCTTTCTTGTTCCTTGTTGATGACAGATGCGAGGCAGTAAAGAACTATGGCAGGTGTGGGAGCGTAGGTAGCTAAACATACTGGAAGCCGTAGCAGTACCTTCGAAAGCAGAAGAGCTCTGTTGCCACCACTCACTTCAACTAGCAAGATGCCCTCATTCAGAAGGTGAGTCATAGGAGCAACTCCGGAAGTTCGGCACGCGGGTATACAGGTTAACACTACTCAACCGGTGTGCCTAGTGTAGACAACTCTTCTAGCTATAGGGCACAGGGACATGAGACACATGAGAGAAGAAAGAACGCAACCCCTGCATACTATATAAAAACTCCAAGGAGTAGCCTTAAATGAGGAATTGCAAATGAAAACAGCCAGATCGTCGTCATATTAACAACATACACCTGGAGCCTTAGTAATTGCGCTATAACTGCCGGTTAACCAGCAGATTAAACCGGCAGTTACACATTTTATAACCAGGAACCATTATGATCTTGAACTGGTCTGAAAGAACTAAATCTTGACTTGGTTTTAATAATCGCGATATAACCGGTATGTTATAGGTTTGTTACAGTTTGTATGCCGGTCTCGGGCGCTGCAAAACCGTCAGTTTGTTGGATCGCAAGGGCACTGCCATATCGATATTGATAGAGCACGCGCAGAAAGCGCGCAGATGTCTTAGACGCGGAGAAGGGGACATCCCGGTTGTTAAAAAGTCATCGACAACACTTTTTAGATCCCGGTTAAACAAGCGTGCGAGTGGTACTGCAGCGTGGTTCGGCGTTAAAATTCCTGCTTTTCTAACTGCTCATTGCAGTTGTAAGCTGATATTTCAAATCCTCCTATATAAAGACTGGTAAGGGTCCAGATTTTTCTGGCGTCAGACCATGAGAGTCTTGTGAAATCTTTTGTGCACTGTAGTGCATAGACAATGGTGGAGGGAGAGATGCGCAGACGTCATACGAAAAACCGATGGTGGTCCAGGTGTGAGGAACATCAGCATTCTGGTAAAGTGAAGGGAGGATGGATCTGCTGTGGCCTGAATGTTGAGGGAACGCCAGCATTTGGGTCTAACGAAGGGGGTCTTCTGGGGTCTGAAAGCTAAGGGAACTCCAAGATACTGGCGCGAGGAACGCCAGAATATGGGTTTGTTGTAGCCAAAACTGTAAGAATGACAGGATACGGTTATGCGGATGGAAAGGTGGCTCAGTTGTTAAAAACGCCAGCATTCGGGTCCATCGAAGAGGGAATGAGTCTGCTGTGGCCTGAAAGCTAAGGGAACTCCAGGATACGGATTCCTGAATGGTGGAGGGGATGTGCTGTGGTCCAAAAATGTGGAGAACGCCAAAATACGGGTTCGCTGGTGTAGGAGATGTCCGCTGAGCCCCAGGTGCGAGGAACTCCAGAATATGGGTCTGTTGTGGCCAAAACTGTGGGAATGCCAGGATGCGGTTATGACGATGGAGTGGGAGTCCGCTGTGGTCAGGGTGTGAGGAACCCCAGGATATGGGGTACAATGAAGGGGGATGGGTCTGTTGTGCCCTAAAAGTGTGGGAATCCCAGTATGCGGTTATGCCGATGGAGGAGAGGTCCGCTTTCACCCAATTGTGAGGAACGAGAAGATACTGTTGACGGATGGAGGAGGGGTCCGTTGGCCCAAATGTGAGAAATAAAAGAATTCGAGTTCACCGATGGAAGATGGGTCTGCTTTGCCATAAAGTGTGGGAATCTCAGGCTCATGGCGATGGAATAGGGGTCCGCTGTGGCCCAGGTGTTAGGAACACCAGCATTCTGGTCCACCGAAGGAGGGATGGGTCTGCTGGGGCCTGAAAGTTGAGGGAACTCCAGGATACGGGTTCGTGGATGGAGGAGGGGCTGCGCTGTGGTCTAAAAATGTAGGGAACGTCGAGGTAGGGGTTTACGCGTATAAGAGAGGTCCGCTGTGGTCCAGGTGCTAGGAACGCCAGAATGTGGGTCTGCTGTCCGCTTAATGTGTGGGAATGCCAGGATGCGGTTATGCCGATGGAGGAGAGGTCCGCTTTTACCCAGTTGTGAGGAGCGAGAAGATACTGGTTAATGGATGGAGGAGAGGTCCGCTTTGGCCCAGGTGTGAATAACTGTGTGAATAGCTCAAATGACAGGAAACGCGCCTTAAAGAAAGATGTTCGTCCAACAACAATCTTAACTTGAATTACTTCGAGTTCTTAATTACATTGTGTCGGTTACAGCAAATAGTCGAAAGTTACCAGATTCATATAAATGATAAGCACGCGCAGAGTTGAGGATGACTAGCCATGGTAGGTGACATTTAAGAAGAGCGGTGACAACAAACGAGGGATGTATCATTGCATTGGGAAGTGAATTTACATTGTGATGTGTGATAAAGAGTGCTCGAGCAAGGCGCATACAAGAAGTCCGGAGTTGGCTAGGCGGCCAGACTGGTAGAATACACGCAACTGATAAGGAGAATTTCGTACTCAAACTCAATTAATTAGTATTTTCGCTTCTATTTCAATTTCCTAAGGATTTCATAGGCGCGAAACTTTCGCACCTACCTCAAGTGGCAGCTCCACCCCACTTTCTAGCGACCCGTAGGGGCGCTAGTATCTAATAAAATGAAGCAACTTCTTTCCGTTTTTGAAGCCCCGAACTATTCTTTTAGCCTCCAAAACAATGGTTTTGCTCTAGCAACCATTCAATCTCATTTTACAAGAGCAAGAAGTTAATGAAACAGATTGAAATGAAACCAACATAGTTTGAAGTGTTGACTAGCAAGGTTCTATAGCATCTATACCAGTAATTGGCCAGTCGATATTATACCAAAAGTTTATAGGGTACCTTACGCGAACTATGACAAGCTGCTGTGTGGCCGAGCGGACAAGAACATAAGGTGTGACGTGGTGGGAACGGAGTTCGAATCCCTAATATCACCCGCTTTTTGCATTTTTGTATTCACGCCTTTAGCCCTAATTTATCTAGTAAAAACGTTCGAACACATTATTTGAGTAATTCTGCAGTAGCCACGAGATACTTGGTGTAATGTATTTCAGTTCCGATACAGTACTGCCTCAGAATGGTTGTGAATATAGGCTTTTCATTCGAAACAGAAAACCGACTTGTCGTAGGAAAAACGTATTGACAGCAGGGATGTGCGTAACAAAAATTTCAATTTTCGTAAATCGTAAATCGTAAATTTCCCAAAACCGCCGTAAATCGTAAATCGTAAATCGTAACTGAGAGTCCAGGTACCATCACAAGAGTCAGATAATTTCAATTCGTTTCACAACAAAGTCATTCTCAAAATAATCTGAGGTATATATCTACTGCAGAATTGATCACTGAACTTCGCCATCTTATCACTAGAGTGATAATATTGTGATGAATCGACAACTTTTTTCTCGATATTCTAAGGGAGCTGTCCAGTCTAGAGTATTATTTATCGCTGCGAAAGCTCTCTTCATCCTGGTCGGTGTTCCTGAAATAAATGTAAACGTGGTCGATGGTTCTATGTGTTTCAGTGCGACCAAACCATTCATCCCGTGAGGTAGATGAATTGATACCAAAGGAGCTTGAAAGAATAAAGCGCTGACTCGGTATTCAGTGCTCCCAGCAAGTCACTGCTTATGGCGCATGCGCATTCACCTCTGCGATTATCAACAAAGTAGAATGCGTGCTGCATCTTTGAAAAGAACTATTTTCTTGTACTTTATCAAATTGTTTATGGTCACTACTAATTGGTTCATGAGAGCTCGACCAGGAAGGAAACCTTTGAAACCGGAAACGACATCACACCGCAGTTGAAGTCAGAAAAGCATGGCAGAACGTTCTGCCGAAGGAAATAAGCTGGGCGGGCAGCTTATGCCACCTACGGAAACAGGAAAACAGAGCTGAAAATGCGGTGTTCTTGACCACTTCATTCAGACCTTTGAGCTCCAAAGGATCTCTACGGACGTGATAATGAAATTGCTATATGCCGCCTTCTTCGAATAATAGACGCTACAAGCAAAACAAACATTTCACTCTTAGCTTTGCTGCAAAATGCAAACACAGAGAAATCATGTACATTCACTCCCAAGCACAAACGCTACGACGAGATTCGTTTTTAGTAGTTATTTACGAATTTGTTACGAAATTTGAGCCATTTTTCGTAAATCGTAAATCGTAAAAAAATCGCCAAAAATGGCCGTAAATCGTAATTCTTGAATCGTAAATCGTAATTACGCACATCCCTGATTGACAGCAGCGAAGTGTACACCATTGGATTCTTTTGTCATCACCTGGTTTGGAAACCTTACATCTAGAAACGCTGTGGCTCAGTGTGATGACTGCAGCCCAGCACGCTCGTTTTCGCGCGTTCGTTTACTCGCCGAGCCGTCTTTTGCGAATAAGTGGAAATGGAGTGGATGCAGTTCAAATGATGGCAAGAATTTGGTTATTTCTTGGTTATAAGTCGGTTAACCTAAAAAACCGGCAGTTGTTAGATGCCACAACTTCCCCTATAACCGTCGGTTTCGGTGCATTTACTACGGCCTCTGGAATCAAAACGCTGTGGCTACATTGATGTAGAAAGGATGTCAAATCGAAATTCCTCAACAGGAGAAAACAAGCATGAATGATTAGGAAGACACAAAATGTGTTTGAAGTTCAAATAATACGGTATAGATGTATCGGAGCCCTACTTGTCCATGCGCGAACTGCATGATTTTCAAAAGTTATCATAGCGAGAGAGTAGCTTCACGGTCATAGCATCCCTTAAATGGAAAGCCATTGGGCAACTAGCAAAAAAAATCACGGAACTGAGATGTGAAGAACTGTGAAACATTGAGTTCGTTGAGCCTTTTCTTGGAAACAGAACAGTTTTCAGACTGAAGGACGTGAGATTGAAGTAAATTGAACCATCTTGCACTACGGTACATCAGTGAATTGAATATGAGGGAGCATTTCTTTCTTTGAATCTTGGGATAAAGCAAATTAAAACCATATGATCTCCTACTGGTTGGTCTGAGTATCCAGTATTTTCTGGCAGGCAATTTTAATTCCTTTTTGAGAGTCATGAATAATTGCAAATGGGCGCTGAAGCAATTATCCAAAAACAACGAAACATTGCATACCCGTCGCACGAGCTTTCCCACAGTTGGGCACCTACGAACGGTTCTCTATCGGCGAACCCTTACCCTGGCGCTTTCCCCACCACTCGCCGCAACATTCCCGTGCTCCGCCAGTGTACCCATATCTGAGCGTTTTCAATGCTGTTGAGTCCCACCCCACACCTCCATCACCGGAAGCCCCGTATGGATCCGTTTCTCGGAGTTCTCTGCGGTACCGGGGGGACGGTGCAACGTACTCCATCGGTTCACGCTTACTATGCTCGAGGTGGAAAGGACGGCTTGGCATCACCGCTATAGCCAACGCGGCTGTTATTATGTCAGCAAAATGACAGCGTGTGCATGTGGCAGCGAACTACACATAAACTTAGGGGAGTGTTAATCTTGCTCCATATACATATTGTGCAGCGTGAAAACTTCGTAAACACTGTCCCACCCGGTGGCAGCGAGACGGCAAGCGGAGACGCTGGTCCTACCACAAAGACAGGTCCCACTGACCTCCACAACATCTATGCACTTATGATGAAACGATGAATCGGCCAAATGTTCGCCAGCTTAGCACCTTTGCGAGCCATTGTCTATAATTGAGCCCCATGTCAAGCGCATGCGATCACTTGCTGGTCCCTCCACGCGTGCGCTCTGAAAAATTTTGTTGCACTGCCAGGATTTATATTTCAAATTTGATAATTGAATTAGTATTTCTAGTAATACCCTTCACTTTCTCTTCTTGATATGTATCCAAGCACACACTAATCAGCTGTCTCAACTACCAACAACAATGTCAGGTTGAATCAAAGGGAGAATATTCATTGCATTAGAAGATATATGTATATATGTATGCGTATTTATGTATCTATTATATATATATATATACTTACTTTGATATATGATGGTCCATCTTCACTGCTGGGTTGGTCTTCTCAGTGTGGACCACATTCGCTCCAGGTTCTCCTGTCTCGGGCCGCTCTCATCCAGTTCGTCAGTTCTCTTTGTTTAAACGACCTGGAAAATGTACCAGACCAGCGCGTGAAGGGTCGGCCGAGGGGTCGTTCAAGGAAGTCCAGAGAGTTGATCTCGTGCTCCATCTGTCGTCAGTTCGGCGCATCACGTGTCCTGCCCACCGATGCTTTGCGGATGCCATGTAGTCTGTCAGGTCCTTGATCTTCGATTCCTTCTTCAAGTCTTTGCTACTGAGGCCGCATTTCCATTGTTTCCATCTATTCGTTCCCAGAAGACATCTTTCCAAGGCCCTCTGTGTCGTTCTCATAGCCAAGGAGATGTTTCTGTTGTCCGTCCATGTTTCAGTAGCATAACACACCAAGGAGATGTTTCTGTTGTCCGTCCATGTTTCAGTAGCATAACACAGTGCCGGAGGTACCGTAGAATCAAATAGGTGAGCTCGCAGCTTCGAGTCCCTGATTTGACTTGTCGTTTCTCGAATCGTGTCCATGGCTGCCAACGCCGCTTTTCTTCTTCGCCCAATTTCGCCTGTCAAGTCGTTCGTCATATTTACTTCACGTCCCAGGTAAACGTAGCTGTCTACTTTCCTCAAGATAATTCCATCCAGCTGTACTATTCCGTTGTTACACCACTGATTTGCCATCATCTATGTCTTCTTCATATTCATTTCCAGCCCGATGCTCTTGCTCACTTCGTTCAGCTCGTTTAGCAGCTGGTTCATCTCTGATGTGTTGTTGCTAACAAGAACCACGTCGTCTGCGAATTGTAGGTTTGAGAGGTTGTTTCCGTCGATCGTGATACCTTTGTCTTCCCAGTTCAGTCGGGACATAGCATACTGTAGGGCTGACGTGAACAGTTTTGGCGGTATTGTGTCACCTTGTCGGACACCTTTTGCAATCGGAATGCGTAGTTTTTTGTCAAACAACTGGATTGTCGTCGTTGTTCCGACATTGCACTGCTCAAGAATGTTCACGTAAGCTGGATCTACTCCTGCATGTATGAGCGCATTCAAGACTGCATTCGTTTCTACGGAGTCGAATGCTTTTCTGTAGTCGACGAATGTGAGGATCAGAGGCATCGTGTATTCCCTGCATCTCTCAATCAGCTGAACGATAGTGTGAATGTGGTCCATACAGCAAAAGCCTTTTCTGAAACCTACCTGTTCTATTGGCTGGTACTCATCAAGCGTGGTTTCAAGCCGGTTCAGAATGATCTTCGTGAACAGTTTGTACGGTATAGACAACAAAGCAATAGGGCGGTAGTTTTCGATATCTTCTTTGTCACCTTTTTTGAAGATCAACACTGTCTTGGAGCTCTTCCACTGATCGGGAATGATGCCAGCTTCGAGATAGGAGGTAAAGTGATCTGCTAAGAGTTTATGCATTGTATATCCTCCGACTCTAAGCAAGTCCGCTGTAATGCCATCGGGTCCTGGGGCCGTCCCCTTTCTCAGCGATTGAATTGCAATTCTCACTTCCGAGACCAGAATGGGTGGTGGCTTTTCTTCTGTGGGGGATGGGCGTCTTGGGACAACCGTTGTTGAGCGGTACAGATTTGTATAAAAGTCCGTTACAATGCGTTCCATGTCCGTCCTCGTCGTTTTGGGTATTCCCTGTTTGTCTTTCAGGCACGTGGTCAGAATAGTCCGAGAGTTCTCGTCGGCATCGTTTCAGGCTTTTCCTCTGAGCGGCTGTCGAAAGTAGCTTATTTTTGCGGTGCTCTCTAAGGGATTCCTTCATGGCCGCGCGACAGGCTTTATTGATGACAACTTTCTCCAAATGCTTCGCTGCCTGATCTCTTTTGACTTCACCTCTACGGCGCAGCAATTGTTTGCCCTTGGGTTAAGCCTTTCTCCTCTCTGTTTGTAGTTCATCATAGCTGCTTTAGCACAAAATATCAGCCCTTTCGCTAATCTTCATAGTCTTCTGTGGGATCTTCCTCCTTTCTCCAGTTGTATGCATCCATGGCCTTCTGCAGTTCGGATTCATCATACTCAGGAGAGCGTATAGGTAGCCCAAGATGTGTGTCTCTTTTGAATATGCGATCGCTGAGTCGTATCTTGGCCCGTAGCAGTCTGTGGTCGGATCCGGTGTCAAAAGAGGGTACTACTGAAGTGTCCATCAGGCTCCATCTTCGGTTCGTGAGAATGTGGTCTAGCTCTGAATAAGTTTGTCCGTTAGGACTTTCCCAGGTCCACCGTCTGTGTTGAGGCTTCTCGAAGATGGGGTTTCCATGAAACAGGTTGCAACAGGACATCAGATCAAATAGACGAAAGCCATTGTCGTTCCTAGCTTCATTTCCGTGTCGACCTAGTCTTCAGTTTCCGTCGCTTCCATTTCCTACAAGGGCGTTGAAATCCCCGCATATGTATTTGTAGTATGACTTTTTCTTCTTAACTACTGCTTGCAGCTCAGAATAGAAGTTGTCTTTGTCCTCTTCGCTGGCAACAGAGTTAGGAGCGTAGCAGTTTACAATGGTGATGGTCGCTTTCTTCGTCGTTCGTAATCGTAGTACAGCAATACGCGGACTCAGAATTTCGTGCGAATGAATGCTGGGCTGTACTCTTGGGTGGATCAAGAAACCGACCCCCCCCCCACCCAACGTTCTTCGCATCAATCTTTTGCCCCATTATAATCAGTTCTCCGCTTTCCATTCTTCTTGCATATGGGGTTTTCGTTTTCGTCTCTTGCAGACGTATGACATCGTACCTGAGCCTCTTAGATATGTGGAGAAGAGTTCTCAAGTCTGCGTCGGATGCGGCTGACCGGCAATTGTATGTGCAGATGTCCAAGCATTGTCCAAATCGTTTATCGGGATTTCCAGTGGCGCCCCGTCCCTTTCCTCTTCCGTCCTCGGCAGGGGCATCTCCGCGCGCCGTGGGAGAGCATGTCCGATTTCGGGCCGGTTTTCTCTCTGTTGCGAATGTCGTGGTTTTCTTCTGGCCTGGTTACCCCTGGAGTGCCTTGCCGGAGCTATCCAAGGGCCGCCCGTTCACGCACTACAAGTAGTGCGGTTCTGAACTGCGTGGCCGTTTGTGCAGTTGGCCATCTCCCAGAGATGAACTCTGGTAGATGTTCACCCCTTCACCGCGATGAGGTGGCAGATGAAGGGGTTTATATATATATATATATATATATATATATATATATATATATATCGTATTCATGTATCTATATATATATATTATATATGCGTATATGTGTGGTAAAAAATTTTGAGCAACGCTAGGATCACGAGAGGACTGATAGTCCGGCGTCGGCTGGGTGGCCAGACTGGTAGAATATGCGCAACTCATAAGGAGGAATTCGTGTTCAAGCTCAATTGATGATTAGTTTTACTTCCTTGTTAATGTTCTAAGGACTTTGCAAGTGTGAGGCTTTTGCACTTGCCTCAGTAGCTGCTCCACCCCCACTTTCTAGCATCCGGAAAGGACGCTAGTTGATAATAAATGTTAAAAAACAATGACAATATTAAACAATTAAAAAAGAACCTATTCAAGATTTTCATCTCATTAACTCCTGCGCATCTCATTAACTCCTCCCCCCCCCCAAATGAATGGCCCTCCTCGCTGCACTAGCCATTACTGCGCACTACTTTAAGCATTTTAATGTGCGTGTGAGCACATCTCTGACCGGTCATCCGTCCCATAACGTTCCCCGCAGCGTTGGGGGCAGGCTACCTCTGACCCTCAGTGTACCCATATCCTGGCATTTCCTACAATAGTGGACGCCGGTTCCAAAGGTGAATCCAAATTTGAGTGCTTCCCTATACCCTGGCGTTTGACATCCCTTAAGTGTTTTGAAAAATTCTTCCGGAAGTAGTCGTCCAAATGTCCGGAAAAGAGGTACCCGTTGAGCGAGAGGTCTGCTGATCAGTCATAGTTTCCTAGCCAGGTGGCTCCAGCCAGTGGAGTGTCTGGTGTGCGAGAAGTAGCTGGACAGTGCTGTGTAGCAGTTTAGAATCTATTTTATTATGCAACGTCGGGCTCACGCAGTGAAGTTCCCTATTTATTTCATTTACACACTGAAAGTATTTTCCAGGTGAGGAAGACTAAATAGGCTGCTGTAGGCGATTTTTGCAGCAGGTCACTGTACGTGGCCCTGATTTGGTGTTGCTTCGCTTTCTGGGAGTGTTTCAGTGCTTCTTCTTCGTCTAACTGTTGAGCAACGCAACTCTTTCTGTAGAAGAGGGTACATCCTTCACAGCTTGTCCCTAATCGACCGATTGTTCGATCGCAATTCCTTCACTACAAAAGCGCGAAGTAGATCTCGTGAAGAGGATCAATCTGGTACTCGTTCAATGTGGGCAGCATCTACTCGTCGAGCTCTTTCATCCTCTCATCCTCACTGAAGTAAAGGATGGTCTGGGGACAATTGCGAGGTTATGCGAAACCAAAAATGTTGTTCTGAATGAGTGTTCCTCAATTACTGTCATCGGTTAGCGGGAAATGGGTGCAGAATTCGTGATAAGCAGTCCAAATAACCCTGAATGCAGGATTTCAGTCAGAACAGTTCATCACTATGGGTTCAAAATTGCGCCTTAGCTTTCACTACGAACGTCATTGAAGGCTTACTGTTACTGGGTGTACGCTGCTTTGTGCATCCCGAAGCACTGATTACAAAACTATTTTGATCTCATCTATTCTCGTTTCCATGAAGAGTTACGTCCATTTTCCCAAATGCACGTGATAAGGAGGTACTCATAGATTAAGCTACGAGGCAGAGATCAGGGTGAGGTGTGGTGCAGTGGTAAGCGTCTTGGTTCTAACGGGCAACCTCCCAGGTTTAATTCCCCTCCGAGATCGGAGTTCCGCATTTTTCTCCCACTCACTGCTTTCCTCTGAGTGTTTCTACTCGTAATTAGATATTTTGAAGGCTTGGAAGCATTTCGAATGATCTTTACTACCCAGACTTTATTCACAGCGGAACAGCTGAAAGACTCACGTGAGCCCAAATTTTCAAGGAATTCTTTATTGTTGAAATTTTCCATAATAGGGTTATTTGATGTGCTGAACACAAATTTGATATCCATTTTATGATATAATATGATCTCCATTCTTATAGGTTTGCTGTAGACTTAACAGCAATTACTGGGGAAAACGGAATAAAATTGCTGAATTACGACATTATGGTATCAAAAAGTTTCCGGCCTAGAGTACCTCCAAAAGCTCTACAGCGACGAAATTTTGTTGTAGTAAAATACAGGTCCCTCGAACACTAATACATTTTTCATGGCTCGATTTGAATTTTTTTATACCGCTCAAAGAGCTGCTTTTCTCATTTGACTCAGAGTATCTTTCAACAGCTGACTTTTTGACGTTTTCGACATCCAGTCCCATCGTGGGAAGATGCTGTTTCAAATAACCAGACAGAAAATAGTTGCTGGGTGCAAGGTTCAAATTATAGGACATGCGATTCAGTAATTCGAATCCACTTTCTCGTGTGGCAGCAAGCGCAACTTTTAATCTGTGGACGGGTGCGCTGTCGAAAAGCATGTGGAACCCACCATGGTTAGGCTAGAAAAAGGGCCATTGTTATTGAACGAGTCAGCTTAAGAACATGAAACTTGGCATGGTGGATTTGAAGATTTTCCGCTACACGATCGTACTCAAAGTTTTGAGAAAAAAGGGATGGAACAGGTTGAGGCCGGAAACTTTTTGATACCCCTATAAAGTGGTAGTGTCATGCAAAATGATGCTGATAATCGTGATCAGCGCCTGAAATTACCTCTAGGTGCAAAAGTTGGATGGATTCTGCGGGATGCCTAGACTACCGTGTATCCAATTATCGTTCCTTCGTGTGCGGTAGTAGTAGTAAATGGTCGAGGTGTAATTATCTAAATGCAACTTTTGCTTTCTTTCGCTGAAATTTTGCATACGGGTTTATTTGAGCAGCTGTTCGCGAATTCTGTGTCCATTTTGCACAACAACGCCTATTTTGTGGGGTTACGGGAGGTGGATGCAGAAACTGTGCGTTCGAATGTACTTTTTTTGAAGTGCCAAAGACATTTGGTATCCTTCCCTTGTGAGTAATAAGGAGAATGAAAGAGAATCTCGATGCCTTACTGCGTCAATTTTTGCTGATTGAGTTTTGAAGTGGGAGGCTCATGGCTATTCTAGAGCAGCTACTCCTTCTGGGATATTATAATTCCAAGGAGTAAAACAACGGTAAGCGGTGAAATAGCACCAAGTGAATAGGGAACTTCTGCGCGCATCTATTATCTACGTAGAAGGCATTGGCCTGGACTATGTTCTCCTCTTTTCTTGTTCCACTTCACTTAATCACTATCTCGCTTGCAGAATTAGAATCATGTTGTTTTTCGAGATTATGCTGCTAACTTGCCCGATGAACGCGACATTTAAAACTGAAAGCCAAAATCTTCAAAAATTTCCGTGGAAATTTTATTGCGTCCACCATACATTGACGTTCACATGCTTAATGGAGAGCGTGCCACAGACGACCAGGAATTTACGCAAGTCGCACTGCATTCCTCCCTGGTTCTGAAGAGGTTCCGACCTCGACAACCACAGCACTCGACTTCCTTACAGTCTCCCATCTCTTTGTTGTAAGTGTACCTGAAACCCCTAATGAATGTACCTGCCAATTGAGCAACGAAAATAATTCTTCCACATCAACAATACATTGTTTCTGTGAATTTACACTCCTGGAGCGTTGTAAGAAGAGGAGAATTGCATATCCTATGATTTTTGCTTGAGGGTTTAGCTGTGCAGCAGCAGATGACAGCACAGAGTATGATCACCGACAACTTCATCTCAATTATCTGAAATTAAAAGTTGAAAAATATGTGGTGTACATGCTGATGGGAAAAAAGAACGAACAAAGACATGAAAGATACACCTTAATACTGCAAACCTATACAATGTCAGTGGTTCCCGAAGTAACCATTTTCAAAAAAGTGCAATTAAAAAATCCTTGTTGATGCGAAAGGAACTCCACTTCTTGAGCAAAACCTTACCTCAAGAAAGAAGAAACCGTTATGCACAGCAGCGCAATAGGGTGTACACATGGAGAACGATTCATGTATGTATTTACTTACATGGTTGTCTCTTTAGAATGAAAATCCTTGCCTCAGGTGTTGATTAGCTTTCGATAGACGCTTTCCGCTTCGCGCCACTAGCAGAACTGCTTTCCTTGGAAAGCTCTCGAGTGAGGAAATGGTATAATTTTGTGGAAGGGATGGAGCATTGTAGCAGGATTCCTCGGAAAGGAGTTCCTTTTACTTACAAGTGCTGGCGATAGGCGACAGGAATTGCAGTTCGTTTTCGACTGATTTTCGATAACTGTTGGAAGCACTTCACATGTGGAATTGTATCGAAGGATTCCGCAAGGTTTTTGCTGTTCGGAAAGGCATCACATCATTAAGCAATGATTTTCTGGTGGTCCTAGCTACTACAGCATTCTTTCTCGGTGCAATCAACTTGACGATCGTCATCCGTTGTCGCATATGATCCATTCATCGACGCTGATTACAATTTTATTGATAAACCAGTCTGGCCATCCGGCTAACGCCGAACTTCCAGACTTCTATTGATGCTCGCTTCGCTCGCACACTGCACGTTGAAAGCAAACACAAAAGTGTAAATGGATTGATAAAATCTGCATCCTTCCACGCATTTCTATCGCTCTCCTAAGAAACCCTTGATCCCGTAGGTGGGGTAGCTTTCCCCCATATGAACGAAGTTATTCTCTTCCATATGAGCGAAGTTAGTGGTCTTGAAGAACTGAGTGTAACCAATTCAGTGCAAATGTTATCTTGAAATGATTTAGTCTCAACTGGTTGTTGTGGTAATTCAAGTGATAAGGGTCGACCAGTGTACATAAACGGAAAGGAAGGAGTGGTTCATTAGGAAGCAAACGGAATGGGAAGAGAACACGGATACGAAAAGAAACAATGTACAGCTAGGTGATTTAGGTAGGAGGGTCTGCCGAAGCAGCGTAAGCGTACCCCTCATGCAGAAATAAACCCGCCTAGCGAATTCCTATTACATGTGCCAGCCGGCGCACCCTTATCACACCGTTGGACCCGACTCCAGGCGTTTCCCCACTTTTGGACGCCGGCGCACCCTTATCACACCGTTGGACCCGACTCCAGGCGTTTCCTCCACTTTTCGACGCCGGCGCACCTTTATCACAGTGGTAGACCCGTCTCCCCCCACTATGAGAGCCGGCGCACCCTTATCACAGTGGTGGACCCGTCTCCCCCCACTTTGGGCGCCAGCGCACCCTTATCACAGTGGTGGACCCGTCTCCCCCCACTTTGGGCGCCGGCGCAGCCTTATCACAGTGATGGACCCGTCTCCCCCCACTATGAGAGCCGGCGCACCCTTATCACAGTGGTGGACCCGTCTCCCCCCACTTTGGGCGCCGGCGCAGCCTTATCACAATGATGGACCCGTCTCCCCCCACTTTGGGCGCCGGCGCACCCTTATCACAGTGGTGGACCCGTCTCCCCCCACTTTTGGACGCCGGCGCACCTTTATCACAGTGGTAGACCCGTCTCCCCTCACTATGAGAGCCGGCGCACCCTTATCACAGTGGTGGACCCGTCTCCCCCCACTTTGGGGGCCAGCGCACCCTTATCACAGTGGTGGACCCGTCTCCCCCCACTTTGGGCGCCGGCGCAGCCTTATCACAGTGATGGACCCGTCTCCCCCCACTTTGGGCGCCGGCGCAGCCTTATCACAGTGATGGACCCGTCTCCCCCCACTTTGGGCGCCGGCGCAGCCCTTCTCCATGGACTCCATTGACGGACCCGTCCGACCTTCTGTTCGATCTCATCTCTACCTCACTCCACCACACCAAACCCATTGCTAGCCTTTTATATGATCTCACAATCACGATCTTTGACCAATCGTAGAATTTCGTAACGGTCTGACACACATACTCACATACATACAGACACACATGTAAACAGGCTAAGCCCATTATTATATAGAATGATGATCCGCCCATATTGGAAAAAAAGTAAGTGTGATAATTTAAAGAGGCAATCTATTTTATAGTTAAGCAACTTGTGTGCCATGCAAATATCGAACATTGTTCTCCTGGATTCAAGGATTGCTAGGCCAAGACGACCATTTCTGGTACTGGAATTGGGAATGTTAGAATAAGAAGTTTCCCTCATTCTAATGAACAATTTTCTAGTATAATCATTTTGGACTCTTTCAAACATGAGGACATCTTGTTTTCGGTAGGGATTAACGACCGCGGAACCCCATTCCAATACGGGTATTACATACATTTTACACGCTAATAATAACAGGTTCGTATCCTTGGTTGACAGGGCTCTAAATATTTGGAAGCTGCGAGTCATTGCTTTGTGACATTTTTTCTCGTAATGGGCCGAAAAATCAAGAGATTTAGAGAGCAGTGGGAACCTAAATCCCTTACTGATTTTAGTGTCCTGAAGACAGCCGACGAAATATTGTAGAAGGTTTTAGGTAGCCGCTATACTCCTCGAGGAGTATAGCACCTTGCGTCGCCGTCGCCGGCGACGGCGGCCGCCAATGTTGGCACTCCTCACAGTCGAGACGCACCGGCGCCGCAGTCGCCAAAATTGGCGGCCACCGATCGTCAATGTTGGCGACCAATCGATACGGACCGACGTCACAGTCGCCAATATTGGCGGCCGCCGATGTTGGCGATCGCCAGTCGCCGGCGACGGCGGCCGCCGCCGCTCCGCCCACAATCGATGCGTATCGGCCTCACAGTCGCCGGCGACGGCGACGCAAGGTGCTACAGTAATCGAGGACTATAGCGGCAGTGTTAACAGTATTTGAGTTTCCTATTCGAAAATGCAACGTCTTCCCACAGACAAGGGAATCTGCCAGTTTCTTGACCATTCAACTAAATCGTCTATTGCTATCTGAATAGCAGGTCCATCTTCAGCACATGATACTTCGCGATAAATTTTCAAGTCATCTGCGAACTGTTTACATTTAATTCCGTTCTTCTCCAATATCCCAGGAATGTCGGCTGTATATGAATTGAATAGCAGCGGCGATAGGACACCACCTTGTGGCACAGCGCTAGAGTCGTATTGCAGTGATGAGAGCGCAGATAAGCGCAGAACATCTCATTTCGTCTTTGTGATTGAAAATGTTAGTGAGTGAAACAAACTAAAACAAAAACTGTCCAGTAAAAAAAGGAATTGTTTGGAGAGAGAGATGCAGTGCCAAGCTATGGCAATGCCCCTTGAAATACGAAGCTATAGATATATGCACTTCAAAGAACATGTATTTCATGAGCTAGAAGTCATGAGTTATGAAATATGAAGGACTGGGGATGTGTTGTCAAACGTAATTCCTCTGCAAACTACCGTGCTTAAATAGTAATTTAGTGTGCCATCAGCCATGTACGATTTCTGACCGGAATTGAGGATTTGTGTAAGTGGGCGTGAAGGCAATGGGATTAACAATTAATTGATATTCCCTCTGGCTCTCATATTTGGAGCGTTGATGAATAGAAAATGCGGCAAATGAAGTAGTTCGCAAGAAGCGTTTTCATTTTGGATTCTGCGGAAAAATAAAGACGTTGTTATTTTACTGCAGCGATGATTCCTTTATTAGTTTAGCTTCACTGGGTAAGATTACTCCAAATAAACAGTCATAGAAGTGAAAAAATACATTGTGTGTTTTCGAAGTCATCCGGATGGGAAATGTGGGTCGACTAAAGCCCGTAATCCCAGCTTTGACGAAAGGATGGGATTAAAGCGACAAGTTTTTAATTAACAGGAAACGCAAAAAAACCACTACTGGGCAGAGCAGTGTGCCGTGTGCCTGGCACCAGCTCGAACAGGTGGCTATCGATGATCCTTCCACCTCTTATCATAAGCTAACATCAATGACTAGTAATGATATGTAATTGAAGACCCCGTTACAAGACGCACCAACAGCATTCAGTAGAAATCCCAATCAGTGTATAGGAGTAGCTTCTGTGAACAAGAACTAAATTGTTATGAAAAGTGCAAGGAAAGTTACGCTGTATTTGAATTGCCCAGTAATATTATTCGAAACATTGAAAGTGTGTGTGTTAAAATTGTTGCCACGAAATTACCAGTACGTATAGCTTTCAAACAATTGTAGAGGTCAGGCTAAGCCGTGGACTAGCATGTTGTTTCTAGAATGAGATATAGTGTCTAACATAAACAGTCTAGAGAAGCTCGTCGACACGGTTATAGCTAATTTTGCCAAGTAACCCTTACCCATTCAGGAATGCGGAAGTGTTGGTGTGGTATGAGTGCAAAATGGTGATGGGTCACTACAGAAAAAACCCACCCACGTTACTTATTCTTTTAAGCAGTAAAGTTAAATTCACCAGCTCCGTAAGTACTCGTGTGTTTGTAGAGACAAGCTAGAGGGGAGCACTATTTAAATACATCATCCGCTTAGCAATCACTACTCGTCATCTTTCGTAGCAGTCTTTCAAACTTCGTACTTCATCATTTGTATGAGATGAACTATGAAGAGCATATCTTCCTCCTATTTAGTTATTATTCTCCTATTTAAGCACTGGTAAGGGTCCAGATCGCCAGACTTCAAACGAAAAACCGATTTATGAAGCGAGACCCTCGCGGGACCAGGAGCATTTTCGAAATCCTTGCGCAGCGAGTGATTGAAATCCTTAATTGCGGAACGATGCACACAGTGTCCCATGATCAAAGCGAAAGACTTAGGCAGTAATTCCAGGGTTTCGCGGCGGGACTCGCAGCCATCGGGTGAGAAAGTGCCAGTGAGACTTCCCTCCAGCAGAATGTACGGAGCAGAATAATCACTGCACAACTTCCCTTGTTCATCAATCAAGTCATACGGCTGCGCTACAGGACAGCTCGGACAAGATCCGTGCACGAGCCGACAGCTTCGTAGGCACGGTGCAGCGGTGATATCCGTCGCACCCTCTCACATGTCGCATCTTGAGCAGAGCGTATGGGGCTCTAATTCATGGACGCCGCCGAAGTAGATGTGACGAAGGACCAGGCGGTTGGTTATCGCGAATAGGCTCCGGCATCTGGAAAACCTCGTGCCTGACAGCACTTCTTCCAGGCATTCGGTAAAACAATCATTCGAAGCTGACGACAAAGTCGTAGAACAAATGATTCATGATCTCCTATGGTAACAGTAGATGAGTGATCATTGCGCCCTTTCTTATCGTGACGTCACATTCAGCGCTCAGAATTTCACAGCGCTTCCTGCTTTGTGAACGGCGTTTTCTTGTCATTCGCAATGCCGAGTAGCCCCTTTTGCATGTCCACGGTGGTGTTCGAGCGTCGTTCAGAATTGGCGTCTACGACTGAATTAGCTTCACCATAAATGCTAGCATTAAATCAGTGATTTGCTCAACAGTGGCATTTGAGGAAGCAGTGACCACCACGATCTTGTTTTATTCGAGAGCGTGGCGAACGTCAATCATAGTGCTAAGAACATTTTTACCAGTCTCAAGTGCAGCATGGATTGCTACACGGAGCAGATTAACGCTGGCGATGGAAGCAATTTCACGGCCACCAGAAGGTGGAATTGTCACGACATGTTCAGGGTCAAGCGTCCGATGTGAAAACGGATACCATTACCATGTTCAGCGGAAAGAATAACCGCTAAGCACAGAATTTGGGGAAGTTCCACCTGAGAAAAAGGGTTAAAGCGTATAGACCCACCGGTGGGTCGTATTGTTCTCTACGTAACTTCCCGTAGGACTCACAGGTGGGTCGTATTGTCCGTTATGTGTTAATCGGGCTTGCATACGATATCTTCCCTATGAGTCGCGCGTGTATCACCAGTCTGGCCGCCTTGCCAACACCGGACTTACTGCGCTCGCAAAGCTAGCCTTGGTGGAGGATTCTTCATCACACGTCAATAAATGAAGCCACTTTCCGATGCGATGATACATCCCCGTTTGTTATCACCGCACATGGCTAATTATCTTCACTCAACTCTCTCATCAGTGCTTCCGTAACCTTTGTAAATCTCGAGAGCAATCGGAGAAAGTTGGAAGTTATCCAGGAATTTTGATTCTTCACATGCTTGGTCACCGGAAATGTCACAGCGACTTGGGATGACGCCTCTTTTCTATGCATATGATTGTGGAACTTGAACTGATTCTGTGGCTGCAGAATCGCTCAGAACTTTCGGACGTTTGCTAGTACATGTAGGTGCGACATGTGAGAGGGTGCGACGGATACCACCACAACCATGCCTACGGAGATGTCGGGTCGTGCACGGACCTTGCCCGAGCTGTCCTGTAGCGCAGCCGTATGATTTGATCGAGGAACAAGAGAAGTTGTGCAGTGATTATTCTGCTCCATACATTCTGCTGGCGAGAAGTCTCGCTGGCACGTTCTCACCCGGTGGGAGCGAGTCCCGCCGCGAAACCCTGAAATCACTGCCTAAGTCTCTCGCTTTGATCATGGGACACTGTGTGCATCGTTCAGCAATTAAGAATTTCAATCACTCACTGTGCAAATATTTCGAAAATGCTCCTGGTCCCGCGAAGGTCTCGCTCCATAAATCGGTTTTTCGTTTGACGTCTGAGGATCTGGACTCTTGGGACGCCGACGCACCATTATCACACTGTTGGACCCGACCCCAGGCGTTTCCCCACTTTGGAACGCCGGCGCACCCTTATCATATCTTTGGACCCGTTTCCCCCACCTATGAGCACCGGCGCATCACTCCGCGTCGCCAACGCCCTTGCCGGCGCATCACTCCGCGTCCCCAACGCCCGTGCCGGCGCAAGCCTCATCCGTGCTATCCCTCCTTCGCCTTGTTGCTCCTCTTCGTTATGACCGTATCCCAACCGTCTATTTCCTTTTATACGGTCATGTAATCATAGACCTATCTCACTCATTCCGACCTTGTTGAAAACAACTGTGTGCTATTAACATGTCTGAACATGACGCTGAACATAGTGATGTAATCAGATTTTCCCGGTAGGGGCTGGTTCTCTTGTACACACACACACACACACACACACACACACACACACACACACACACACACACACACACACACACACACACACACACACACACACACACACACACACACACGCACACACGCACACACGCACACACACACACACACACACACACACACACATAAAATGCCAATTAATATTAACTGTGATTTCAGTGTGTAATGTGATTATACGCATATATTTACATGTGCATGCATACACGAATGTATGTATGCAGGCATGTATGTACAAGTAAAATATATAGACCTACGTAAGCGTGCATTTGGATAGTTATTGGAAAATACACAGTTTAAATGTGTATAGTATAAATTTTGAATTTGCACGAATACCAGGTCCATATGTACAATTGTATACAGTCGTACATTAACACATGTATATATATATATATATATGTACACAATCGTACATTAACACATGTATAAACATACTCATATACACACATACACATATACTCACGCTCATTTGTCTAGGAGTCTCTTGTGTGACCTCCTCTTCTCAGATGCTTGAAGAAAATGAGAACTACTCCATGAAATGTAAACAAGTGGAGGCTATGCTTGGTTACTTGTGAAAGTTGATGAGCATGCTATTAGTGTTGTGGTGGTAGTTCTGTTTTGCATCAAAGAAGAATCGGTGGGGTTTGGACATGTGAATGTAACGTAAATGGCTCACAAATACGAACAATGGACGAGGTGACAGAAATGGACATAAACGGCAAGCAACTTGTAACTTGAATATTTGCTATATTGAATATATCAGTTTAAGGATATGTTATCAGAACAACTGCTCGACATATCTTCTTGGTTGAATCTATTCTAAACTTATGTAAGATGAATACATGAATAAATAAGAAATATGTGAAGAAATGAATAACTATTACGTTGTCCCACAATAAATTACCGCAACCTAGTAATGAGTTTTTGGAAGTTCGTAAATCCAACAATTCAGAAGCTAGATAGCCAAACTTTTGACTATTATAAATAGCAAGATTTGCTCTCTCCGTATCCTAGAAAGGCTTCCTCAATTACCCCTTTTTTGTTTTCTGCAGACGAAATTGTACGAAATGATAAGATCCGGTTGAGGTTCCACGGCTGCCCTCAACGTCCGATCGTCTAGCGATATCCCGCGACCACGACTATGTTGTGTCTGAGTTTGAAATCGTAGGAAGAAAAATTCGCGAACCCCTATCTAGGGAAGAGGATTCTCAGATAAAACAAATGCAAGCTTAACGGGCGTCTCCGATTCGGAGTGATCAAGTTTGAGGTCATTAACCATGATCGCGCGAAAATCGACTCATCATTTGTTAGTGGATTTAAAAGAACTGCAGGAAAGAGCTAGCCAGAACCTTCAAAAAGACTTTGAAAGAGGAGGAAAAACTCTTGCAGAAGGTAGCACAAATTGCTCGAAATTTTTCAAATTCCACGGAAGAGAACAATTGATTCGCGCGTACCCCAAAACGGCAATTAATTTCGCCCCAACCCGATATTACTAGGCAATTCGAATACAGTGTAGCTTTCCTTGCAGTTTTCACAACAATTTAGCTCCTGTTTACACAACCTACTCTTATACACTGATTGGAATTTCTACTGATTGCTGTTGGTTCTACTCGTAACGGGGTCTTTAATTACATATCATTACTAGTCATTTATGTTATCTTATGGTACGAGGTGGAAGGATCATCGATAGCCACGTGTTCGAGATGGTGCCAGGCACATGGCACACTGCTCCGGCCTGTTGGGGTTTTTTTTTGCGTTCCCTGTTAATTAAAAACTTGTCGCTTTAATCCCATCCTTTTCGTCAAAGCTGGGATTACGGGCTTTAGTCGACCCACATTTCCCATCCGGATGACGTCGGAAACACACTGTGTATTTTTTCACTTCTATGACAGTTTGCTTGGAGTAATCTTACCCAGTGAAACTAAACTAATAAAGGAATCATCTCTCGTCTTTATTTTTCCACAGAATCCAAAATGAAAACTTTTCTTGCGAACTACTTCATTTGCCGCATTTCCTATTCATCAAAGCTCCAAATATGAGAGACAGAGGCAATATCAATTAATTGTTAATCCCCTTGCCTTCACGGCCACTTACACAAATCCTCAATTCCGGTCAGAAATCGTACATGGCTGATGGCACACTAAATTACTATTTAAGCACGGTAGTTTGCAGAGGAATTACGTTTGACAACACATCCCCAGTCCTTCATATTTCAAAACTCATGACTTCTAGCTCATGAAATACATGTTCTTTGAAGTGCATATATCTATAGCTTCGTATTTCAAGGGGCATTGCCATAGCTTGGCACTGCATCTCCCTCTCCAAACAATTCCATTTTTTATTGGACAGTTTTTTTTCACCTACTAACATTTTCAATCACAAAGACGAAATGAGACGTTCTGCGCTTACCTGCGCTCTCATCACTGCGCCTCTAGCGCTGTGCCACAAGGTGGTGTCCTATCGCCGCTGCTAATCAATTCGTATACAGCCGACATTCCTGGGATATTGGAGAAGAACCGAATTAAATGTAAACAGTTCGCAGATGACTTGAGAATTTATCGCGAAGTCTCATGTGCTGAAGATGAACCTGCTATTCAGATAGCAATAGACGATTTAGTTGAGTGGTCAAGAAACTGGCAGATTCCCTTGTCTGTGGGGGAACGTTGCATCTTCGAATAGGAAACTCAAATATTAAACCCTTCCACAATATTTCGTCGGCTGTCATCAGGACACTAAAATCAGTAAGGGATTTAGGTTTCCACTGCCATAAATCTCCTGATTTTTCGGCCCATTACGAGAAAATATGTCACAAAGCAATGACTCGCAGCTTCCAAATATTAAGAGCCCTGTCAACCAAGGATACGAACCTGTTATTATTAGCGTGTAAAATGTATGTAAGACCCGTATTGGAATGGGGTTCCACTGTCATTAATCCCTCATTAGAATGAGGGAAACTTCTTATTCTAACATTCCCAATTCCAGTACCAGAAATGGTCGTCTTGGCCTAGCAATCCTTGAATCCAGGAGAACAATGTTCGATATTTGCATGGCACACAAATTGCTTAACTATAAAATAGATTGCCTCTTTGAATTATCACACTTAGTTTTTTTCCAATATGGGCGGATCATTTATCAGTAAAATTGTAATCAGCATCGATGAATGGATCATATGCGACAACGGATGACGATCATCAAGTTGGTTGTACCGAGAAAGAATGCTGTAGTAGCTAAGACCACCAAAAAATCATTTCTTAATGATGTGATGCCTTTCCGAACAGCAAAAACCTTGCGGAATCCTTCGAAACAATTCCACATGTGAAGTGCTTCCAACAGTTATCGAAAATCAGTCGAAAACGAACTGCAATTCCTGTCGCCTATCGCCAGCACTTGTAAGTAAAAAGAACTCCTTCCCGAGGAATCCTGCTACAATGCTCCATTCCTTCCACAAAATTATACCATTTCCTCACTCGAGAGCTTTCCAAGGAAAGCAGTTCTGCTAGTGGCGCGAAGCGGAAAGTGTCTATCGAAAGCTAATCGACACCCGAGGCAAGGATTTTCATTCTAAAGAGACAACCACGTAATTAAATACATACATGAATCGTTCTCCATGTGTACACCCTATTGCGCTGCTGTGCATAACGGCTTCTTCTTTCTTGAGGTAAAGTTTTGCTCAAGAAGTGAAGTTCCTTTTGCATCAACAAGGATTTTTTAATTGCACTTTTTTGAAAATGGTTACTTCGGGAACCACTGACATTGTATAGGTTTGCAGTATTAAGGCATATCTTTCATGTCTTTGTTCGTTCTTTTTTCCCATCAGCATGCACACCACATATTTTTCAACTTTCAATTTCAGATAATTGAGATGAAGTTGTCGGTGATCATACTCTGTGCTGTCATCTGCTGCTGCACAGCTAAACCCTCAAGCAAAAATCATAGGATATGCAATTCTCCTCTTCTTACAACGCTCCAGGAGTGTAAATTCACAGAAACAATGTATTGTTGATGTGGAAGAATTATTTTCGTGGCTCAATTGGCAGGTACATTCATTGGGGGTTTCAGGTACACTTACAACAAAGAGATGGGAGACTGTAAGGAAGTCGAGTGCTGTGGTTGTCGAGGTCGGAACCTCTTCAGAACCAGGGAGGAATGCAGTGCGACTTGCGTAAATTCCTGATCGTCTGTGGCACGCTCTCCATTAAGCATGTGAACGTCAATGTATGGTGGACGCAATAAAATTTCCACGGAAATTTTTGAAGATTTTGGCTTTCAGTTTTAAATGTCGCGTTCATCGAGCAAGTTAGCAGCATAATCTCGAAAAACAACATGATTCTAATTCTGCAAGCGAGATAGTGATTATGTGAAGTGGAACAAGAAAAGAGGAGAACATAGTCCAGGCCAATGCCTTCTACGTAGAGAATAGATGCGCGCGGAAGTTCCCTATTCACTTGGTGCTATTTCACCGCTTACCGTTGTTTTACTCCTTGGAATTATAATATCCCAGAAGGAGTAGCTGCTCTACAGGGTGGCCGAAAAGTATGGGCGCCTCATTTGACGCTTTTGTTTTTCTTTTGCAAGTTTCACCGCGTCTTAATTCTACACATGTTTGACACCTTATCAAAGCCTCTTTCTTTTGACCTACCATTTACTTCGTTTTCTGAAGTCATGCGGGTGTGCCCGCATCGCGAATCGATCGTACGCCTCGCGCAGTCTGGAGAGTCAACTGCAGCGATTTCAAGAGAATTAAATACTCCTTTGCGAACCGTGCAGAAGATAATCAAACTATGGAGAGACGTCAACATGAAGCGAAAACCGGGGCGTCCTCGAACGGTGAACACAAGGAGGGTACGAGGGATCATTAAAAAGGGGATCGACCGAAATGATGGAGTCAGCTTGAACAAGATGGCAAAAAGTCTGGGTATTGCTCGTTCGTCAGTTCAACTTATTGTCAAGAAGGAGCTGGGACATCGAAGCTATCACCTGTTCAAGGGACAGAAGCTAACCGACTTCGCCAAAGCAAAGCGGCTTGAGAAATGTAAAGAGTTGTTGAAAATCTTCGAGGTGCGCCGCATCGAAGATGTGCTATGGACAGATGAGAAAATTTTTCCCATTGAAGTTGCGCACAACTCTCAAAACGATCGTCAACTCATCAGTCCGAGTCAGCGGTACTCTTCGGAAAGGCGGATTGTAACGAAGTCGTTGTTTCCCCGTGGCGTGATGGTTTGGGGAGAAATAACCTCAAAATCGAAGACGCCTCCTGTTTTCATCGACCAAAACGTTAGAATCGACGCCAAGTTCTACCAAGATGAGATTCTTAGGAAAGTGCTTGTCCCCTGGAAACAGAAAAACCCCAATATGATTCTTCAGCAAGACTGGACACCGGCTCACGGCGCTGAAACCACCATTGCCTACCTGGAGGAGAATTTTCCCGGATTTCTCAACAAGAATCAGTGGCAATCCTGCAGCCCGATTTAAACCCCATAGATTTCTCAGTGTGGGGGCTCTTGGAGGAGAAACTGAAGAATAAGAATATCACGAAAGTTGAGCAATTACGGCGCGAACTGGAACAAGCCTGGTCAGAAATTGGTGAGGACTACCTCCGGCGCACAGTGGTTTCCGTGAAGACAAGATTGAAAGCCTGCATCAAAGCCAAGGGGGGCCACTTCGAAAATTTTCTGTGATACTAATTTTTCATCTTGTTGTGTATCATTTATGATTATAAAGAAAAAGTAATTGTAGCTAATAAAAGAAAAATATCGTTTTTTCTGACGCCCATACTTTTCGGAAGAGGATCAATCTGGTACTCGATCAATGTGGGTAGCATCTACTCGTCGAGCTCTTTCATCCTCTCATCCTCACTGAAGTAAAGGATGGTCTGGGGACAATTGCGAGGTTATGCGAAACCAAAAATGTTGTTCTGAATGAGTGTTCCTCAATTACTGTCATCGGTTAGCGGTCGCAAACCCAGAAAGTCCTGTACGACTTGCTTTCGGAGCAAGACATATCACGTCGAAAAATATGGAAGCAGCTTTGCAGTATGCATTTGCTTACACTTCCTCAGCCAAAACTATGGTGGTATTCCGATCGGTTCCCGCTGCGATGTCCCCGAGTTTTAGCTCGCTGAAGTGAGTTTGGCAAAAAATTATGACCTTGTCTGTGCCGTATACGTGCGCAGTTTCTGCATTAACCTATCACAACTCCATATAGGAGGCGTCGCCATGGGAAATGGGTGCAGAATTCGTGATAAGCAGTCCAAATAACCCTGAATGCAGGATTTCAGTCAGAACAGTTCATCACTATGGGCTCAAAATTGCGCCTTAGCTTTCACTACGAACGTCATTGAAGGCTTACTGTTACTGGGTGTACACTGCTTTGTGCACCCCGAAGCACTGATTACAAAACTATTTTGATCTCGACCTATTCTCGTTTCCATGAAGAGTTACGTCCATTTTCCCAAATGCACGTGATATAGAGGTACTCATAGATTAAAGGCAGGGCTCCACCTCATTTTCGTAGTTCAGCTAACAGCAGATTCTGCATCTACTTGGCGGATGGTTCCAACGGTATACATAAATTGTCTCAGAATGGTCTACAAACCCGTCTTCCAGGACGGGGTCTGTAACAGTTTGCCAACCCAAGTTGACATGTGAAGCCGTTGATCTTATCGATTGGACACGCCAAGACTCGTTGACCGACGCGGCAGCCGTAGCAGGCAGCCAGCACTTGGAGCGATCCACCTCCGGGCTCCAAATTTTTATCTAGGTTCGAGCCCTTCAAAAATGGGGATTTCTTCGCTTCTGTGCCTGTTGATGTACATCCCAGGGATCAACATGATGAGAAGGTCTAGGATATGTTGGTAAATCGAACAGGCAGAACGAGGTGGCCATCTGCCTTTAAGCTACCAGGCGGTGAGGTGTGGTGCAGTGGTAAGTGTCTTGGTTCTAACGGGCACCCTCCCGCGTTCAATTCCCCTCGGAGCTCGGACTTCCGCATTTTTCTCCCACTCACTGCTTTCCTCTGAGTGTTTCTACTCGTAATTAGATATTTTGAAGGCTTGGAAGCATTTCGATTGATCTTTACTACCCAGACTTTATTCACAGCGGAACTGCTGAAAGACTCACATGAGCCCAAATTTTCAAGGAATTCTTTATTGTTGAAATTTTCCATAATAGGGTTATTTGATGTACTGAACACAAATTTGATATCCATTTTGTGATATAATATGATCTCCATTTTTATAGGTCTGCGGTAGATTTAACAGCAATTTCTGGGGAAAACGGAATAAAATTGCTGAATTCCGACATTAAAATGGCAGTGTCATGCAAAATGATGCTGATAATCGTGATCAGCGCCTGAAATTACCTCTAGCTGCGAAAGTTGGATGGATTCTGCGGGATGCCTAGACTACCGTGTATCCAATTATCATTCCTTCGTGTGCTGTAGTAGTAGTAAATGATCGAGGTGTAATTATCTAAATGTAACTTTTGCTTTCTTTCGCTGAAATCTAAAATAATCTAAATGCAACTTTTGCTTTCTTTCGCTGAAATCTTGCATACGGGTTTATTTGAGCAGCTGTTCGCGAATTCTGTATCCGTCTTGCACAACAACGCCTATTTTGTGGGGTTACGGGAGGTGGATGCAGAAACTGGGCGTTCGAATGTACTGTTTTAAAGTGCCACAGACATTTGGTGTCCTTCCCTTGTGTGTAATAAGGAGAATGAAAGAGAATCTCGATGCCTTACTGCGTCAATTTTTGCCGATTGAGTTTTGAAGTGGGAGGCTCATGGCTATTCTAGAGCAGCTACTCCTTCTGGGATATTATAATTCCAAGGAGTAAAACAACGGTAAGCGGTGAAATACCACCAAGTGAATAGGGAACTTCCGCGCGCATCTATTATCTACGTAGAAGGCATTGGCCAGGACTATGTTCTCCTCTTTTCTTGTTCCACTTCACATAATCACTATCTCGCTTGCAGAATTAGAATCATGTTGTTTTTCGAGATTATGCTGCCAACTTGCACGATGAACGCGAGATTTAAAACTGAAAGCCAAAATCTTCAAAAATTTCCGTGGAAATTTTATTGCGTCCACCATACATTGACGTTCACATGCTTAATGGAGAGCGTGCCACAGACGATCAGGAATTTACGCAAGTCGCACTGCATTCCTCCCTGGTTCTGAAGAGGTTCCGACCTCGACAACCACAGCACTCGACTTCCTTACAGTCTCCCATCTCTTTGTTGTAAGTGTACCTGAAACCCCTAATGAATGTACCTGCCAATTGAGCCACGAAAATAATTCTTCCACATCAACAATACATTGTTTCTGTGAATTTACACTCCTGGAGCGTTGTAAGAAGAGGAGAATTGCATATCCTATGATTTTTGCTTGAGGGTTTAGCTGTGCAGCAGCAGATGACAGCACAGAGTATGATCACCGACAACTTCATCTCAATTATCTGAAATTGAAAGTTGAAAAATATGTGGTGTGCATGCTGATGGGAAAAAAGAACGAACAAAGACATGAAAGATATGCCTCAATACTGCAAACCTATACAATGTCAGTGGTTCCCGAAGTAACCATTTTCAAAAAAGTGCAATTAAAAAATCCTTGTTGATGCAAAAGGAACTTCACTTCTTGAGCAAAACTTTACCTCAAGAAAGAAGAAGCCGTTATGCACAGCAGCGCAATAGGGTGTACACATGGAGAACGATTCATGTATGTATTTAATTACGTGGTTGTCTCTTTAGAATGAAAATCCTTGCCTCGGGTGTCGATTAGCTTTCGATAGACACTTTCCGCTTCGCGCCACTAGCAGAACTGCTTTCCTTGGAAAGCTCTCGAGTGAGGAAATGGTATAATTTTGTGGAAGGAATGGAGCATTGTAGCAGGATTCCTCGGGAAGGAGTTCTTTTTACTTACAAGTGCTGGCGATAGGCGACAGGAATTGCAGTTCGTTTTCGACTGATTTTCGATAACTGTTGGAAGCACTTCACATGTGGAATTGTTTCGAAGGATTCCGCAAGGGTTTTGCTGTTCGGAAAGGCATCACATCATTAAGAAATGATTTTTTGGTGGTCTTAGCTACTACAGCATTCTTTCTCGGTACAACCAACTTGATGATCGTCATCCGTTGTCGCATGTGATCCATTCATCGATGCTGATTACAATTTTATTGATAAATGATCCGCCCATATTGGAAAAAAACTAAGTGTGATAATTCAAAGAGGCAATCTATTTTATACTCAGACAAAGTATCGCACACATGCGTAGGACTACTGCAGGACACCCGGAGGACTTGGTCAGGAGACCCGGTCTGTTACAGACCGCAAGTCCCGATTCCCTCCTCCGCATGTCCCAAATGGGGGTTTTTGAACAAAACTTATCACCCCCCACTACCGAGCGAGGATTCCGAACTGACCTACCGATCATTTACCATTGCTCTTCGATTGCTTCACAGTCCGCCGCTTTACCTCTGCTCTATCCGTGCCCACAGCCGAGGGACTACTCGAGGCATCCACTAATGTTTTTATCACACTGCATTGCCAAGAGAAGGGAATGTTACAGATCTCTATCTACCCAATCACTACCAAACGTTGAATACATAACTCCCAAGAGCCTGTGGAGATTTTGGCACCCTTTCCGCCAAGAACTGTGGGCTGCTTTACCCTTCACACCGATTTCATTGATTTTTGCTTATTTTTGTCCTGAAATTGATGATGGCATGTCTATTGTTGTTCGATACGGCATGTTTATTTTGTTTGGTACGGTAAACACAAATATATCTACAGTTTCGTATAAAATTATAGGTTAAACCATTCATTTTACGTTGTTTGTTTTACGTTCATTGTTTCACGTTTCTGATCGGGGTGAGTACGTGAGTACGTGCCCACTGAGATTTTCTGATCACGAACATGACGAAAATTTTGCGGCAAAATATCGGCTCATTGACCGTCTACTATTTTTTTATTCAAACTAATTTTTAACTCCCATTGAAGGGTGGGTCAGTGAGGAAATGTGCATTATATGCATGAAACGTCCACCCAATTTCAAATAGTATGATCCCATACGATGTAATGTCTCATGAAACCCATGGAAATCTACCTTGAAAAATCGCAGAGACGAGCAACTCCACGCTGGTTTCGTGGGCTTAGCCACCTTATGGCATATCTATGGCCTTGAAGACTAAACAACAGTATCACTAAGGGTATTCCCCCAGTGGTGCATACTTGCGGCAGGTTTCGATTTGTACGTTAATATAGAGAAAATCTTTCTGATTGCAAAAGTGCACAATTTTCGACGTTATAGAAAAGTATTAGAAAGCTTCAGCTCTCGATTTCCTCAAGCAACACTGGCTTCCTGGTCAGGGTACAGTTCACATCTGTAATCTGATCAGGCGTAACCCATAGCCTGGTCCGGAAACAGCGAGGCCTGGAGTCCGTATAGGCAACAGTGGACTCAACTCAACTGAGGTTTGAGTCAGTTCTGATGTTGACCCTTCATTTCTCCAAGCAACATAGTGATTCAGCAGTAGACCCTTAAGAACAGGGTCACCCTTTTTGAGGTCTGTTGTGTATACCATCGTTCACGCCAGCTCACACTGACTTTTTCACCATAAAAATCTCAAAAACGATTTCTGAGGTAAGACTTTGTTGCTGTTAGGACACACAGTGTTAAAAGCGCTATATTCTGTGGCAGGAACCAAAATAGA